>CM077788.1:27663772-28132004 GCA_039737535.1 Lagodon rhomboides | reverse complement strand
TAAAAATGCTTGATATCAAGTATAGTTGTAGTCCTAGATGTGTAGAAGTCAGATATACCATCCATAGCCAGGAATTATTGAGCAAAGTGTTTTTACAGTAGCTCAAATACGTGAAAATATGCCACTTGGAGATTCAAATATAGAACTTTTATTTTGGCATTTCTCCACATTGGTGCAGTAAAAATGCTCAATATTAAGTATAGTTGTAGTATTAGATGTGTAGAAGTCAAATATACCATTCATAGCCAGGAATTATTGAGCAGTGTGTTTTTACAGCACATGAAATATAAGAAAACAATGACCCAAACCGATTTTGAGTGATTAATTGTTGCAGCTCTACAAGAAGACAATCCAGGCACAACAAATACACAAACAAGTCAAACTAGGACGGAAAAGCCTTTTAATATAAGCCTAAAGGCAAATCATAACAAAAATGAAATAAATCCAACTTGATTTCTTCGTCAGATCTCCAAACAACACTGGTGTGGCCTCACCTTAATTCATATGCTTTGATTGGATTGTTACTCGTGTGTTCTGCTACATCCTTGGACTGAGCTGTAGATATTTCCAACAATGTCATAGAGAGCTTAAGTAAATCCATGTGCTGACAGCCTATTGCAAAATTGTTCCACGCGTTCATCTGCTGGATACTAAAAACATCCGACGTTATATTTTCCGCAGCTTACTGAACAATGAAGGTTCCCTTCTGGCTTACTCTGGTTACGGCGACACTGACGCACGAGTGACGGCCGCCATCGCCAGCAACATCTGGGCGGCCTACGACAAGAACGGCCACCAAGCCTTTAACGAAGACAAACTCAAATTCATACTCATGGACTGTATGGTAAGAAGCGCAGGTCATCCAAAGCCGCTGCGGTTGTCTTCAGTTATGATGACTGGGGGCAGTTTCGTCACTTTGTCTCTCACTTTGTCTCGCAGGAAGGAAGAGTGGCCATTACCCGTGTAGCCAACCTACTGCTGTGTATGTACGCCAAAGAGACGGTGGGCTTCGGAATGCTTAAAGCCAAGGTGAGA
Source organism: Lagodon rhomboides (assembly GCA_039737535.1). Classification (NCBI taxonomy): domain Eukaryota; kingdom Metazoa; phylum Chordata; class Actinopteri; order Spariformes; family Sparidae; genus Lagodon; species Lagodon rhomboides. Next base: position 28,130,969 of record CM077788.1, on the reverse strand, counting down.
GTTTCTGCTTCTCATTCCAGCGTCCTGCTTTCACTCGCATGGTATTTTGCACATTAGCTAGTTTGCTGTACTCACCAAGGTCCACTGTATATTCTGAGTTAGGGCACCTTTTCAAGCTTTGCTGAAGCTCCCTGACTTTCACCATGTTACAGTCAACAAAGAATGAATTTGACTTGAGTTAATAAGACGACAAAAGACAAGGTGCCACCTTTCACTACTGGAAAGGATTTGACTATATTGTATTCAGTCAAGGTTGGCGACGCACTGCGAGCTGCTGTTTGTATGTAGAGTTTGACATTTTCTGACAGCAGATCAGTTTTAAATATTTTACGAGCGGAATGAGAATTATTGAGATTTCATGCAGCAACAAGTGAACAGCATGGAGAAAAAAAGTTGGAAGTTTGCGAGCCTCAAATCTCCAACATACTGTATGATCAATGTACGCAAGGTCTTCTCCCGTCGTTTTACATGCAGGTATGGTTCGTAATGTTTCTGCAGCATGGATAATTTAACACGCAGCTGTTTCACTTTGGCAGAATGTCTTGATTCATTTACATTCACAGGGTACATCTTGATGAGTCTGTAAGTAGGTAAACATTGAATTTAATTGCCCGTGTAATGTGTGGGAATCCCCCAAGCATCCAGGATGGAATATTTAAGTCACAGTTTGAATGACTGACTGAAAGAATAACAGTGTTCACACCTTTTGCTCCTTGATGTGGTTACATTTTTTTAAAGTGCATACGATTGAGAAGCTTCATTGGCACTCTGATATACTGACTCAGTCCCAAATAGCAAAGCCTAAAGTGCTCTTTGAAAATTACTTGAAGTGGATCTGTAGGGACTAATATGATGTCATCAGATATCTTGTTTTGTCAGATGAAACATATTCATTTACTCTGATGTAAGACGAGCAAAAGCAGCAAAAACTCACATTTGACAATCTAAAAGCATAAAATATTTGGCAATCTTTGCTTAAAAAATGGCTTCAAAAATAGCTGATGATCAGAATACTTCCTGTTACAGTTCTGTGTTGTGCTGCGTGATGTAATGTTCATTGTAAAAGTAGATTAAATCCAGTCATGTCATATTGACTCTGCAGTGAATCTGTTGTTATGGTAAGGATTTTTATTTCAGATTTTAAGGAATTAAAATAAGGTTATTCTAGGTGTTCCACTGGTGGAGGTCTTTTTGCGACCATACACACAGAAAAACATGAGGCAACGGTTCAAACCGATCCATTCGCTTTGAATACAGCCTTTGTTGACACTGCTGTGTGTGTTTGTGTGTGTTGTGTTTGCAGGCAGAAGCTCTGGTGCTGTACCTGGAGGAACCATTAACCCAAGTGGCAGCATCATAGTGGAGACATGATCGAAGCTGTGCCTAGAGGAAATAAAACATCCTATGATCCAGGTCATTATGGACAACTGTAACATTCTGTCTACATGCATACATCTATGTGTGAGTGAGTGTGTGTGTGTGGAGGGCGGGGGAGTCTGTATTTATAATCATGATGTTGAAACTAATAACTCGTATGGGTTTTTAACTGTTTGCCCTCCCTTATGACTCATCTAATGGTCTGTTATGAAAGTCCACTTAATTTGTCAGCAGGTAGTCTGAGTGCGCAACTGCCGAAATGATTCCATTATCAGCCGGTCCCACGGATGATTCATTCATTTGCAATTCTAGTTCAGGCATGCCGAGAAGAGTTGAGCAGAAAATTGAGCATTTTGAATCCAATCAGAGGAATAAAATGCATTAAACACAAAAGGATTGTGGAAACCTTGATAGGAATGTCTGCCTGATTAAAATGCATTATGTGTTTTTGCTATGTTTTCTTTCTAAGCTGTCAAATAAACCGTTTTTGGACAAATATTCACACAATCTTATTTTTTATGCTGAGTGCTGGGTGTGACATAAATTAGCTTAAAGATGGAGATGACACACAGATTAGTTAAAAGCTAATAATATCAGGTTTGGCAGGATCAGTATTCTGTGATACACATCATATAAATGCCCCCTAAAGAAAGCTTGAAAGGATGTCTTAAACCAATATGAAGCTATGTTATTAGCTTTTTACATGGCTTAGTATTGTTATTAATGGGTTGAGGTAAATGCAGAAAAAGGGCCAGAAACCCTCATGTTATTATTTTGTTCTTCTTGAAAAATAAAGATTCTTATTTTCATTATTCTCATATTTCCATGATGCTGTTGAAAGCATTAACAAGTTTTCATTTCTCGAGTCATTAAAGCATGTCTTTAACTTTTTATGATGTGATGAAACTACAATTTTGCATCCCCAGCTCACTGAAATCTCGCTTTAGATAATCACGGATATACTTGTCTAATCATATCGGTCTTTGGACACACTCCTCGCTCACCTTAAATGTGAAATGAATTCAGAAAAAAATCTTTTAAGTAGTGTAATGATTGGAAAATGAAAAAAAACACCTTCATTCCAAGTGCAGTTCAGTCACAGCTCTTTTTTTTTTTACATCAGTTTAAATCAGTTGAAGATTTAAATCAGACTGATTAAAACAGGATTTTCCCTTCCAGTGTGTTGCACGCTGGATGTCAGTGTGGGCAGTAATGGAAGACATTTTCATGACTCACGGCTAAAATATTTAATGGGAGCCCGGAATTTTAAAGTGAAAAGAGTTTTCTCATTTAACACTCTTGAGTCAGACAGGTGCAGGTTAACCATTTAAAAAAAGGCCTATTAATATGCTGTTATGGTGCATTTATGACTATGAGTGACCTGAAGGAAGTGTCCTGGAGCCCATGTAGTAATATCCTTTATCCAATCATGTGTTTCACAAATTGTACTTGTGAGCGACTGAGCCTTGCAAGGATTCCCCTTTCATACCCAGTCATGATACTATCACCTGTTACCAATGAACCTGTTTACCTGTGGAAAGTTCCAAACAGGTGTTTCTGGAGTATTCAACAACTTTCCCAGTCTTTTGTCTCAACCTGTTTCAAATGTGTATCAAATTCAGAATAAGCATATATTCAAAAGATATGTCAAAAAGGATTAGCAACTTATCAAACTCTGTTTTATTTATGTTTTACTTAGCGTCCTCACTTTTTCAGGGTTGTAGTCTAATATGTTGTTCTGGTGCATTTAAGGCCCAGAATACAACGTTTTCAACAGTTTTAGTGACCTTGACCTCTTCGGCAAAGAGAAACTGGAGAGACATGACAGATGTCTGATCATATAAATTGAAATATCGAGTCTCAAAGTAAAATATGACCATTTATTTTTGACAGTGCGCTGACAGAGATGTTACTCAAATGTCCAATTACATGTAAATGTACAGGACCTAGTCTTTGTGACCACAAAGGATCCAATGGGAAAAACAGACTTGGATTTACAAAAGGAATTTGACAATTAAGAGGAAAAATAATTGGTTATCATAGGTGAAAAAAAATAGCAAATAAGTCAAACTTAAAGCAACATTATGTAACTTTTTTTATCTTAAAATAACAGCTTCGAAATCATGTTGATGTTACAGTGTCTTGTAATCACTCAGAAACTGTGGAGGGCGCCAAAGAGCACAAAAAAAAGCCACCTTGTACATAATGTTGCTTTAAGTTAAGATATGTTAAAATATAACCAATAATAAATGTACTTAGGTATCAAAAGTACAAGTAAAAGTAAATTATACATATATTCATGTATGTATATTCTGTGTTCTGTGGGTCAACTGATTCTCAGCTCCGCTGATGATCAGCTACGATATTCAGCATTTTCAGATGCTCAGAATCAATGAGGGGCTTCTTTTATCCAGTTGTTGATAAAATAGAATAATTTAGAAATGTTCTACTTCGGCTCCGATGCAGCATGTATTCTACAAAATAACTAGCAACTCAAGTTATCAAACAAATGTAGTGTAGTACAATATTTTCCCTCCAAACACAGTGGGGTGGAAGTATATCAGAACATGTACTCAAGTTACACTCAAATAAAGTACAAATACGTTGGAATTGTACTTAAGTGTAGGACTTGAGTTCATTAGTTGTTACTGGCAGAGGGGAAGACAAATGTAGATGTGTGATAATGTGTGCAGTTTGCAGTAAAATCAGCATGCATTGTGTCATTTTCTCTGACATTCGGGGAGCGTGTGAAGAGACGGATAGTAAAAGTCACCAAAACACGTTATGTTGCAATATGTCAGAAATATTATGTAAACTCTGTTTCATTCTGGGTTTCACCAAGAAGTGATGAAGCAAGAAGACCTGCTTCCTGCTTCCTGCATGCAGTAATTTGATTGCTCCAGCAGGAGGCGCCTGACGGGCCCCGTCAGCTGTTACCTGGCAGTCGCCCCACCTGTCCAACCTGCCCTGCACTGTATCCATAACCAGGACACGCCTCCCTCCCTCCACTGCTGCCTCACCGCTCCCTGACGCAAGCCCCGCCTGCCGCAGCACAGCAACCTGGATACACTCAGCATGTCTTGTTCAAACAAGCCAGCTTTCTATTAAGTCAGATAGGGAAGGGTGGTGAAGGGCAGAGAGCTGGCGACTAACATTCATGTGTCAAAACATCTCTGCAGCCATTTTCTTTCCTGAAGCCTTAAAGGAACTGAGGGGCAGGCGGCTTGTGGCTGTGAGTCAGTGTCATCTTACATCCTGCAATCAGTCCCTGGAGTGGTGGAGACGCGGCAGTAGAGTGTGGGGGCAGCAACACTGAATGGACAGAACATGGGGTCAGACGAGGCCTACAACTTTGTCTTTAAGGGTGAGTAGATGTTCTGCCGCTCACCTGAGTTGATCCCCAGGTAGAGTCTTTAAAAGGTGTTGTTTTTTTTTCCTTCAAATTGCACTTCCTCGTTTAATATTAGCCAGGCCATTTATAGGAAGAGGAATGTGTGTGTGTGTATGTGAATGTAATAGATAATTGGTAATGACTGCTCAGTGCAATATACAGTACATGGTAATTCGCAGATTAAACAGCCCATAGCCTGAACTCATGTGTCAGTGTGTTAGCAGCTCAGTCAGCTGTTCTGGTAAATATTGTATGTAGGTATAAGTCTCAGAACGCGTCAGGTGAGTTGCCTTACCATCAGACCGAGTAAGATCACAATCACATTAGCATTTCAGCACGTTCTTCCTGGGTAAGTAAGCAGCAAGCGTGCATACTGAGGCTTATTGTTGCAACCAGGATGTGTACTCTAATTCCTGCTTATCTGCAGCATTCCCAGCAGAACAGCACTGTAACACAGTCAGAGTGTCAGCCACACACATTAAAGTGCATCACTCGGTTAGTAATCTATCTTTCCACATGTAACACATCTACATCTGCTCTGTTCTTTGACTACTCACTCTATCCACTCTGCACTCCGCCTACATGGCATAGTAATCGTTTCCTATACGCAGCTGCTCGAGCTGAGCTGCCAGGTGGCTCTTCCTAACGGATGTACGAGAGAAATGAAAATCTGGTCCAGGTACCGTGATTTGACATTTCGGGTACAAAAAATATCATGCTGATAAAAGGCACTGCGGGTGAATATCGAAGCCAAAAGCAACTGGCGTCCAAAACATCAAAAAGCATCAGAGAAAAATAAGATGACAGTCGATAGAGCCCCAAATTCACACGCAACAAATCTGCCTCGAGGAGCGGATTGGTTAAGGTGCAGATCACATAACAACAACATCGCTGGCGTGAGGACTTTTGGTGCATGTCATTACCCTGCCACCATGAAAAACCTTTAAAGGAGAATCTCGACATTTTTGGAAATACGCTTATAAACTCTCTTAGAGTTGGATGAGAAGATTGATACCTCTGCATTCATGTCGTGTTGGAATAATCACTTGAATGCCTCCTCAAGTCAGAACATCAACTTGGACATTACATATCCATCTTTCGCTCACGTGTTATTTGTAACATGATATGAGGTCTCTGTCTGTGATCTAGATGAGTTAGAAGGGTTGTTTATTAGCATTAATCGTGATCACAAGTCAGATGAAGCAATACCTCAGTGGTGCAGCAACAAGTCTGAGACAAAATCATTGTGTAATCAAAACTTCACACAGCTGTCAACATGACCGCCTCCCTGCCCCGAGACTTTTAACCAACAACATCCTGAAAGTGGCGAAATGAAAAGAGATGTGTGTGTGTGTGTGTGTGTGTGTGTGTGTGTGTGTGTGTCCAATCAGAAGTCATGAGCATGCACACTTTGACTCTCACAAACACACTCATCTATAAAAAACTAAAGGTGCCATATGTAAGAATTGGGCACCTGTCGAATTTATACTCCAAACAAATAGGTTGAGAACTAATAGCTTAAACGCTCTGAGAAATAAAATATTTCCAACGCAGGAAATGAGACCGTCCAAGGAGCGCATTGTGCAGGGTCAAAATAGAGCTACATCCTGCAGCTGGCTAGCTTAGCTTAGCATAAAGACTGGAAACAGGAGGAAACAGCTAGCTTGACAGGGTCATGTGCGAGACTATTCGTTAGCCAGACAAGACTCCAAGAAGTCACTGCCACCTGCTTCCTACCGCTCCGCCTGCTTCCAGTCCTGATGCTAAGCTAAGCTAAGCTAAGCTAACCGCCTGCTGGGTGTAGCCTTACATTTACCATGCAGACATGAGTGGTATTGATCTTCTCATCAAACTCTCTGCGAATAAGTCTTGGAGGGGAAAAAGGAAGAAACCTCGGGGGCAGCGACAGAGGAGGGAACCCCCCTTTATCCTTTGAAATGTCAATGTTCCCTCAAAGCTTTTATCACTGAATAAACACGCTCAGTGCTTCTAAACAGTGTGTGGCTGTAGTATCTTGAAAGTTTGAGCAGGTTTTCTTTCCACCCAGCGATTCACAGATAACACAGAGAAACTAATCAGTTAAATCAAATTCTATGGTTTGCGTGGAATGTAAGCCTGCATACTCTCGGCCCGCCACACACACACTTTACATGGACACATTGCAGACGAGGAGTTTAGTTTTCATTTAGCTCCCAAACTCTTTGTACTATTGTATAAAATTAGTTAACTTCCAAAGTAATTCACAGTTGAATATACTGTGAGCAGCAGTTCAAGTAGTTTTTCAGTCCTTAAAGTCATAAAAAGAAAAAAAAACACACACAAAATGAAAATTGAATCCTCACTGCAACACATTAAGTTGTTCCCAGCCTCCTCAGGATCAACAAAACCAGGTCGCCGGAGAGCTTGAAGGCCTCTTGTCCTGCACAGCCATAGAAACCACAGGCTTTTGTTTGCATAAGAAGTTACTCAGTGGTGGAGGAGAAGAGGGGGGAAGCAGCCAGTCTCACCTCACCCACTGGAAAAAGGAGTAGCACAGTGAACAATTACCTAAAACAAGCAGAAGTAGAGCAACTTGTAAAACATTCTGTGTGGCTTCAGGTTAAACATACTGTTAGTGAAGAGCTGGGGCCAAGTCATTTTCAAATCGTACCTTTATGGGAGTCAGCAGGCGTTCAGGAAAAACATGCCAGCATTTTTTTTTATCTGACTCTGTGACAAGTGATTAGTAAACTCCGAATGACTGTCATTCTTGGCAGTTTAGATAAGATTTGATAAAACAATCATATCACAAGGTCCATTGACCGTTTACCCAGTTGTGAAGGTATTCTTGATGGTCAAGTTGACATTTTTTTGGGAAGATTTTAAGGAATTTGTGTTTATTTTGGCTGAAGTTGAGGTTAAAAAAATTCATACACGAACATAGAAAATAAAACAGTTGAGAAAACAGCATCACCACACAAGGTTTGTTTCATAACTGTTCTGGCGCTTTAAATCATGTCACATGATCTTCGTCCGCAGATCGAGACGGGAATGTGAACTTCTACAGTTTCATGACATTCTCCATTTACCGTTGAAGATCATGTGATATGATTGAAAGCTCCAAAACAAAACTAAAATGGACTTTGTGGTCGCCAGTGGTAGAAAAACAAAACCGCAATGAAGAATTACTCCATTACAAGTAAAAGCCTTGTGTTCAAAATCGCACTGAGCTTAAAGTACAAACGTATTAGAAGTAAAAGTTTCTTTAAGAATCAAAAAGTAACTAATTCTTGATTATTGTTCGCTCATAAAAGTCGTAAACGCACATAATTTTTTGGTTTAAGGTAACGCTAACCATTAGAAATCTGGAAATGTAACCGTATTCTCTAAAAATGAGATGCCGTGATTCACCTTTTCATTCAAATTGTGTCCTGGAAAGTTGTGTAATGTGTAAAAAGACTGATACGACTCTCATGCGTAGGCTATGATAAATGTAGCTAGAGCTAGCAGAAAACTAGCTTAGCTTAGCACAATGACTGGAAGCACAGGAAAACAGAATAAACAAAAGATAAACTTACCAACATGTCTAGAGCTCAGCAATCAACACAAAATATGTCATTTGTTGAATCCATACAAAATGAAAACAGAAATTTGTGGGTTTAGCCTAGCATCGGCTAAAGAATGGAGCAGCTAGCGTCACTCTGATTTCACATTTCAGCCATATTCACACGGCGACCACTTTCCTCTGATATCATACAAAGGCTGGGGAGCTCAAATGTTGTACTGCTGTCTTCTACTGTGCGCTGTAATCAAACGGTAATGTTAGCTAGAAAGTTGTTCAATGCTAATTTTAGCCGACAAGTCATCAAATATGTTGTTTTACCTTCAAATATGGCCGAACGTGCCTCCAGATTTTCACTGTTCATCGTCTTTTTCAGCCGCTGATCAATTGTGAAGCTGTGAAATGACAACAATTTATCCGATTATCTACATTGATATGACTTACAACCTGGAACACAGCAGCATTAGCCTACATTATCCCAGCACTCAAGTTTCCCACTCTGAGCTGAGGGAAAATGGCTGCTGTGTGAATAAGGTCCACTAATGACTTTTATATAGGTGGATATACTTTCAGACAGAGACGGGCCAGCTGTTCCTCCTCTCTCCAGTCTTTATGCTAATCAGCTGCAGACTGCAGCTTCATATTTAATGGACAGACATGACAGTTGTGTCAATCTTCTCCTTTTATTCTTGGCAAGAAAGCAATTATGCGTATTTTCCGAAATGTCAAACTATTGTTTAAACTCCCATCACACCCTAACTCCATACATAATTGCTGTAGAGATGTCACAAGGACTTGGATTATCTCAGCGATCACAAGCTCACACACCTCAGTATTAAGCTGTGACTGTGTCCTATCCAGTTGAGCAGAAATCCCAGTCCTACTGTGTTTGCACAGTTTGGTCATACTTTCCCATCTGTGCCAATTAAGCCAAGCCTGTTTTTTCTCTCTGACTCAGCTTCGAAACAACTGAAACCCAAACATTAGTCACTGAAATGTTCAGAGGGGGTGTCTGTGTCATTTCTTGTCCTGTTTACCCAGTCGTTAGCTTCCTCTGACCAAGATAAAAGGAAGTAGCAGCTTAACTTGTTCCACCTGATCTGGATTCACCTTACACTCCTAGCGACTGTTTCATTTTCAGAAACAAAGGCTCAGTTGTCAGAGGTTTTTACCTGAAAGATTTTCAGTTTTCTAGTGGGGGGAAGTGTTTCCTGTGTTGTGTACATTTGTTCTTTGGTTTTGAATATAGGTAAAACAAAAGTCACTCATACCAGCAGTGACACATGCACGACTGATTTCAGATGGTTGTGCTGCAAAGCTACAACGGCAACTGAAAACAATGCTTAAGCCAGTGTTGGCAAAACTGGAAACAATGTAGAATAAAGTTTTGATAAAGTTTTTTCCCCTTTCCTTTAGTGTTTTATATATGTTCTTGTGCATGTAAAAGAGTCCACACCAACAGAAGCTCCTCTCTCCCACAGAAAACACTGCTCCTGAAACGCCTCGTCAGAACCCCCGCCTTTAATTCCGTGAATTTGTGACGTCACACTACGTCATCATGTCACACATTCGCAAAAATGTATGCCTGTAAGCTTGTTTGGCATGTAGGAATTGATTTAGCGTAGCTGTTCTGTGGTGGTTAGCGGTGCTGGGTCAGGCGTGTGTGAGCGGACCAATCAGAGCAGATTGGGCATTTCGGGGGGCGGTCCTTAAAGAGACAGTAGCTTAAAAAAGACTGAGGGGGGGATAACTGGTGTGTCTTTTGAGCACTAAAGCATGTAAAAATATTCTAGTTGTCACCCAAAATCAAATCATGAACCTGAAAATGTGTATAATATGTCTCCTTTGAAAAATGTGAAGTCATCCTCTTCTGCCCAGACTGTTGAAAGTGTCAATCCTGTCTGTGCTGGTCTTCCTTCATTCCTCACTGTCTAAAAAACAAATAATCACTGTGTTTTGGAATTGGCATCTCACCAGTGCATGCTGGAATAGCCTACGGCCCAACAAGATCTTCTGTTATCTCACTAATATGGTGTATTTTTTACAGACCAGAGTCACGTAGCGTTCCCCCAGTATTTTATTCAACATCTCCTCTCCCTGCATTATTTACTCTGCATGCTTGAGTTAAAACGATTACCACATTTACCATGAAGGTGTGGTGCTGTTTTTAAAATAGGACATCATATCCCTGATGGCGTAATTAGCCCCGGACTTAAACAGCTTAGACTGAAGATTTATGGGGCAATCAAGAAAGACACACCTCGACTAAAGGCTTCACTTAAGAGGGGCTTATATTAGGCTCTGTGGATATGAGTTTTGTCTCCTTTATCCAAGAAACACTGGCTTTAGTTTTGCAACAACCAAATCGACCCTCCCCCCAGAAAACTGAACCTAAACACCTGCTGCACTGCTGTTTTGTGTCCTCTGCAGTGGTTCTAATAGGAGAATCCGGTGTAGGGAAGAGCAACCTGCTGTCTCGCTTCACCAAAAACGAGTTCAACCATGACAGTCGCACAACCATCGGGGTGGAGTTCAGCACGCGGACGGTGCAGCTCAACAGCTTCACCATCAAGGCCCAGATCTGGGACACGGCCGGGCTGGAGCGATACCGGGCCATCACTTCTGCGTAAGTGTCAAAACCCATCACGGCTGTTTTAGATCCATTACAGCCACAGTATACAATGAACGTTTCACCTGTATCTCTGGATATTGTTGCCCAAATGTGCAGATTTCCGAGGCATTCCTGCTGTTATTTTATTGGTAGTCCACTTTTTTGTTAAACTGTCACAGTTCACATGCTCATGGCCTGCACCAACCCAAAAAGAAGTGTTGTGCCCTTGTTCCTGCAGTCCAATTAGGACAGATGGGCATGTAAAGAGCCAGAGGGACTGATCTGATTTACTTCATGGTCTTACTGTCAGTGAAGAAATTGAACCTGATCCAGGCGACCAGCGGATGTGTTATTTAGTAAGCTTTGGAGATGCTGGTAGCTGGATTTGTACCTTTGCTAGCTGTTTACCCTGTTTTTCCAGTGTTTGTGCTAAGCTAAGATAACTGGCTTCTCATGTTTACTTTACTTTACTTAAGTAAACATGACGCCAAATTGCAGCAGGCTTGTGTCAATTATGTTTACACACTGAAATTTCTTTTGGAACAGGTTCGATTTCCTGTAGGATTTTTGGCATCCGTCGAAATCCATGAGAGGGCTGATTGTCTTTGTTTGATAAGTGGGAGGGCCGCAAACTCTTGTGCCTGACGACTCCATTTTGTCTCGAGTCGTACATTTTCACAACAAATAGAATAATAAATGCTCTGGACTCTGAGTGCAAGGTTTCTGTGCATCCCGTTTTTATCGGGTAACAGATTCAAAGAAACGCATACAGCAAACACACTTTGTGTGCGAAGGCCGTATAAATCTTCTCATCAAACTCTCAGCTTAAAAGCGAATCAGCATATTCCTTTAAGCAGCAAGAAGCAACACAATTTCGAACAATAGGTACAGCCTTTATGTGTAAAAACGATCAAACTCTGTGAGCACAGCTGCTTGGTTCTTAGCCAATGGGCTAATGCAACATTGGATTACTAGACCTTCAAGGTTCAATTAGCAGAGATTTCATTGTTGTTCTTGGTTGAGACTTAATTTCCCAGATCGACTTTGTTTGAACTTATCCAACAGGATCCAATCAAGTTGCAGGAGAGAACCATGAAGAACTAACATTTGGTTACTGATCTCCAATTGGAAAAAAACAAACTGAAAAATAATTTTAATTATGTGCAAAGACTATGCGGTGGGCTTATTCAGGGCTCCTAACTCAAATGTTTAGGACTTGGGACTTGACTTGAGACTTCAGTGCAAAGACTGGCTACTTCAAAACAATGACTTGGGGCCAATTCTGAATGAAAGTGTTTTATTTCCTCATAAAAACCTCCATAATCCAAGTTCAAAATTTTCCCTTGTGTGCTATGAATTAGTACTGATGAAACATACAGTAAATGTATATTATTCCAGCAGAGGCACTCTCTTGGAAATTGAACTTTAAACCAACATTTCGTGCCTGTTTTCTTGCTCCAGCTGTTGAGTAACCAGTATGTCGGCATCTTAAGGTGGTGCTGTTATCAGCCAAAACACAGGCAAGGACAGGCTCAGTTTCCTCCCACATTACCTGAAAAACAACCAGCACATTCTCGTCTCCTGTCAGTTTCCAACTGGCACAATTAGGCTCCAAAAATTGATTAGATCAGAGACAGTCTGTTTCAGCCCTCGGCCCTCAGTGGCTCTCACTTCTATCTGAGGGAGCTCCTGATTCAGTCTTTTTTTTTTTTTATTAAACTAGAAGGATTAACAGTGTGGAAAGTGGTTTTAAAACAAAAGAACCATGTCAATTTTATTTTTAAGACATGGGAAAAATCTGAGGATATGCCAGACCGCTGGATTAGCTCTTTTCTGACAGCTTGGATTTTGGAGTAATTACTTGCCGACTTATTCCAGTATGCAAATTCCCACTCCCATGGAATTTCTCATTTGTGCTGTAACAAGCAGCTAAAACCTATTAAAGTGGAATTAATTATGCTACTGGAAGAGGGGAGCAGCAATGTAATTGTGAGGGAAGCATTGATTGGTTCATGACTTCTGAGCGATCGTCAGTCATTACATTTTCTTTTTCAGTCGTGAGCAGGAGAAAGTGCTTATTCTCAATGAAGACAGGACAATGCTCAAAGCGTCCATTATGGATCTTTTTATAATAATAATAATGGATCACATGAAATGTGATATTGGGAAAAGGGTCACTTTTAGCCTCAGAGGATTATCACCTGACTCTGCAGAGCTTTATGGCATCTTTCAACTTATTGTTTTGTGTTTTTCTGGCACCCAACCCACCGTCACTGCTGGTATGATGCCATTTTCTGCCACAGCAGCTGAAAATGTATGCTAGCTGCCCAGCTCCAAACAGCAGAATGACAAAGTTAGTGTCTCTTTGGTGATCATAGTGGAGCATTTATCTGCTAAAGAGGCAGATATTTCCGTTAGGACTTGGTGAAGACTAAAAAAAGAGCTGAAAGGACAGTGAATATTGACTGTAATTGATCAGTTGTCCAACAACACGACTCCCATTGAATGATTTGTTGCAATCTAGCATCTGAATGCATAAAAAGGTGCTCATATCAATGTAAAGTTGGGGTTGATAAGGTTGTAGAAACCAGCAAATGCAAGCTAAATTTTGAAAGTATCAATCTCCTCTACAACAACATGAACATGTATTCACACTGGCCAGCAGGTGGATATGTGTTAGCAGCTAGTTTGCTACATTCAACATGCGCTTCTTAGCTTAGTCTAATAAATACACAAACAAACAACTCTGTTAAATGCCATAGTCATGAAAACGCAAGCAATATAGCTGTCATGAATGAACTTCAGTCAGAAAAGACCACCCTGTGAAGTAGTCGGGTTGTGCTTTGTGCTAACTGGGTTAGCCACTAAACTACGGTTTGAAGTTGTTTTGGTTGCACTTTCTCTGCCATTTTTGTTGCCACTAGCTTCGTTAGCTTTTGCAATATATCCTAGTGGAGCCTTGTGAAAGAGTGTGGTCATGCACAGAGTGCATGCTGCTAGGCTTTTTCTCAGAGTATTTCATTAATTGTTAATTAATAGTTTATGTTAGTGGACTCTAAACTAATGTTAACTACTGTTGCTCTTTGTTAGCGGAGCAGAGAGAGGCACTAAGACTAGGCACTTGAGAATGTGCATAAAGTCACATCGTTTAGACTGTCGTAGAAAATCTGACCTGAGTCCTTCAGAAAGAAATCCACTGCAACAACTCAAAACAAATTGTCCACGGGCTTGTGTAGGCTACCAAGAACGACGGGGAAGGTCTCACACTGACACCTTAATGCCACATAATGCATTAACTGTAACGATAATCTCCTCTGGACAGGTATTACAGAGGCGCCGTCGGAGCCCTGCTGGTCTACGACATCACCAAACACCTTACCTATGAGAGTGTGGAGCGCTGGCTGAAGGAGCTGTACGAACACGCTAAACCCAACATTGTGGTCATGCTGGTGGGCAACAAGACTGACCTGGAGTCAGAGAGATCTGTGCCCACTGAGGAGGCTCGAGACTTTGCAGGTACAGAGTCAACAAGTGTTAACATCACTGGAATTAGATTTGTTATGTTCATTCTTTGTAGTTGGTTAATGGAAACTAAAATTCAGGTCAGATTCATTCCTTATTCATCGATTCTTCATGGCGATGAAAATGACTTTAAATTCCTGTTTGATGATTCAAATTGGTGATTAAAGCTATATTACCATATGTTGTTTGAGGGCCCAGTACTGCTCTCCAAACCCACATTTCTGTGAGGATTATATATGAGAAGATCAACCGTGAGAAAGTTGTGATTTTGGGAATGTAGCTTTAAGGAAATCATAAATAACATATACAGTATGAAATGACTAACGAAGCGTATTTGTATTTTCTAGAAAAGAAAGGTCTTTTGTTTCTGGAGACCTCTGCTCTGGCGTCAACTAATGTAGAGGCAGCATTCAACAACGTCCTAGAAGGTAATTTAATTCAACACTCTTTCACTCTTTAAATCTGTTGTCCGTGTCCAAGTCTGCTACATCCACTACAATAAGGTTGTTAGTTTACAACTGTGTGGGTGGCCACCACCTCCTCAGCTCATGGTGGTGTGGAGAAAGTCTAGGTCTTGGAAAGATCACGATACACTGACCTTCGATTGTCCAGATTGTTGTCATTTGATTGACTTAGTTTGGGAAGAAAACCCTCTTTAATTCAAAAATGTTGCTGTCCTTTCACATCAACTTTTGTGCATCATGGAATTCTGTAAATACCGGCATATGTACTTTGTTCTATAACACTACTTATAATACTACTCCCTTTTCCTCCTAAACTTCTCAAAAACACTGCAGCTTCTTTCTATCCTACCATGATGTATTTTGTATTTATTTGTAATATATTCATTTCCTCCCATAGAGATTCACAAAAGGGTGGGCAGTACTGAAGGGGTCCGGAGCTCCATCAGTGCCGTGTCCTTGAGCAGCTCCAGGGGAGAAAACACAGAGGAACAGAAGCCGTGCTGCAGGAACCTCTGATCACGAGGTCCTCGAGGATCCCAGGGGCCTCAGGGTGGTCGACGGGCGAACTCCTCCTTCACCCACAACCCTGTGCTGGAGCTCGACGACAGGCGGGCGACACGCCACCTGCAGGCGCCAATATCAACGGTCCTGGCTTAAGTGACGTCGCTTTGAAACGACTGATTCACACGTTTTACAAACTGCGTGGTGGCAAGGGGTATTCAAAAGATGATTATGTGAATGAATGCAGCTGGAGACCAACATCGATCTTTTAACAGTGCCTGCTGACTATCGAGCATAGGTCAAAATAAAAAAAATAAAACTGTGTTACCTGTAAGAGAATTGGCATAACGCAGACGCACCATGGCACGTTTAATGTTGTAAATGTAGATGACACAATGATAAATTTTGTATGTGTGGACTGTGAGTCTTGCTCTCACTGCTGTGTGTCGTGCTCCAGCTGATCCAAGATGAGTCTGATTTCATTTCTGTTGAGGAATAAACAATTTATGGAGACAGTTGCTCTACTGCGTGTTATTTGTGTGTCACAACAGAACATTGGCTTTTTTTTTCACAGAAGACTTCAGTTTCAGTGTCCTGTTGTTGTCGCACGCTGGCTCACTGTCACGGCTCACTGGAAAGCTGAGAACACAGCCATTGTAAATGTTATTAGCAACACCTGCGTATTTCCTACTGGGACAAGTCAAATGCCTGGAGTGATACAAGCAATTGAATTTTCAAGTAATTAGGGTTACCAGATGAGTAAGGACTGCCACCTCAGTTCAAGTGAAATGCGAGTTTTTAACCACATTAACAGACACACACACTCACACACAACACTCAACTGACAATTAATTTGGGAAGTTCACCTCTATGGGAAACACCCTATTGAAACTGTTTCACATCTAATGCTCAGCTGCATCATAACGTAACAAGTATGGAACTATATTGTTGCCACCTCAGAAAAAGAAAAAGGGATCCATGTCATGTTACAGCAAGCAACATTTATTGTTATAACATATATATATATATATATATATATATATATATATATATATATATATATATATATATATATATATATATATATATATATATACAGTATACTATATTGTTGTTATAACATAAAACGTGTCACATTATAACAAGACATTTTCATGTTATACCAAGATATTTTTAACAATATATGGTATTATCTCATTCTAACATGAAACATTTCGTATTCGTATTATTATCATACGAAAAGTAAAATTAAACCATTCTTGTTACACGCATGTAACAAGATAAATAGTATATTTTTATAAAAAGAGAAGTTTCTTGTTATAATGTGATAAGTTTGAATGATGTAATCATGTAAAAGTATCTTGTTACAACATCACGTTATGACATAAAACTTTTTATGAACAGAATTATAACAATAATATTTTCATGTTATAAGAAGATATTTTTACAATATATTATCTCATACATGAAAGTTTCATATCAAAAACAGTACAATGTGATAAATTATGATGTAGTAAAGGAAATATCTTATAAAACTAGAGTAACATTTCGTTATAAACTTTTAATGTTATAATACTGATCCACTGTATGACAGGACCTTCATAATGAGGTCTGTAAATGTGTATGACTTCAACATTACAACAATTGAAGTCAGACAGATTTTAAAATAAACAATAAAAAAAAGTTCTGAGGAAAAAAAAGACATTTTCTTTTAGATGTACAGGCAAGATGACGATGATGCATGAATGAGTGCATGGGCGTCTTTAAAACTGGCTGGGGAGACATGATAAAAATGTTTTTCCTTCCTGCTGCTAATTTAATAACAGTAAAACCAAACCAGCTGTCAGTGGATTCGCTGATAGAACAACAGTTAAACCAATAATGGCCTTTTAGCACCAGATATCAGCCAGTCTGTGTTATCCATGTCTCCATGTTTGATATGAAGTTTAAAGTTCTTGGGTGACACACAGCAACATGAAAACAGTGTAAAACCTGCGATGGAATCTCATTTTATTGATGTGTTTAAACACCGACTCAATAAAGGCTGAGAGGTGTTTCAGGGACTTTCCAATTCTGTCAAGTGTTAAATTGTGGGAAATACCAAAAAAATCCTTCTTTTTTTGATATCGGCTTTACTTGCTCATTGTTTTGGGTCCCACCGACCCTAATACTGAATGTGTAAACATGATTATAATAATAAAGTTTACAAAATCAACTATTTTTCCTTCAAATATGTTCTTTCTTTTCTCGTGACCAAAATAAAACCTCAACACAGGGCTGGGCAATATATCAATACTATCTTTTTATTGTGATATTAGATATCATCTTAGATTGTGGATGTCGTTATATTGTAAATTCATCTGTGAATATTTAATATAATATAATATAGTGAAAATAAATGTTAGTGGCACCCCTAAAATCATGAAATAACTCTTTATGTGGTTTGATAACAATGTTTTATGACCATTTACATATTTGGTCATCAATGGGCCAGGTGATAGAATCTCAAAATAATACTTCAATAATTTTATCACGATATATGATATAAATCTAATTTCTTTGAAATCTCAAAAACATTTATAGCACTAGGTGACACATTCAAACGTCACCACACTTTTTCCACCAAATATTGATATTATGACAATAATGTAGTGATGACTATTGCTACGTTTACAGAATATCTCAACAAGATTTTTGATGAATAACCATTAGTAATGTGGATATAATTACTTAGTGGTTAAAGGCAAATAGAGCAGTCTGATGAGTTCAGAAAATGACGTCACTTTACTGTAAAGCAGCCTTTAAAACTAGGAGAACAACAACACTCCGAAATCTAAGATGATACATAGTCTCATTTCACAATAACAAGATAATATTGATATATTTTAGTTGCCTACGATACAGTACTCATTACCATGACCTGGATGACTGACACCTTCATCTACATACAGCATCTGTCAGGTAAAAGCCACTCCTCCAGTTTGCGTTCTGAAGTTAAGGTCTCCAGAATAACTTCCCTCTAGGAACAGTTTTCTTATTTCTATGAAAAAACCTGGCGGACAGCTTCATATTACCTGTTGAGTCTTGGGACCGCCGACGTCATCAAAGTTAACGAACAGCGAGTCAAAATCATGAGCGACAGCCCAGCGAGCCAATCACGTCAACGCTCGTGACAGGTGTCGATCAGTTATTGACCATTAGGAGCGAACAGGGGGCGGGACAAAAAAAAAAAAAACTGACGTTACGTCGCAGCCTCGGTTATGGCAAGTGACAGAGGGTGAGGAAGACGAGGCGAAACTTTTTCAGCTTCTAGTAGCTTTTAGGATTTTTAATGCGTGATAACAACCGCAGCGTCACATTCTTCAGCTCCGACGGGGATTCAGCGTTGTCGTCGTGTAAGTGAGAACCGGCCGTGTTTCGCTGTGAGGCTAAAGAAGACGTGAAAGGTGGTCTGTCGGTCTCGAAGTAGCTGAATATACCAGAAGTTTGTTCGACTTCGAGTAAATACGTAGAGCCGCCGAAGAGGAGAAGCGATGACGAACAGAGAAGACGAGTATGACTATCTTTTCAAAGGTGAGTCGCTCTTTTATCTTTTAGCTAGGTAGCTAATTCTCGACAGCGAGCCTTTCTTCACCTGTGAGCAAGTGTCACTTGATGCCGAGATGTTGACCTAACGACAAGGTGTAACACGACATTCATCAGACCCGGAGACAAAGGCACCTGCTGCGAGCTGTACGTTAACTTTGGCTGCCGTTGGCTGAGACGAATCAACCCAGACGTCAGACTGCGACATAAACATGACTTTTATGTAAAGCGTTAAGTAGCATCTGTGATAGAGTCATCATCTTACTGCAGGCCGATGATGTAATCATGTCAGGATGCGGTGTTTGGGGTCATAAACTGTGGCAGGACGACAAAAACGACACAGCCCCCCCACCCAGAAAAATAAATGGAGTTTGGTCTATTAGACTTGCAGCCTCCTCGTGGTTTGCTGGAAATCCTCCCTGCTTGTGTACAAGTGTTGACATCTCTTACAGCTATCAGCTACTCAAATTATTACACCACCTTCATTCTTATAATTAACAGTTGTCAGTATGGTCTAACAAACATTCAAAAATGAAAAATAAGCCTTACAGATCCATAGCTTTCATCAAGCTTGCCTCGCAAACAGATATTTTCCACATACCATGCAGAAACTATATCCCACAGTGTGTCATCTGTTTATAAAAGATAATGTCATTTAGAGGGGAAATGATTGTTCCCATATGGCTGTCTGCTACAGCAGTAGTTCATGGTTGTACCTGGTCTTTGACAAGGGGAAATGAAGTGCTCACTGTCGTTGCAAATATAGAACACTAAACAATGATGTGTCGTCAAACTGGAAATACCTGAATGAAGTGTGTGAGTGTGTGTGTGGCCACGGAGAAGCGATGTCCCTGAGCGCAGAGAAGATGAGATTGAGCTCACTCACTCCAGGATAAAATGACATGATTGCTGGCGACCAAATAGCAAAGTTATCTGAATCGTTTGCAGCGGCGCAAGGACACCGATAAGGTATCGCCGACATTCAGTCTTTGGCTGAAACCAGGAAAGAGCTAATGTTATTGTTACGACTCTCTTTTGTTCCTACAGCCTCCTTTTGTCCCTCGCTGTGGCACAGCATGAGTCAAGATGGGTGAGCTCGTAGTGAGTCACCTAAACCTTTCCCTCACTGATGGAGACTTCAGCACAGGAAGTCATCCTGCTGAACTCGTGTCTCTTTTGTGCTGCTCATTGCCATTTTATTACAATTTTGTTCTATTTTTTTTAAGAAACCTTTGTGCCTCACACTTACTGTGTCGCATCTGGTCTTTCACCAAAGACATCTGTTTTGGGATTAAAAGCACATTTCACTTCCCAGTATTTTTTTCCAAGCCATCTGCTTCTTTAAGCGTACAGTTAGTGATTGGAGGAGATGAAATATTATCGTCGATCGGGATAGTACATTTTCGTTATCGGGATAATCATGAATATCCTCACACGAGTGACCTGAAAAAGCTCAATAATGTACAATTCTTTCATATCCTGATTTATTTTAAAGTGACACAACATAACAGACAGACGAGGTGCCAACCATTAATTTTCATTTATTAATACCTTATTTAAGATTGCTTGTTTTTCCCTAATAAAAGGGTGTGTCTTATCTGTGATGCGATAAAATGTTCGTTTCTCAACAAAATGTAACGTCAAGTGATTCAGGTGCATTTTAGTCCCATTTTAAGAATTTAAGGCATAATTTGATGATTATCGGGACAAATCTTCATATGGTCCCATGCCTACATGCAGTATATAGTTAATGTTTTGAATCTTACGTGATGTATGAGTACTGATGAGAAAATAATGATCTGCTTTAATGGAAGGTATTGCTTTTAGATTCCCAGCCTTAGCCATCATGATACACTGCTTTAATGTCATCCTTTATTCCATGTATAGGGATCCAGAAAATATCAGTTATTTTCACTAAACTGTTTTCAGATTGTCAGTATTGTTTTGTTTCATTCTGTACTCCTTCCATTTGGACAGTCTTAGACCAGGCTACATCTAGAGCTGCAACACTTAGGTTATTTGACTAATTGATTAGTCAAATAAAAAGAAAATTGGTTGAAAACTGTTTTGTTGAGTCCCACTGATGCTGGATTTTTGGAGCCGATGATGATACCTATACTGAGACGTAAAAAAGAACGATATTGATATATTGGCTGATCTCGATATACACATTATTTATACATAAACAAGCATCTTGAAACATACATAATCGTCCAAAATGACGTCAGTGCCCTGAAACAATACACTTGATAATTATAAAGGCGTGTTTTTATGCATAACTGTTAAAGACCGAACGATTAATCTTAAGAAATAATCGGCAGATCGTTAATGACATTAATGGTTGGTTGCAGCCTGAGACATAACTGGGTGTAGGATTATATTACCATGATATAACAGAGAGGTGTCATACTTTTTTAGCTGAAGAATGCAAACCCCACAATAGGTTGGTGTGTGGGTGTGTAATGCAGCAACGATAATACCTGTCTGATGATGGCAGAGGACCTGGGCACGGTTGCATAATGGTTTTTGTCCTCCGCCCAAGATCTTTTGTGTCAGGTGACATGTAAAATGACGGCGTTTACCTTTTTTGGCATGTAGGAGAGGCGAGCCACACTGTTGGGCTGTGTAGTCCCATGTATTGGTTATTTAAAAATCCACTGGTGTCTACACAGTTTCCCTTTAGAATGAGCAGTATTGCTTAAATGCAAGTGGAGACACAGTGGTCCGTTTGTTTAAGCAATTTCAACATTCCATAACAAGTTCCTATTTCCTAATAGCAGGGTGGCGCACTGGTGTGGTAGGTTCCCTTTGACAGACTGACTCACCTGATAATTGTGGAAGTAGTTTTCTGACAAACAGTCAGCCTGATAATGCCTGTTTAATTTCATTTCAGAAGGAGATTCAGTAGGGGAAAAACAGCCTTAAAGGTCAAGTTCACCAAAAAATGAGAATTCAGTCATTACCTACTCGCCCCAGTGCAGATTGGAAAGTCAGGTGAATTTTCTTAGTCCACAAAACATTTCTGGAGCTTCACAGCAAAACGGCATTGCAGTATTCTCCTGAACAACTGAAGTGGACGCGGGTACTTGTGTTAAAACATTAAAGAACAACCATCAAAAAAACATAAAATGGCTCCATACAACTTGTCCTGTGTAACTCAAGTCCTGAGATCCCAGATTGATTTGATAAGACATTTTTACACACTTAAAAAGCCTGAATTTCGAAGACTGTACCTGCTAAGCTAAATGTCTCTGTGAAAACAAGTCCACATCCAAGTCTTTGGGCTCCCGGAGACTTGGATTACACTGGACAAGCTGTATAGAGTTAAGATAGTTATTCAGGAGACTGTTTACAGTTGTTAAGGAGAATGCTGCAACACTCTCTTTCTGTGAAAATCCATAAATGTTCCGTGGACTATGAAACTTCCCCTGACTTTCCATCTGCATGGTGGTGGGCAGACTACAGTTTCATTTTTGGGTGAACTTTGATCCTTTTAAAGCTCCTGTTCTCAGCATCGTGGTTATACACTAACCATTAAAAGTAACAGACATTTACTTCTCTCACCCCATATCAGCAAAAGCTCCTGTGAAGATTGTATGTAAATCAAAACAAGGCAAGTGTAGTCACTCGGGATGTTTGCAGATTTCAGTGACTTCTAGGCTTTGTTTGGGGAGTGTAAAATGGTGGCCTGTTGACTAAAGCAGTTCTGAGGAAGGTGTGGATAAATTGCTTTTTGTGCTCGGCATTTGCACAAACTTCTACAGAGTTTCGGCTGAGACTAGAGTGAGTACTCAGTTTTAGTAGCAGATAGTAGTTTATTCATTTATTCTATAGTGAATATTTAGATTATATACCGCTTTTAAAAACAGCTTATACAAATTGACTTGAGCGTGTGTGTGTTATATCATGATATATGTCTCAGTTCTCTCAAAGATTAAGAAAAAACATATTTAACTTATTTACTTTCCTTTTGTCAAATACTGTCATGACTGAAGTACAGCTTACGGGTGAAATTTGCAACAAATCGCTTGTTGAACCTGGATTAATGTGCTCAGTCTGATGGGAGAGAGCAGATGGTTCTTATATTTAAATACTCTGTGGGAGTCCCCTGAGTTTCGGCTCTACCTCGGCTATGAGCCACACATGTATGTTATTGGCAAGTCGGGCTGTCTAATAGAAATGGGAATCAGGTTTGATAAAAATATAAGTCAGCCTGTCTTGTTCAGTGTAACTTCTATTTGGCTTAATGAACTGTTACACCAAAGGTCTAAGATTAATTTGCCTTTATAGCTGCAGCCATAAAGTATGCCGTGCCGCTCAAACACAAACACAATCATGTGCAGTCTATTGTCCATATGAAGAAGTCTAAAATACACCATTTGACTGTGCTGATAAAGGTTGTTCCTCTTTCTTTGTCTGAAACCCCCTCTTCTTCTTCCTGTAGTGGTGCTTATCGGAGATTCAGGTGTAGGGAAGAGTAACCTGCTGTCCCGCTTCACCCGGAATGAGTTCAACCTGGAGAGCAAGAGCACCATCGGGGTGGAGTTTGCCACGCGCAGCATCCAGGTAGAAGGCAAGACCGTCAAGGCTCAGATCTGGGACACAGCTGGACAGGAGCGATACCGAGCTATCACTTCTGCGTGAGTACAGTACATCTCTGAAGTCACCATCACACTTCAGTGCACAGACTGGCTTCCACACAGAGATACCCGCCACACACAAGTAAAGGCTCACGCAAAGGAAATTAATTCAAGCATACATGCAAACACACAGACGTCCACATGCACTGGTCAAAACAAGCATGTTTTTGATGGAAATACATACTAAGTAGCAGTGTCATCATTAACCAGTTCCCCTATTCGATTCGATGTTTTTATTTTAAAGTCACGATTCAAATAACAACAACTGTCATTTACATATTTAAATTCTTATTTGAAAAGATAGGGCAGGACTTTATCCTGGAGGCATTTTGCAAGTTAGGGCTCAAAAATTCAAATAACATTCACCAGAAAGTCCAGGTGGATAAATGTCTTGAATTGCAGCTGCATGCTTCTGTTAAGCTAGCTATGTCACCTCGACTGTTTGTTTTTATGTTTTCCTCCGGACACATGCTCGTAGGCTGGGCTGGAGAGAAAAAAAAATACTGGGATCGCCACTCCTGCTTTGGATTTAATACTACGCAAATTAAATTCAAAGCTTTTTCACAAAGCTGTTAACCACAGTTGCATTAAGTTTTTGGCTGTAATTAGTAGTTGAAGGGATATAAACTTCCAACCAGGGGCCATCCTGCATCCACAAATTACATTTAGAATCAATCAGTTTCTGCCTTATCGTTTCTAAAATGCCCAGAAAGATGGTCTGAAGTGATTAAGGCTACAAAAAGCACCTTTTGCCTTGGGGCAGGAAGTCTTCTGTTAATCACGGCTTCCTTCTCGTCTCTTGGTCAAGTTCCCATCCCAACATACTTTTTGAGTTGTCTGCATGTTGCAGCAGCCAACCTTGAGGCATTGGCATGTACGGTGTCCTCACTGGAATTGAAGAAGACATCTTTAATTAGCAGTGTCAGTCGATGTTCACTTGTGAGCTTTGTCTGCAGGCAGGGCTCATGTGTCTTGCCTGTGCTATTTAACTTCTTGTGTTTCTCAGTTCCTGTTGTTGTTGATCAGATGTCCTTTTATTTCGAAGCTGGCCAAGCCCATGTGACACACCCACAAAGAACCACGAAATCAACAGGCTGTGTGGCAAGAAAAAGCTGTCCACTCCGATTAATGTTGTGTTCAACTCCTCTCATGGTGTCCAGGTACTACCGTGGAGCAGTCGGAGCGCTCTTGGTTTACGACATTGCCAAACACCTGACGTATGAAAATGCTGAGCGCTGGCTGAAGGAGCTGAAGGACCATGCTGACAACAACATAGTCATCATGCTAGTGGGCAACAAAAGTGATTTACGCCATCTCAGGGCGGTACCCACAGATGAGGCCAAGGCTTTTGCAGGTATTGTCACTGTGATGGTGAGTGTGTGTGTGTGTGTGTGTGTTTGTTTGTTTGTACGTACTTGTTTGAGCACATAAAATATGTGCCTGTGTGCCTCATTTCATTATTGCCAGGTTAAAGCTTAGGTAATGAGAAAAGATGGACTGACCTCCATCTGCTTTAATTAGGTCTTTCAGTATTTTATAACACATCATGTACGTTGCTGACAGTGAATCTAATTAATGCTCATACTCGTGTCACAAGTTGTCTTCAGTTTGTACTGTTTATTTAAAACATTTCCACACGTTACACCCACATTAGAAATGTTTGCACTGTGATACTGTAAGGCATTTCACATGAAGGTGTGCACCAAATGGCATATGTCCACGGCTCGAATGTGTTTCAGTATAGGGGGCACAGCACAAGGTCAAAAGGACCAGATTTAAATTAATTAAACCGACATTTATCTCGGTCCTCTGAGAATTTCAGAACAGGTTTATATTTTACAGTTGGCCTTCCAGTTCATTTAAGTATAATTGTCAACCTTTTGACACTCTTATTATTTTAGAACGGTTCCACCATGTGTTTTCTCCTGACCTTGACTTTATTGGCCTGTGTCCAGAACAGCGTTGCACCTGCTTTGACTGGTTTATGCCTCATGATAGGACTGCCTGTGAGGAAGTCAAATACACAAGTCGTGTTGGTCCATACCAGAGGAAAGAAATACATTTCCTTGCTAGATAAATAAGATTTAGACCCGTCAGTGCTTTCTGTTTGTACTGATTTGTTTTTCAGTACCACTGACCTCATTTATCATACCCAATTTACATAAAGACCATGTGGTGGACATGTCCATGCAAAGTGTATTATAATGCCTCAAAGAAAACATCAGCGACAGTGGACCAATCTGATGTCTCGCTTATGTTACTGTGCTACACTTACTTCCTCACCCATGATAATAATATTTATATTCAGTTGTATTCTTGTTCATATTCAGCTTCATACAGATTAGATTACATAGAAGGAGCAAAGTGTAAAAGTGACAGTAAAATATGATTAGTGCTTAAACTAATAGTAGATTAACAAATAAATCAAGTGACATATTGATTCCTTCGATTGATCTGTTGATTTAAATTTTCATAATGGATGTTATTATTTAGGGCTACAATTGAAGATCTAATATGTAAAATTTCTGTAGTTACATGTCTCAAATCGACTTGACTTCTTCATTTATCCCAAATGTTTCCAACAACAGATTTATTTTCAAAAGCAGGGTTGGTCCTAAGATCCCGTATACTACTGTCTTTGTTTTGTTAAACCATTATTTTTCAATATTGCATAATCTGCTGATTATTTTCTCATTTAATCATTTACATAAAACATCCAAAAAAAAATGTAAAAAAAATGCCCATAACAGTTTCATACAGCCTTAAGCGCCGTTATCAAATGTCTTATTTTGTTAAACCAAAACCTATTCAATTTACTTGCTGAAAATGCTCAAATTAAGAAGCTCAATTGATTATTAAAAAAAACAGATTAATATTGAATAAATCAGTTGAACAGAAATGCATGAATTTGTTCACACTGTTTGTTACAGGACTTTTTTCAAATGTAATCATAGAAAACATTTTGACGTGTCACAGAAGGAAAAGCACAGGTGTGAATGATAAATGAATGGCTAAATTCCATTCAGCTGCTTCAGCTTCATGGTCCTGGTGTGTGCACGCAGGTTCACTGTCGCGACTTACTGGGATACGTGAATGGAACAAAGTCAGCATTAATGGTAACACCTGAGCTTTTCCTACTATGAACAGATAAAAGGTGAATTCTACCTCAGTCTATACATTTAAATAATCTATGTCATTCATTAGTATAAGCTTTATAAATGGAATTTGTAAGCCCCAGCAGGTCGTATTCTGTGCATAAAGAGGCCCAAACCATTCTATTCTTTACTCTGCTGTCACACAACCCATTAAATTCTCTATAATTACAAAGCCGTTCATTGTGAGCAATCAAACAGGGAGCGGTGGAAATGACTACAGTCCTGGGGAGAACCCTGGAGTGAGTGCATTATGCAGAAGAAATCAATCCTTGAATCAGTGTGGCAGTACAGTTCAACCATACAATCTTCTTCAGCTCAGTGTAGGTTAAAAATAATGCAGGCTAATAACATATTGTGGCCTTATGTGCATGTGTGTTTTACAGAGAAGCATGGCTTGTCTTTCCTGGAGACATCAGCGTTAGACTCATCTAATGTGGAGCTGGCTTTCCACACGATTCTCACAGGTGAGTTTCCACATTTGTGTTTTTTTCTTGCCATAAGTATTTATATCAAAACTTAGAACGAAAGTGCATCTGATCCTGGAGGGTACTGATGTCTAAAGCGCCTAAGCCATCTAATGATAATGCTTTGTATATATACTGTGTATTGATTTGTCTTTAAGTGTTACATTTCCATTCAGACTTTGATGGTTTACATAACAGTACCCATCGTCTGCCACTAGATGGCAGCAAAAACCATCTAATCAATTCTCAGTGGCCATCACTGATGTGCAGTCTGCTGCAGGAATGCCACCTGAATCTTTTTTTAAGGTCAAAAATATGGGTAATTGGCACAGTGAAAGACCACTCAGCCAGCCAGTCCTGGAGAGAGCCGCTATGATGATGGCCAGTCGCCAGAAAAAACACTAGATTTGCACACAAGGTTTGGTCATTGTGGTCATAAATTCATTCTGACCCACTGTACCAGATACATCTGTTCAAGACAGAAATTCTGATAATTGCTAGTGGATATGATTTCCCAAGTAAATGTCTATGGGCTTTTTCCCCTGTTGGCATACAACCACGCTAACAAGTTCATTTGATGTTCGAGACTTGGTAACATGGGAGAAAAAGCAATTGTTGTGACTGAGTCAACCCCTGGAGTGCCTAAAGGGACAATCCAGCAGTGAGTGGTGCTTCCACTTCAATTGCTCCAGGGGCTATCAGTCTGCAAGCATGTACCACTTGCAGTCTGTATTTTGCTTCTGCTCCATGTTCAATTCCCAGATGTCGCAGCTTGAGCCGTTTGAACCGCTCTACCCAAACCAAGGTTTTATCAGTAATTTGTAAATCATAAAAAACTTCAAACCAACAAGCCCCATTGAGCTATCGCTGCTAATTGGCTCATTAAAAGGGAGGAGAAGAGAGGAAGTAAGCAGTACATTAGCAGGCCGGTAGGAGCTGAGCTTTAGACCCAGTGGAGCAGAGAAGACATCACGTGTAGATATCAGCAGCAGACACATCGTAGGTCAGAGAGGGTCATCCTGATGGATTATTGTCTGTATAGGTACAGCAGCTGGTGCTGTGTAGGGTCTGTAGTAATGACTCATAGTTTCTCCACCTGATGTGTCACGTCACAGTCACCCAGGAGTCTTGTTTTGCTTTAAACCTCCTTGCTTCCTCGGCAGTTTTTATTTCAGGACTGTTTTGTTCCACATCTGGCTGTAGTTTAGACTTAAAGTGGCAGTATGCAACAGGAAGTCAGAGGGGTGTCTGCACTAGTCCAACTCTTCTCTCTCTTGTTGATCAGCCAAAGTTTAGGCCAGTGACTCACTGAAATGTGTCGAAGGAGAAAATATGATGACAGATTAACTGGAGGAAAAACACTGAAATTCACCTGGGGGCCTGAACAACTCTTGCAGAGTTGGGAAAGTTGGGATGCTGTGTAAAACATGAATACAGCAGAATGTGATGATAAGTTGCAAATCCTTTTTGACATATACTCAACCCGAGACAGTACAAAGACAAATTACTGTATTTAATGTTTTACCTCTTATATGCAAATATAAGATTATTCTTTGAAACAAGTTGGGACAGGGGCAGCGAACGACTGGGAAAGTTGTTCAGTGCTCCAAAAACACCTGTTAGGAACATTTCACGGGTAAACCAGTTATTTGGTAACAGATGATGATGGTATTATGACTGGGAATGAAAAGGGCATTCTCAGTTCACAAGGAAGGATGGGTCGAGGGTTACCTCTTGGTCAAACACACGATTGTATAAAGAATATTACTAGATCGGCTCGAGAACACTTAATAAGACTGCCTGTAAACACAGTTAATTTGCAAATGATTGCGTTCTGTTTTAGTTTAAGTTTTACACAAGTCCCAACTTCTTTGGGGGGGAAATCACATGAATCTTGTAGGGTCACAGAAGCAATGTAAGACATGTATTTAGGTATTGCAGTTTAAATGTAAAATGTATTGCATATTGTAGCATTGGGGAATGCCTAAAATGAGACTTGGTACTGCCACAAGACACAACGATGCCAGTTTAGGATGGAAAGAATCCGTCACTGCTGCCAGGAGTCTGGATAGAACAGTTGTTGTTCAGTTTTGCCATGCTGTTTGTCCTTATCACAATATGTCCCACTGTTGGCTGGATTTATAGGCATCTACACATAACTCATTCCCTTTCACCCTTCTCTCCATCACAGCCATCTACAACATCGTGTCACAGAGGCAGATGTCAGGGCGAAGCGACTCCGACTTCTCACCAGCCTCCAACGTAGTGCCCATCACAGTTGAGCCCACCCAAAACTCAGCCAATAAGGGTGTCTGCTGCCAGAACAACTGAGACCTTACCACTGACCTCCTCCTTCACCTCCAGGCAATCGGAGAAACAGCCAGATAGACAAACAGAGACAGACAGATGGGCAGGGAAAATGGACAGACAGGTAGAAATTACCAGTTCACACAAGGAAACTTGTACTGGGATTGATTTGTCTGTTGTCAGGTTAAGAAAACGTAATTCTGTATGAAGAGGGGGACCAGTGAAGAAGGGGTGTTAAAGAGGTTTCCATAAACAGACAGGGGGGTGTGGTGAGGGAGGATTAGTATCAATGGAAAGAAAACAGGTGAGGATGACCGTACCCAGTGCATTAAGCTTTGAAAGAGGTACATGATCAGAACTGATTCACAGTCTAATGAAATATTTAACACATTATAAGGTCCCTTTTGTATCTCACCACGATTTCTGTCTTTGCAAACTGTCTGCCTTTTGAAAGCTCTATTTTACAGGCCAGTAAATGCTTTCCATCAGTTTCCCACTAGCAGGATATTGGGCAATAAAAATCCACATCCAAAAGCCTGAACCTCAACCCCTCTGTCACCACTGTCATTCCCATTTCCCCTTAATGTATAACATTTAGAAAAGAATGTCCCCTACAATATTTATTGAACACTAGATTGAGGTCTTGTTTGGCCAAAGGGTTTACAGTTTAACACTAGTTGGTTTAGATTTTCCACACTGATCGCTTCACAGCAAGGGAATCTTTTAGATGCTTTTGCTTTTTTCCCCCACAATCGTATCCCTGTGACAAGGCTTGTCTGAGCGACTACTACCCCTCACTAATGGAGGAGCAAGGGCTTCGGGTCGTTTTTCCTAAATCCACATGCTGGAATTTTGGTCGGAGATGGTTCAAGTTGTGTTCCACCAGGCCACTCAGAGCAATAACATCCCTCCCTAACGGTGACATGTAATTTCTTTTTGATTGCTTTTGATCTTTGTTTGGAAGGCTTTCCTGCTCTGTGCACACTCGGTACTCTGCAGATGAGTCATGCCCTCGCAAGCTTTGCACAGTGTTAACTCTGAAATGAGACGAAAAAGCTGCATGACTAGCGAATGGGTTAACTGCCTCACATGTCTGTGGGATTGAAGTATCAGCTCTGCTGATGGCTGTTTCACCCCATGCCCCGAACCTTTGGGTGCACTGGCAGAGGTTAGGGAATTGGTTTAAATGCATGGACAACCCTTTGCTGCTGCTGCTGCTGCTGCTGCCTGCTAGCTGGGATAGATGGATGGATAATGTTTCATGGGATGAGGTAGTGAGGGCACTCAGCCCTGCCCTGCTCCTGTGGTCTCTGATGTACCCGAGATGGCTTGTTTTACTGTAAGTGAAATCCTCCACTGCCTGCTCACCTACTCCTTTCTGTCTCTCTCTGCACTGTATGTAACTGGAACAGGACTCTGCCTTCTGGGATCTCCCTGAGGTCTGCCCTCGCTCTCACTTGTCTTTATTTCCTGTGGAGGGGGCGGGGGTTGAATTGGGAAGCCAGGATTGGGTTTGTTAGTATCTAATAGTCTAATAGATGAGGAAAAGGAGAGAGGAAGGTAGTGTTAGGAGGTGCTTAATTAAATCCAAAGGTTATGCACACAGATGGTGTTTATCCTGCTGATGTGTTTCCACATCAACACTGACTTCTGTTGACTTCACAGGTCTTAAACTGGGTGGTGTAGGTTAGGGCTTTTTAACATTTATTCTAATATATGTATATTTGGACTGCATATGTATAAATAAATCTCGTTTGTTATAGCCTGCCTCTTCTCATGTCTCTTTAAGATGTTTTTAAACAATAACGGCCGCAAGTAGCTGACTTCTTCATCAGGGAATCTGGTAGAAGGCAGAGTTGGTTGCATGAGTCATAAGTTTAAGTGATGACAGAATATTAACATGGCCATATTATATAATTAAATTCTGAATGTCCCCTGTGATCTAATAACACAAGATATTTGCTCTAAAATGGTACTGCTCCTCTGATCACTGGGAGTTAAATATGAGTGGCGGTCATCATCATCATCATCATCACCGGATCAATTTAAACATACAAACTCCCCATTCAAACAAACAAAGACAATCGTTTTCAATTGGAGATCATTTCATTTTTGTTTTATTAGAAACATTTACAATACATCTTGAATCTTGGAAAAATAACAAAGAACCAGAACTAACATGGCGCAGATACAATAATAATAATAAAAATGTCTCCAAAAAATGTAATTCACAAAAAAACATGTGCTATAACAAATAAACCTGCAATATCACATGCCTCGCAAGGGCACGGCATACTGTAACAGAGTTCAAAGACTGTTTTTTTAATTCCATCCATCAAAGTTGACGGTCAGCCACAGAGAGCCACATTGGTAACCCTCTTTCACTGTTCACAGAGAAACCAGAAACTAACGCCAGGTGATCCTGGCCCAAAAACTAATGCACTACGACCACTATTAGACCGGTATGAAACACCTCTACTGTGCTGGAAAAATTGGAAACGCTACCAAAGACAAACTGTCAGACTGTATTGGCCTCTTTGGAAAAGGTTGCGAGTTTCACCAGTGAGTTCGCTTCAGTCCCAATCCTTTACATGCAGCAGAAAACGTGCCATTGTAGTGTTTTTGTCAAGTTTTTTCTTCTTTATCTGTATCAACTGTACAAACTAAGAACTTCAAGTTAATTCATATGAGGTGCAAACAGTCTTTCATCACTAACCGGTAACTCAGAGTACAAAATCCGACTTTGATGTGGGGACTGAAATGGTCTCTTAGCCTGGCTGCAAACTCGTGACAACTTTCCATTTTCCAAAGAGACTCCAACTATGAAAATCTACAGAGGAGAAACAGCCCAAGTGCACTGATGTTAAAGGATAACACAGGACCTGCCCCGTTTCTCCCATCTAAGTGACCATACAACATACATGCAAACTAGTACGGTAATGAATCTGTTGTGTGTATATGTGTGCATCTAGTTACATAGATCTACTACACAGTGCGCTGTTGTCCTCTCCTAGATGCCTCCGCTCGATTTTGCACACTTCACCTAATTAACACATTAGGGAAATTCTCTCATAAAGGCTTTCTTTAAGCTCGCTGAGCTCTGTCGCTAGTGATCACAAACTGTCTGAGTAGTAGAAGTAGAAAATGTATGAATGAAAGTGTGTACAAGTCATGTGTGGCCCTATTGGCGAGAGGGCCACAGCTGCCCCATTCATTCCAAGCGTTGCAGTCGTAACATGTTTTATACGATTGATAAGTAAAAGCGAGTTTAGATTACAGAGGAAATGAGTTATGTGTTTCAGTCAGTAACATGGGGTTAGTTGAAGGGGGAGAAAGGGTTACAGCAAGCAGCACTGCACAAAGAATGCTGATGCAGGAAAAATATATAATTGAGGCACAAAATTGATGCTCTGTGACTAAAATATCTCCAAATTCTAAAAAATATTATATTATTTTCTGTAATTATTCCATTGTGAATGCACTGATGTTGAAGGAGTGCATGTCTGAAGTTAAAATTTAAGCTGCGGTTGACTCTCGTTTCCTTTCACTCCGCGTACCACGAAGTGGACGGAAAAGACGAGGCATCCGCAACTTCCATAAATAAAACTTCTAAACTTCTTTTCTCATTTTACTTATTAGTAGAAACTGACTTCCCTGTGTTTAGAAATATATTAACTTCTTGTAATTTTAATTAAAAAACAAAATGTCTTGAGGTTACTCATAAATATGTTGCTTCATTTTTTTTTTTTTACTTTTCATAAATAACATCCAGATACTGACTTTTTTTTTTCCTCTGCTTTCTATGAAATAATAACCCATGTTAGCAAAATAGATTTGAGAAATTGTAATATGTTTTTTTTTTATTCATTTTAAGTTACTTTCTATAAATGTATGTGGAAGAACTCAAATATAGTCTACGTTGAAAAAACCTGTCGCAAATCCTTTCCAAAAAAAAAAATCAAAATAAAAAACAAAAAAAACTTAAAGCTCACTTGTAAATCGACAAAACAATAAGCATAAGGAGTGCATCGAGTTGAGTGGTCTTTTTTTTTCTTTTTACATTCAAAATGCATTACTTGCTCAATGTGTGATTTAGACAGGTTGGTACAATTGCTTAAGTGCATCCATTGAAAATAAGGATTTCCTATCACTCGTTAAAAGGGATTCTACATAAAATGCATAAAGACCTTTTCATATCAAGAGAAGAAAAACATCAACAATTTCTACCATTACTATAATAGTAAGCGTAATACAATATTGTAAATAATACTAACAAGAACTTAACGAATCAAATGTCACTGTGAGTCGCCCCACCCCTTTTGTCGCACCACTGAATTAAAAAGTATTTCATATTGGGTGAGTTGGACAAATGAAACTTACACCTTAGCATAATCTTAAGAATCATAATTAAACTTTATGTATCAATTAGTTAAACTACACGGTAAATATATGATTTTAAACCGATGTTCACTTTAAGGTCTTAAAGCTTTTTATACACTTTAGGTATCAGGCTGATGAACTCTTGAAGCGATCTTAACTTTTTTTTCTGATAAATCTTACCTACTGTACTATATTTTACTAACATGCAGTTAAACTTAAGGATACAGTTAATGGCTCTCTAAACGATTTGAACTGAAACCACAGTGTCGTTTTGTCCACTGTCACACTGTCACCTTGTTTATATCCAATCCCTTGCGGTTTTACTCGGAGGGTCTTAAAAATGCAGAATTCAGCCTGAATTTTCGCTGGCTTGTCAGTGTCGACACGAATCCTCCTCAGGCTGGTTTTTTGTTGTAACGGCAGTCCCTTTTTGTGTCCACATCGGTCAAGTTTTCCAGAAAGATTAAGACATTCCCTGGACTGTTTTTCTCCCAACAACCCGACCAGGACAATAGAGAACGACTCAAAGGAGTGCCAGGATGTGCTTTAAACTGATCTCTTTGGGGAGAAGTAAGTCTGTTACTGGCGCCTCTGTAGTATTAAACTAATCTTACAACATTGAAATGTGATATGCCTTCATTTTGCAGCTATCGATCGAGTGGCCTCCAAGACTTTGGGGTAAACAGAGTAATTCTAGCGATGAGATTGTTTCTTAAAAATCCTGATTGAATAAACTCTAAACTGAGCAGGTTTTGATGCTAAAATAAGTTAACTCAAGCGATTAAATTAGCTCATGTATGTCCTCTCCTTGTATTTTGTTCTTTGGCTATGTCTGACCTTTTTCTTTAAAAAAAAAAAGAAAAAAAGAAAGAAGACGATGATAAAGTAGGTGCAAGTATGAAATAGAGCCGTGAAATCATAAACCTATTATTACTATGTAAACAGAAATCATCTTAAGATATGCTGTGAGTAACACGTCTGCCCCTGTCTGTAATTCAAAAGAATAATGAGTGTAAAGAAGCGAAGCTCTTCTCTCGGACAACGTGGCTGCAGCAGAGAGAGCGACTGGTACAGTACATCATATCATGTCGTCCCACCCTCTACTCCTCACTGCTGTGTGTACGGTTTTGACCAAAGCCTTCAAGACACGAGTCTATCATAAGTAAAGTCACCACCAGCTGCTGCTCTTTAACAAACAGGGCAGACCGTGGCGCTTACGCTCTGGCCTCGTTGTTTGTTGACACTCGAGGGATCACTTTTTACAGCGCAGTGACTCACACGATTTGCAGTTTCATCACTTCAGTGCTACTCAGGAGAAGGAATCCTTAAGTTTTGTCCTGACCCACCCTGTGATCTGATTGATATTCAACGTAAAAAGGAAATTAAGCAATCAAACGACTGAGACCCTGATGAACGCAACAAGAACAATTACTTATCCTGAAACTGTTACTAATTAATTATATCTCTGTTTCTACACTGGCATGAATCCATAATGAATTTTAAGCAGATGTGAGACAGAAATGCAGCGGTATCATCCTAATAATCAAGGTCAATTTCTGAATAGAATATTATTTAAAGAACTTGACTAAGCAGGCTCCTCTGTTTATTGTCCCAGTATAGTCCTATTATTGCTTTTTCATCCTAATATACATAGAAACTGATTTATTCATTAGGGGTTAGGTTATTACACAAAGGATTCTTTCGAGTTTTTATTTGAGATTGGATTTATACATCAGCGGCTTCATAAAGGATATTCATTATTACAGTTTATAGTAGTGTCTGGTTAATTTCTTATCTATATATTTGGATGAAATACTAAGTTAATCAGTTTAAATAATATTTCTTAAATGTATGGATCTATCTAATATACTATTATAGTCAAAAAGGATGATGGGGCGCATATATAAAAGATTTTACTCTCCCTAAAAACTCATTTTGAATTCCATATGCTAAAACATTGACAATGACACCTTCAGCTTGTAAAAATAATCAAAACCTCACTTTAAGCGGGCCCTTGTCTGGATGTTCGTAACCGATACACATACTGTATTTACATAGATGCTCAGAGTGCTTTCCCATAAAGTACAATACTCATTAACTTATACAGCGTCTAAACAGGGAGAATCTCCAATAAGCCCTCTCTTCATTAAACCAGTGCAAAAACTCAACCAAGTCATCAGCATTGACTAAATGGATGAGAGGTCTCCCAAATTACCACTAGTACTACTTTAGTATAAGAAGAACAAGAACCACCATAATACAAAAAAATGATAGGGAATCCTTATGTGCATGTCTTTCAAATTCTAGGAAATGTATTTCACCATCAGTGGTCGGTTTGGTATTAATGAAATGCGCATGTTTTTTTTTTTTAAAATAAGGTGCTCTACTTTATATTT
The DNA here is from genome assembly GCA_039737535.1 of Lagodon rhomboides. Taxonomy (NCBI): domain Eukaryota; kingdom Metazoa; phylum Chordata; class Actinopteri; order Spariformes; family Sparidae; genus Lagodon; species Lagodon rhomboides. The sequence goes on along the minus strand of CM077788.1, from coordinate 28,094,635 downwards.
TGAAGTAAAGTGTTTTAAGAGCCTAATTTCCTGAATCCCTCTAATCCCCACCCAAGCAGTTTGATTCACATTCTTTTTTTTCTCCAAAAATAAGTACTTTAAAAGGTCGTTTTAGGGGGCGGTACTATCAAAAGGCCAAAGTTGCTACCTTGTATGCCAAAAATAAATGGCAATATCTTAATAAAAAATGTTAAGGCAGAAAAGAAAATAACAAAAATACTAAGTTCAAAGAGCAGTGTCGCACTGCCTTGAATTTGACGTCAAAAGCTTAAGCCAAACCACTGTGCAATGTCTCCGTCCATAAAAACACAACTATTCTTTATTTCTACATCTGATAGATTTCAGGGTACTTTTCGCAAGTACAGTGCTTCCCTGCAGTCCACACGTAATGCGAGTGGTCTGCTGGTTTTTGTATTTTTTTTGTAAAGGAGGGGCCTTTGTGTCCCAGAGGACACAATCTGTAATTGTTCATTTTTTTTTTTCCAGACAGAAGCCGAGTTGAATTGTTTTGCAGCGCAACGCGAGAGAAGCCCGCTGAATCACCGGTGTTCCCTGTCGACACTACTGGCCCACATGTGACAACACAAAAACTCGCTGCGAGACTTGAATGATCAATAAAAATTCAGCGAGGTTGCATTCAAAAAAAAAATTTGGGGGGAGCATACTTCTCTCTTTCTCCAGCCAAAATGACCCCCCCACCCCCCATCATTCAACAGCTTTAATCCCTACCCCCATTCGCTCTCCTCTAGCCCTCTGAAATCCCCAGGCTGGGGCTAAGGCAGACGCAGAGGGTGTGTAATTTGATTCAGCATGAGTGCTGGTTAAATGGGGCGTTTCCTCTGCTTTCCTGTCAATTACAATTGTCTGATTTCATTCTGGAAGCTCAAAGCAGAGGGGGGCTGCCATTGGCTGAAGCCCGGGTGTCCATAGTGAAGGGGCAGCTGCAGGATGTCCCATACAGTAGCGAGCTGCCACGATCTGCACCGGCGCTGTCACACAAACAGGACCCCATACAAATTTCAGGGCGGTGCAGTTGGGGAGCGGAGGGGGGAGTTAATGCTGCACCCCGCGTGATACGATCACGCAATCTTTTTTTTTTTTTTAATAGGCGAGCGCGTACGTTCTCATCGTTTGCGGAGCGTTTTACTTCAGATAGTGTGACATTAACATTGAAAACAGGTAACCGCTCTATCTCCTGATAACTGTAGATAATTTATTTTGCTCCTAAGCCTCCCCTCATTTCACAGGCCCTGCCAAATTCAGCTAGTGTCTTTCAAATTTTGTGTGTGTGTGTGTTTTGGGACAAAAGAGGCCCCCTCTCCCCAGTAGGGATAGCTCAGAGCAGCAGAAAAGGAGAGGAAAAAAGGGGGGGAGGAAGGGGCAAGAGGGAGTGGAAGGAGGGGGTCTTATTCGCCCAGCTGCATCCAGGCCATCCAGCCCCCTTCTGTGCCTGTAACAGTAGGGTGGGGCAGTAAGGGGCTCGCTGCGGGACCCCGTCCTACCCCTCACACAGCTCCAGAGTCCCCACACGGTCCGCACCTGGACCAGCCCATTTGCCTAATTATGAATGAGTAGATCCAGGCCGTGTCCGAGCGCTCTGCAGCCCACGCCGCCACCGGGCCCAGACAATACGCCCCACTCAGAGGGGCCTTCGAAAGCAAACGATCGAACTGTAAGCAGGGGGAGACATAAAAGCCAAAGAAAAGAGAGAAAGAAAGGGGGCTAGGCGAGACCTCCAACTCGGGGTCACCGCCACAGTGTGCCATGAAACACCTGCTCCTGTACAGCTTTGCTAATTACAGGGGGAGACAGCTGGCCCCTCGGAGCTCACACATAATGCCGTTAGAATTGGGGACGTGGAGTAAGGATTACTGATTTGGGACTTTTACAGTGTCAACTATTCAGATCTGGGTCCGCTGCTGATTCAGGAAGCATTTTACAGTTTTACTCGGCTTCTGTCCACGCACTAATTCTGCTCTTTATTTACAGTGCACACCTCGGAGAAAAGGCTTGTTGACTGGAGCTCTCGCTGCGTCCTATATCGTTCAGCGACTGTGGCCAAATGACCACACAAGACAATAAAGCGCGGTTAAGGTGGCTTTGAAACAAGTCCACTGGGGAGACAGATATCGAGAACTAGCCAACTGGATGAATTCCAAGGCTTTCGGCCTCACAAATTAAATCAGTGCTTTAAGCCAACCGAGGAACCACATGCTTTTCAAGTGCCACGAGGAGCAAGCATTTACGAATCTTTTCAACAAACTGCAGTGACCAAAGTGTAATCAATGGCTAGTGGAAAGAAAAAATGACTGATACTTTATACAACTTTCATCTATCTCTGTGAATGATGATACCAATAAAATGCAACCAATTACTCTAAATAAATGACGTAACGTCCGCTCCCTTTTTGGGACTAATCTGGTTGATAAGACTTTAAGGTATGAGAATGAAATAAGGGGATTTCTTTTGTTTTCTTGTAAAGTTTACAAGGCTTTGACTACAACTAATCGCTTCACATTCGTATCTATTATTTTGGACCAATTACATCAAACCACTATCACAGTAAAACTGAAAAAGGCTGAATCCACCTTCACATCTGCTCCCGAAAAATGTCATGGTATGATTGAAAAATCCTATTTTAGACCAAGATGATTGTAAGGTGCAATGACAAATCTATTTTTTTCCTTCTAATAACAACATTGACTTTCAAGGTCAGTCAGGTGCAGATTGGGTACCTCAACAATCATCTTCTTCCTTCCATATAAACCCACTTCATGGTAAAATAAAAAATTTGAATAATAAAATGTTCACATTACTGTCTACCTCTGCCTACACTGTGATTCATGAATGAAAAACAGCAGCAGTCAAAAAACTGAAAATGCAAGGTACTATACTTCTCTTATAAACAAAACTTTTATAAAATATATATGCATATATATATATAAAAGAAAAACTTAAAAATATTTCTTATACTTTTTAGTAAAGCAAGCAGTGCCTTCTAAAATATCTGCTTGATTGTTTTTAAATTTTCTGAAAAACAAAAATGTGTATTATAATAATAATCATAATAACAGTAAATAATTATTGAACAAACACTGACAAAACTAATGATAAAAACTGATGTGGTTCCTTAAGAGAATATTCGGATGGCCTGTGTGACCTGGGTGTGGCACACTGGGCACTCCGGGTGGTTGAGCTCACAGATTCGGATGGCACACTCCATGCAGAAGAGGTTATGGCCACAGGGCACCAAGGCAGCCGTCACTTTGCTTTCAAAGCAGGTCATGCAGTCCCGCACAGTGGCCGGTGGCGAGTCCGGCACTGGCAGACGGCCCGGGAAACCCTCGCCGGCTGAGGTGGGCTCACTGTGGGCGCGGCGGGCCTGGGCGTGAGGTGAGCCGGATACGGGCACGATGCTGGTGACTGAAGAGTTGTTGGTGCTTCCACCTCCGCAGGGCTCGGGCAGGCCGGGGGAGAGTCTGGTCAGGGGGAGCGGGAGGCCTCCGAAGCTCTTGGAACGCTGCTGGGCGTAGAAGGCCACCTGTTTGGGGTAGTCGGGGTCGCCCCAGCTCTGGGTGCCCTCCGATCCGAAATAAGAGCAAGGCTTCTCTCCAGAGCTGGAGAAGTTGCTCTTGTTGTAGATCCCCCCTCCCTCGCTTCCTCCTCCCCCTCCCCCTCCGACCATGGCATCTGAGAAGTTCTGGCGGTAGCTGCTGGTGAGAGGCTTGCGCTGGCCCCCCTGCAGCCCCCACACCTGCTGTAGCCGGCTCTCCAGACCACCGCTGCTGCCCGCTGGGCTGCTTCCACCGTTCGGCCCCAGACAGTCGTTCTCATTATTGTGGTCATGCAGGCCTCCTGTTCGGAAGGCGATGTGTGCTTCGATCTCCTCGCGGGCCCGCTCGGCGTTGCTCGGAGACCCCGTGATTTCGAAGACGGGGTCGCGGTCTCGACTGGGAGTGACGATGTAAGTGCAGGTTTGCTGCTGGATGCGTTTGATGGTGGATCCTTTCGGCCCCACAACCAGCCCCACGACACGGTATGGCACTCTCACCTGAATGGTGGTCTGACCTGGCAAAGGTGTGGGCGGGGAGCCGCTAAAGGACACTCCCAGCTTGTTGCGGGACGCCCGGAGCATGGAGAAGTGCTCAGCAGCAGAGATGATTTCACGGCGGGCCAGTGCAACATCCTCCTTCCGGCCAGTGATTAGGAACACGGGCTCCTCTCCTCTGACGGGGGTTTTGATGTAGGTGTTGGTCTTGGCCCGCAGGGCTTTGATCTTGCAACCTGCAGAGACACCAAACGTACAGTTCAAAATAAGTAAATACGATACATGATTCAAGTTTGCGACTCAAGAATCAAGTGCAAAGGTTACAAATGTGAGCGCACTTAGCCAACGTCCTCAAGTCGCCTTTGTTCGGCGTAAAGTCAGACTTGTTCACCGGTTATGACCAATTTAGCTTAATATGTTGCAGCTTTTTACTGGCAGGAGTAATTATCATGATTTATGAGGTTTCCAGCACCTAAGCATTAGGGCACCTCTTCGCTGAACTTATTCATTAGCTCTTAATCAGACACACCTTACAAAGAGATACATGCACGGTGCTCAGGTGCTGACCAATGAGCGTCGGCCTGTTGTGGAGGGCTGAGAGCGACAGCACATGCGTTACTCTCGGCAGGCGAGCAGTCGCTCTCTGACCTCTCCTTGAACTTATGAGACAATACAGTCGACCCACATGTGCGTCACTTTTGGACCATTTGTGGCTCAACGTCTGCCCATTTCTGATCAGTGTGTAATAGTTTAATCCATAAAGCGCTTTTAAGCCAGAGTCTTAATGTGAGAGGGCGCGGGCTGACGTTACGTCAAGACAAACGAGTCCAACGCTGACAGAACGGGACATACAGTAAATGAGTGATCGTTTCGGGGGGTTGTCGGATGCGTCCGAGGTCAAGAGGGACGTGGTAAGAAAAGACACAGCAATTCTGTTTATATTACACCTCATGAAGAATGCATCGAGCATTACGAGGGTCAGCTTTCATTCAGAATCTCAGGCAGCTTCCTCATTAAGATATTTATTGACGACTTAAACGTGCCTTTCCTGTCTCGAACCGTTTCTTAGAGGCCGGTGCATCTTCTTGTACGAGCAAGAATCATCAGGCACCCATCTATCTATCTATCTATCTATCTATCTATCTATCTATCTATCTATCTATCTATCTATCTATCTATCTATCTATCTATCTATCTATCTATCTATCTACTGAACAGACCTGAGCTCATCTTACCAGACTGCAGGTGCTTCACATCACACAGCGCATCATTACATTACCTATCTGAAAATCACAGCTGCAGGTATCAAAACACCTTAAGTTGAAGACAAATTTCTCTCTAATGCGACCAAATAGGCCCACTTTGCTCAGGAACACTTCCTTCTCAGTGACCAGTGGTACAGACAGAAGGATAGTGATACTCTCAAGGTTCAGTATTGCTCTTGCCCTGAAAATGACTTCTGCAGCCATCGCCTGGTATTAAGCTAATAGACATGTTCTTGCCACGGGGGATCAGAGGGCAACTGATGGATTCCGTTTCCTGAACTACGTTGCACCATTAAATTAGTCTCAATTGAGGAATTATCTGTAAACAAAATTAGCGACGATTAATTAATCGCAAGCCGAAATTGAGGTCACTGGTGACACACGTATTCTCCGCTGTTAAACTGCGGGGACGAGAGGTGCCTGTGATTCACAACAAAGCCCACCCCTTGATCTGAAGAGCACCAGAGGAAGGTACAAGAGCGTCCTCGGGATTCACCGCCTGCGACTCTTGACAGGAGAAAACAATCATATCCGAGCCTTTCTCCAAGACAGGATGCTCTGCTTGGCAGATGCACCAGGCGGCATGTGATGCGCGGTGCTGAGAGGAAAGGGGGTGTGTGCGCGCTGCCAGCTAACGAAGGGCCCTGATTCAAAGGCGGCTCGCCTCAAATCCCCCCCCTAAATCAGCGCTTCTTCTCGGTCAAGGCGAAAGGGTCCTCTCGCTGCACTTGTGCCCACTGGATCCACCCTCCGGCTGTCTTCGGTCGCCCCATTAAAATTCAAAACTTACACTTCAGAGTAAAGAACAGGAGCCGCGATGGGAGACGAGGGGCACTTAGCAGCACAAAGTAAATCCACATCACCACAGCGGTGGAGCAAGTACAGGAAAGTATTGGTAAAAGAAGCCACCTCAGCTCCCCTGGACCCCCGCTGACATTAACCGAGACCTGTTTGTTTTTGCTGCGAGATAAATCAGGATCTGCTAATGGTACCTCACCCTGCAGTCTTTGTACCTCTCCCAGTCCAACCCGCCCATTACTCCCTCTCTCCCGACAGACTACCATGTGGTATTGAGAGTGTGCAGTGAAGTGGGGCTCATGAGGAGCCCCTTGTGTGGAGCTCCAAGGCGTGACTCCCATTCAGCTTCTCGATGCTATACTGCCCTTCCGTCCCCCATCCTTGCCTCTTCTCGGCACCTCTCACCCATGGGGGCTCATCCCGACAGTTAACAATGGGTGCAGCCACACAAACACCACCAGCACCAAGCAGAAGGAACAAAAAAGACAGAAAAATAATATATTTTTTTACTTCTGGGTCCCCAAAACCAACTTGGGCTCAGGCTTGTTCGCAGCTTGGGTTGCACATAAATATGGAAGTCGGATGGAGCAAAAAATCACCTGACGACAGATTTGCTGCAAATGAGCACAAACAAGAGAATATTCTGTTTTTTTTTTAAAAAAGGATTCCCACCTCCTGGTGGCAACTTCTCGCTGAGTCACCCTTTAAGGCCATCCCGTGTGCCAAGCGGCAACACTGTCTCAATGCGCCCCTCCCCTCCATCCCCCGACTTTCACACCTTTGTTTGACAGCTGCTGTCATTCAACTTCAGCTCTTTGTTCAATAAAAAAAAAAAAAAAAAAACCCTCCAACTGCGAGAAGGAAAAAAAAACGGGGCAGAATGTGCAATGTGGCTGGAATTGAACTTTCCAACTCCCTGGGTTTGAAAAAAACAAGTGGACCACGCTCGCTCTATTGTCCAATTGTGTCACTGGGGCAGTGCGCAACATAAACAACGAGCCCAACGCGTTTGGAGAGAGGCAGAAACATCCTCCACCGATCACAACCCCGGTGTGGAACCAAAAAAAATAAAAAAAAATAAAAATGAAATAATGAAATAAACGGCCCCCGTTTTCCTAGCAATCATGTGGAAGTGAAAGACATTCCTCTCCTCGCCTGCCGCACGTTGCCTTTTTTGAACAGTCTGGCGCGTCTCAGACGACAAAGGAAGCAAGTGCTCTCCGTGCTCCAGTGTGTGTCTGTGCGCTGACATTGATGGCGTGGATGTAGAATAATTCGCCCAGTAGGGAACGGGTCTCTCTCTCTCTCTCTCTCCTCTCCTCTATCCTCTCTCTCTCTCTCTCTCTCATGCCTCTCTGGTGCAAATTCACTCAAAAGCGAAATAAACAGAAAGCGGCCGACGACTCGAGTGTTATGATGAGCGCGCGGGGGGAACTTGCGACGTTGGAGCAGCAGCAAAAAAAAAAAAAAAAAGTGGGAGGCTGATGTCTCGGGGGAGCACAAAAAACACGCGAGCGCACACACACACACACACACACACACACACCACTCCCTTTTCTTTGTCAAATAACACCAGGTAACAGTTAGAGAAGAAGAAACAAAGCACGCGGGGATAATGCAGCACTGTTAGCGGGGAGGAAAGCACAAGTTTGGAAGGAGGAGGAGGGGGGGAATAATATGCAAGCCAGCGGTTTACCTTGTCTCCCCACTATTTCGGCCACATGTTCAGAGCTGGGCACTGGGACGCATTCTGTTATGTTGCAGCCTCGTCCCTTCGTCTCACTTGAGGAGCTCTCGTACAGGGCGCACAACTTGCTCTTCCCTTGCAGGATCGCCGTGTCCCCGCCGCCGCCGACGCTGTTCGTGTGGTTGTGGTGGTTGTTGTTATTGTTACTCCGGTCCTGTACTCCTGTTGTTGGGGCTCCGCCGCCGTCCTCGCCTTCCCCGAGCCCCAGCAGAGACAACTGGCCCAGCGCGACCCTGAGGGCACGGGAGTCGTCTTCCTCCTCGTCGGGCGGCACAAGGAGACCTTCGCTGCCGAAGCCGGAGCCGGCCAGATCCCCGCCGTAGCCCCCATTTTTCTCCATGATCCCTGCTAGAACCAGCAGGCTAGGCATGGCTAACAAAAGAGTGTGTGAGACAAAGACAGGGGAAAGAGACTGGAGAAACAGCACCCGTGCCGCCTCCTCCTCCTCGCCCCCTCCTCCTTCCAATTCCCCCCTTTGCGCTAGTCCCTCCCATAGACCGGCCCCCTCTCTCTCTATCCGCCAGACTTTCAGTACAGTAGTCTCTCTCCGAGCTCCGGGCGAACGGGACACAAGGCCGTCTGCGCGATGGATGGGGCGGGCGGTGTGTTGCTCCACCCAGTCTGGTTTACACAGCTCCCCTCCTCGCCGAGACAAAACGAGCCGCCCTCCCGTTGTACCATTCCGTCTCAGGTTCCCGAGCCTGTGGCATCTCGGCGCGAGCTCCCCTCCCGTCACCTATAGAAAAAAAAAAAAGGGAAGAAAATACCTCATCGTTCGCCTCCTCGCGCGCACCGCACTCGTCTGAGCAGCAGCCTCGCTCGCGGCTCCGGAGCTGCAGCGTAGCCGGGAAAAAAAAAAAACCCGCATATCGGCGACTTATGTAAGAAATATCCGTCCAGGATCGCATGAAAAGGTGCAAAGTACAGTGCGCACATGGTCATCTGGCGGTGCCGCCGAAAAGATGATGTCAACTTTATCATTCAGAGATTTGAAACAAACAAACAGACAAAAAAAAATAAAAATCGAGCAGCTCCTCGCATTAATGAGGGGGGATCGTGGACCATCTGACATGAATTTGGGGAGTATAGGAGTTAGTGACATTTTTTTTTTTTTTTTTTTGGCGGGGGTCCGCCCACCTCCATGTAGCCGTGCTTTGCGGCAGGTCACCGCGTTGTTGTCTCCGGCGCCGTTGCGCATGAGGATGTTATGTATAGGAGGGAAAAAGAGGGTGTCTGGAGGGTGGGGGTGGTGGGGCTGTATACGAGGAGGGAAGAAGAGAAAGGGAGTTGTCAGACAGGCGTTGCAGACCCTATGCAGCGGGGGAAACATCAGAAAAGCCCTCGCACATTTCCCCGTTAAAAAAAAAAAAAAAAAAAAAAGAGAGAGAGGAGGTTTTGCAGCAGCAGCTCCGGTGAACAAAGAGCCGCGCCGTTCGTTTCGCGCACAGACTCCCCAAGATGTCCTCGGCAGAAGCCACGCCTGACAGCATGGTTGTAGTACAACACAAAGACTCAAACTGCAGTATTAAAAACATTCACAACCGGCACGTTGCTTCTATTTTTATTAATTAAAGCTTTTCATCAGACTTTTTTTCTCTCTCTTTCTGGAGATTTTTTTTTTTTTTGTTAGCTTTCAAACAGGTCGCAAACTACCTGCAACTTACTAAGCATTTTAAAAAAAACCAAACCTGGATGTTCTCACTCTGCGCGCAATAAACACATCAAGGAAGGAAGTCAGATTTTCTCAGATGATGTCATTGTTTCCCCCCACTGAGTTGTGGAATTATGAGCACACTCGGGTCACCGCTTACAAAGAGAGGGAGGAAAAAAGCCACGAGGAAGCACTGGCTCCGGTGTGTAGACCGCCTCACGGCGCCCGAGCATGTCTCCAGCTTCCTCAAAGTGTCAGTCTGCCTCCAGCCGAGCCTGTCATTACCATCTGTGCATATGCATGGTGGGATGTACAGTGAGTATGTGTTGCGTAAGGCTATAACTGAATGACAAGGCAAACTCTGGGGATGTTTACTCTGAGACAACAGTGGATGCTCCGCCGCTCCACCGTCCACGTTATTTCTCCACCCCGGCAGAAAATAAAGACATCTTCACACACACACACACACACACACACACGTGTTTACTGAACTTGGTGTTTCTATATGAATTGATGGATTAGATTTCAGTGAAACCTCCCGGTGTGTGTGTGTGTGTGTGTGTTCCCAGGGGAGGTGTTGAATTCACTCTGTAGATTACTTGTGTGCATTTCAACCCCATCCATTAAATTCAATTTCTCATTCTCCATCATATTTGGTTGGGTTTTTTTTCTTCTTTCTGCCACGCTGTGACTGAAATAACTGTAATAACGAAAACATAAACACACACAGTCCTCGATATTTGGGCTCGTATGACAGACCGAGCGTGGCATGTGACTCTCAGAGAGACTCAGCATGAATATTTTAGCATTTTCTAGTGAGAACGCCTCCCGCCTTTTAATAACACATAAAACGGGAGCAACAATGTAAGCGCAAAATTTTTCCAAAACGGGACGTCTGAAAATAGAATGCGGTGTAAATGCTGTGGTAGGACGGTGCCTACATGGCGAGCTACAGCAGGTGTATTTACATGCATAATCAGAGTCTAGACGCGCTCTCTGGGTGCCAATCAGGACGGGGCTCGTTCCCCGAGGGTGTGTTGCAGATGAGAGCTCACAGGGAGACTCCTGGTATGAGTCCGGGATTAAAACATCCCCGCTCCACCCAACAACACGGATAAAAAAAAAAAAACAGCAGCAGGATGGCGTGATGCGTGAAGGACCAGAGGGTGGGCCCAGGGGGTCTGCCCCCAATCCCCCCCACCCCACCCAGCGGCGAGGCCAGAGGATTGGGTGGGACGGGGACGAGCGCCGCACAAGGGCCCGGCCTCTCGACGGCGCGCAGAGTGTGCCAGTGTGTCCAAGAGGTCGTCTGGCTCCATTAAAGGGGTCCGCAGGGAGTCCAGAGACCCAATCAATAAAAAGCATGGATCCGGGATAGTGTTTCCCCCCCATTCAACACACCCCTCTCTGTCTGGGTGTGTGTGGTGTGGCCTGTCGGAAGTCTGATTGGCGGTGCCGCGGTACCACATGACCCCCGCGACCCCGAACCAGACCTGCTCCGGCTCTGAATGGACCGCGGCAGGTCTGGTTTTCATTCAGACCTCGCCGCCCGTGGCTGTGGGCTACGATTGTCACGTCTAGCTTTTCTCCCCGCGCACGTGTGTGTGAGTGTGTTAGCTACAGGATACTTGTGAAACCCAGAGTGCTGAGGTCATGTTACTTGCACACACACACACAAAAAAAACTCAATGATCTTGACCATCTGGTCGTCACAGTAGAGCCCTTTCTCTTTTTTCCTGCCCCGATGAAAGACCGACTGGCATCTTTGGGGAGCCGCTGTGGTTTGCCGCGCCGCAGAGACACATACCATCCCGTCTTTGTCCGAGAGCTCATGCAAATATTGCTCTCACCTATGGACAAGCGTCTCTCTTTCAAAGAGGACGGGCTTAATAGGCTGTAAAGACACGTCTGAGGATCCCTAAAGGACATCCCTTTGACTTCCACGGCCAGATGTCCTTTTCAAGACTTTTCTGGTGCCCCGCTGTCACTTGAATGAGGCTTCTGCGAGCACAAAGGGATATGTTGGCTAAGCACCACGTGCTGATGCCATAGTGAACGGGCTCTCAGGGATGATGTAAGACCACATGCAAATGATACCACATCTTGTGCTCAGACGCTGACGAGAGCCCTGAAGTCGATCAGCTGAACAAATCAGACACTAAATGCAGACACCATGTTGTCTGAGGGGGTTTTCCCTCCTTATATATATATATTAAGTTTTATCTGTTTATTTGTTTGCTCTTTTGTGTTTGTTTTTATCTGTTTGGTTTTTTCCACTTTTTTCAGGGGAGAGCAGCACAGGTACTCACAGACATAATGATGACACAATAAAACAAGCAAAAATAAAGCAAACAACAGGAAACAGAAGGAGAGAGAGAGAGAGAGAGGGAGCTGGAAAGGTCGTGGTGGAGTACAATCAAAATGCAGCGACCTCATCATCGTTAAAGCAGCCGAGTGTTTCTTTAACCTCGCGTGGAATCATCAGTTTGTTTAGTTTAATTCGGCAGGTCGACCGTCGTGATCCGGATAATGAGGCCCCTTTTCATCCCAAACTTTGCTCCGTCGTTTGGGTTTAAGTCAGCAAAAACGCTCGGCCGAGCTCCACTTTTATTCACAGAAAGCGAAGCTCAAAAAGGTTTTTCGAGACCGCTCCTTCTTTGTGCAAATATAAGACGAGACTTGACACAGAGACTGGAAAGTAATTCAATTTTAAATCTAGGTTTTCATCCCACATTAGAGTCACTATTGTTAGGTATGCTAATGCACTTTTTACAATGCTGTGAGTGAGCAGTGTGACCCACGGAAAATGACCAAGGCAGCTAAAAGTGTTGTCTTAGCCCCAACTTTGTCTCTTATTTAGTCCTGTAACAGTGATAGTTTTCTTTATGTATTGATCTTTTAGGGTTTTTTGTTGTCGTTGTTTAGTCTATAAAATGTGGGAAAAGAGTGAATCGCAGTTTTCCAAAAACCAAGCTGACATGCCCACATCACTTGTTTTCTAACAGTCCAGAACTTAAAGATATTCCGTTTAAAATTATGTGTAAAAATGTGAAATGTGTGTGTAAAACCTTCACATTTCAGATTGTGGAACCAGAGAGTGTGTGACTCATTTTTTGTGTATACGTCAACAGCGAATCATTTGGTGTGACGGACACGTCGGCACCTTTTCCACCTTTAAAGGGACGCTGTGTATTTTTGAAGAGGAAATTCAAACTCAGAATTTTCATATTTGCAATATTAATGAGGTAATAATACAAACTCAGGAATATTTATTTTTTCCATAACTGAATGAACAAGCTGTTCTCAGAGTCAGTTGATATTCCTTAAGAGAGTTTGTTTATTTTCTTTGTTTAGTCATAAACATAATCAGTCAGTGAAGATTTCTCTCCTCTGATTCATATTTCTACATATTGCACCTTTAAAAACCGTGCGTGACTGCATTCACCGCACACACGAGCACAGACGCCACTGCAGTCTCTCCTCACATGCATATGAAGCTGTTGACCTGCGCACACACACACTCTCACCTCACCCTTGTTAACAACAAACACACACACACACACACACACACACAGATGCACTGGGATGTTTTGATTGGGAGAGCTGGTGTCAGCTGGGAATATGAGTCAGGTAGTATGACTTCATTGCTTTTTACGGGTATTAGGTCATCGCTCTCCTCACCCAGCCTCCCCCCCTCCTCCCTCTCTCCCCCCCACCCCCTGCCCCGTCTCCCTCTAATCACATTGATGCGGTGACACGCCTAGTGATGAGTAAGGCTCACCTCACCGCTTTCTTCCCGTACGGTGGTGATCTCACACGCGTCACAGAGAGCTTTGAACTTCCTGCCTCACTTTCTACCTGGCATCCACTTTTTTTACTTATTTTTACTGAAGGTATTGCGGTCAGCGTTCGTTCAGATGCAGCCGTTACTGTAAACGGTGAAAGGTTGCAGTGTTTATTTTGCCAAAGGATTAAGTCACACGATCAGAATCACACTTTACTGGTTGGGTCACATTTACGCTAAGGAAATCGCTGCATTATGCCGTCTTGGTAGAAGACGACTTGTATACGTCAAATCAAATCAAATAGATTTCATCTATATAGCCCACAATCACAATGACCTTGCCTCAGTGGGCTTTACAATGTGCACAATGAGCGACGTCCTCTGTCCCTGGACCCTCGAGTCGAGTGAGGGAAAATATGGAGGAAAAAAAAAAAACCTGTTTAACAGGAGAAAAAAAAAAGATGTCAAGGATGAAATGTCAAATAGATGAGCTGCGAAGACCATTAATGTCATTTTCAGACACGTCTCATCAGCGACGGAATGTAATAAAGCAGATTTACACAAGCGCTCGTAAGGTACAAGTAGTTTCAGACTAATCTACTTTACATGAGTGTTTATATTTTATAGTAAAAAGTAAATACAGTTACTCCATTTCTGTGTAAGTATCTGTAGAAGTATGATTCTGAGGCATTTGTACTTAACTTGAGTATATGCAGCTGTTTCTTTTCACTTCATCTCCACCACATTTCAGAGGAACATATTGTGTATTTTGTTGCGCAACATTTATTGATTTTTTTTATGTATAAGCTTTATTTATTCAGGGAGAGTTCAATGACAAGTCTGAGAAGTCAGGCTCGCTCAGAAAGCCTGATCACACTCGCACCTGGAAGCAGCTCAGTAATCCCACAGTCTGATCTGCCGGCCACTGCAGCCGTCTGGGGTTACGGGCCTTGCTCAAGGGCACCTCGGTGGTGGTAGACGAGGAAGGGGCAAGCACTGCCTTTCACTTTATCCTGCCGGTCTAGGGATTTGAACCCTCCAGTCACAAGCTCTCAAACCTTTAGGCTTCTATTTGACAGCTGATTCGTAGATAAAGACATTACACATGTATCACTATTTTATAAAATATGCCCCATTATTTTAGATTAAACTAACCAACAGTGTAAATTATTTCCACTTTTACCAACGACAACACTAAAATGTTGTTTACATGTCAATGCATATATAATAGTAATACGGTAATTCAACACTATAGACAGGAACATTAAGTACTTTTGAAGTACATTTTGTTTGTTAGCATTTTGCACTTTTAACTTAGGGTTTGTTATAAATCTGTTCAATCGGCAAATCAAGAAGAACTAAGTCTCTCTCGTATTGTTTTTAATGGTTTTATGGTACAATTTTCCACATTGTGGACAATACAGTTAATAAACTATCAAGAAATGCTGCATGTCAAATGGAAACTGACACATAGTGTGAGTTACAGAGACACCTTCATCCTGATTATTTGATATAAGAATATGATTGAGGCCTGTTTGACCACTGAATGCACATGTCCTGTTACTGAACACTGGGCGTTTTTGTCTCATAGGAATATTCCTGGCAAAATAAAGCTTAAATAAAATAAAAATAAAATAGAAATGTTGCACATGATGAACATGCTTTACTGGCTCTTTCATGTTGAATTGTGTGTTTTTAAAATATGTACCCAGGGCTCTTAGAGAGCAGCACTAATGCTGGGTGGTGTAGTAAATCATCCTGATGAAGCCAACTTTAATTTCATTGATATTTTTTTGGCAAAAGTTGAGAAAGAGGCCATTCGGTGTTTTGTCGTGTGATGGCTTTCTTGTGATAATATTTTAATCCTGAGCCATGATTTGTCTTATTTTGATCAGACAAAAAGAGAACTTCTGGCCCCCAAATCTTCATTATTTCTTTTTAGCAATCTCATAACAATATAAAAAAAAAGGAAGGAAGGAAGGAAAAAGCCCAGAAAATATGAAAATTATCAGACATCTATTATTTAGCACATTGCCTCCAGCATTCATCCTTTCCCTGACAACCCCTTTGAATACACACAACTACGACTCATTCAATTGAAGTAAATAGATAAAATTGGCTCCATCATCTCTAACATGGCTAAGTTTAAATTCTGAAATAAAATATGACAATATATGTCAACATCACACTCTGAAAGGGTCAGCTTAGCTAAATACACATATATAGTACATATAAGTACTTTAGCTGTGGATACTTGCTGATAGTACTTTTGATTTTTAATGTGACACTTTTTTACTTTAGTATTTTGAAATTGCAGTAGTACTGCTTTTATTTACCAGTCTGAATACTGATTTCAGAGTCAGAAACATGTTTTCTGTTGGTTTCCTTTTCTGTAGACAAACCGGCCCTGGAGACATATTAAGCTCAATTTCAGATTCCTGATTTTATTTTGCTGCAGCTCTGTGTTCCCTCTCTGCCTGAAACGCTCCTGTCTCTTTAAGGCCCCTCCTCCTGAATACCCAGTCTGCTCTGATTGGTCAGCTCACACACGCCTGACCCAGCACCGCTGACAGCAACAGAGCAGCTGCACTGAATCAAGTCAAACTGGCTGCTGTGCATAAATGATGCTCGTGTGTGACATGGTGACGTTGTGTGATGTCACAAAGTCACAGCATTAAAGGGGGGAGCTACTGACGAGGCGTTTCAGGAGCAGTGTTTTCTGTGGGAGAGAGGAGCTTCTGTTGGTGGTCTGCTTTGACCTGTTTAACTTTCAACTGACCTTTACATCGCACCGAGGAAAGGGAATAAGACAAAAAGCACAAGAGGTCCCCCTTGATCTATAAAAACTCCCGTGGGTGGCCTCCTAGCGGCCGTGGGAGACTGTTGTTTACATGATGCTGTTTACATCGATCTAAAATAAAAACCATGATAACTACAGCAATCATTGTTTTTGCAGCAAGATGCTAAGGCGGAAGTCTTCCTCTAATCATGTTGTACGTGCGTGATGATGTCATTACAAAGCGTGGTGACAACAGGCAGTGAGTGGTGGGAGGGGAGCAGGGAGGCAGGGTGGTAGCTGTCAGAGAGAGATGGAGAGACGTAGTGGTGTATTATGTAGATTTGATTAAAGGTTTATTTTGAAGTCGTGGGCACATTGAGCACATGAAGAAATAACATCACAATAAACAAAAAAATACCTCAGGGGAGTGCTGTACTTCTAGTGCAGATGGAACTATCAAAACGTCCTTTGTACTCTCACAAACTAAAATATGTACACCGTTTAAAAACAGTGTTGAGAAATCTTTCGTTCATGTTTCTACATTTGGAAATATTTGGATCAATATGTTTTGTGTATTTAGTAAAATGTGATGACAAAAAGTCTGATTTTTATATTTGTAATAATTTATCTATTGGCTTTACTGACATGCATCATAGCTGAGGCTGCACAGACTTCAGGGATATGATCATTGGAAGATATTTGAAGAGATGAAATCACAATACGCAAAAAACACCAATGGTTCATTTCTGTTGCAGAGTTCAAAGGGTTAAAGGGTTTTTTGTGGGCTTGTGGGACATTTTGAAATCAAAATATGTGTCTATGTTAGCCGGCTTGTGCAGAGCTACAGCTGACAAACCAACACCGCCCTGGAGCTACAGTTTCAGTTCCACAGTTGGCTACGATCGCAGCATGCGGACATGCTCGGGCCTGATTTTCTGATCAGAGATCACGATGCCTCCGAGTGACCCACGGCCCTGCTCCATCATTTATGAACATTGTGGATGTAAACAAACCATCTACAGCTCGGTAACACGGGTCATGTAAAATTCATGCTCAGCTGTTACATAACGATAAGCATCCCCGGCTCGAGAGCCGCGTAAAACGTCTCCAGCAGCACCCTTCAGTTGTTTTTAATTTCTGCTTTTTTTTTTGTTTGTGCTGAGAATGAGTTTGGGATCACGGGGAATTAAAGCGACTGCACCATTCAGCCGGGCCATCTGCACGGCTCGATAGTGGCGGGCGTGCTGGTGTGGTCGCCTTGAGGAATGGGGTTTGCGTGAGGCTTCCTGGCTGCCGGTTTAATTAAATTATCAATTCATGTGAAACCCCGGCTCGGGTCAGTTGTATCAATCACTGCCAAAGTGGGGTCCGCGGAGGGGCCCCTGAGGGCTCCGCAGGGGGTCCCCCGGTGGAAATGAATACCACTGTTTGTGCATTCATCTAAAGTGTGTGGATGATAACAGGTATCTGAGCTGTGGTCTGTGACTCATGTGTTCAGATTTCTGTCGCCTTGAGATTAGTTATATGATGCATCTCCTGTAAACCTCACCTGCATCCTCAAAAAAGAATCCCAGCGCTACCGACGGTCGCCAGGTGGCGCCTATAGGCTGCATTGTAATTAGCAGAGATTGGCAGCCTAATCAAGTGTGCTGATTTGCAGGTGGCTGTCTGCGGCGGCTGGCTCGGCTCGGCTCGGCTCGGAGGAGTTCTCCTGCACCGACGTGTTCGAAGAAAAAGCTGCCCAGCGGATCACATCATGATTAACTGGACTGTCGACTTTTCCAAAGGTCAGCAGTGACCGTGGAAAGAAAAGGGGGACATGTTTTAAACGACCGCAGGAAAGAAAAAGAAGAAAACTTCTTCAGCGGAGAGAGAAGGTGAGAGCTTCACACTTTAATAACGTCGAGTCTTCTGCTCCGTGTTGTGTTTCGGGCTCCTGTGTGTGTTGTTTTTTGTGTCGGAGTGGAGAAGCTGTGTGAGTGAACTCGGTGACCCGCGCTGAGAGACAGCACGCACGAGTTTTCATTCGGTCCGTCGGCCGGTGGAGGGCGCGTCGCTTCTTCTCTGCGCCCGTGGATGACTTGACAAACAGGCCGCGGTGCAGACAGGGGGCGCCAGAGAGGCGCGGTGAGGCCGCCGCAGCATCATTCATGAGGAGGGAGGAGAGGAGAGGAGGGGAGGGAGAGGGAGGAGGAGGAGGAGGAGGAGGAGGGGGACAGCAGCCAGTGGTGCTGAGTAACTAAGTAGATTTACTTTACATGTATTCATATCCTTATATAAGGAAAACATATACATGCAGTACATCCTTCATAGTTATACTGTGCAACCATCCTCTGCAACAACATGTTTGAGTTTTTCTTTTTTACTGCAAGTGAATATCGGCCCCTAATATCGGTTTTCAGTCTCCTTGATTTCTAATAATCGGTATCGTTATCGGCCCTTTAAAAGCTTATCAGTTGTCCACTTTTACCAAAATGATATTCTAACGCTAAATATCTTTACTTTTGGTACTTTATAAAGCGACAGGTGAAAGGTGAGTGGAGTGTATAGACTGTTATTTTTACATTACTTATCTATCACTCTAGTTTCGGCTAGTTTAGTCTTGTTTGGGGTCTTTTCCCCTCTTTAACAAGTGGATTTCCTTGTTAAGGGATCATTCAAGCGATATCTAATTAGCATTTACATGTTTTGCTTTTTTATACTTTTATTTCAGTGCAGTTCAAAAGGTAAACATTGCAGTTTTTCACTCGATTAAACCAGTGCACATTCTGGTTAATTATACAAAATATAATCCACACATGAATAAATTTTTACGACCCAGCAGTGTGACAATGATCTTGTCCTTTAACGCAACATGTCAATGTCAGACAACCAAAACAAATCAGAGTTCTCCAACTAAAGTTTTACAACCAAATAAATGTAGTGGAGTGAGAAGTGCTGTATTTTATCTCCGAGCTGTAGTGGAGTAGTAGCAGAAGTATAAAGTAGCATAAAATTAGAATATTTTACTGGAGTGCAAGTACTTCAGAGTTGTACTCAAGTGCTGATGTAAATCGGACACTTCCACTCAGTATTTTTCCTTTGAGTCAAGTGGAACACGCCGGTGGAGACAGATGTTGCTCCAGAGGTGAGATTGTTCGCCACTGAAACACACCCACAGCTAATCGAGGATGCTATTCCGTCCCTTCGACAGCTTCCTCAGTTCCTCCTTCGGGACAGTCACTTCCTCATATCGCCGATTGAAGCAGTGAGTCAGCCCTCTGATCCTTCCTCCGTCACGGTTTCTGTCTGTTCCAGACCCACCCAGGAAGGAGAAGTCTCTCATCACAGATAACACATCGGGCTGCCCGTCCCAGCAATATTTATTCCACACTTCCTGCACATTATGAACGATTACGAAATAAATTTACAGGCTGCTGTGATCGTGTCATGAATAATTAGCATAATATGCAAAACAAAGGCTCACAAAGCAGCAATTCTTTGACATCACAGTTCGTTTGGTTTTACGGGAGTAGAAATGAACAGAAGGAAGAATTATTTGTAGTTGATATCCTTTAAAGCATAGCAGGCTCTTGTGCACCGGACGGCGATATGGTGACGGCCTTGTTTTATTAATGATTAGTGTGAACAATGGTCTTGAATAGCAGCGATAACACAGTGAAAGACTGCCTCAGAATTAAAGCTGCTGATCAGGTACAAAGCGAGCGCAGACGCTCGCTCAAGGACAGCTAACGTGTTTCTGAGTAAGTGACTCCGGTGGTTTGTCAAATGAAAGATTAATGCTTGAATTATACAAATTAATCATCGCTGCTCTGCCCTGTTATCTGAAAATTAGTCAGGACGTGAGCGGCACTGTACGTCTGTGTGCAGGAAATGGAGGAAAACTGATGAGGGCTGGAAAAACAGACGCCTTGTATAAACTGCCGAGCCTGTGTGAGCCGTCTGAAAGTGTTTATAGTGGCCTTCTTAGCTAGAAAACTTCCTTCCCAAGTCAAACACTCTCATGCTGAAATTGGTCTTTGTCACCGCTGTGTTTTTCCCAGGAAAGCAGCGACTCAGAAGCTCCCGATGGAGAAATAAAACCCTCAGATTGCACAACGGGCACGCCTTGTTTGCCGCTGCCCGCTTGGAATGCCGTGAGGGCAGAAAGAGAGAGAGAGAGAGAGGGAGAAAGACGAGGAGCGAGGCAGGGACAGGAAAAAAAAACTGACTGCCAACATATTGTTCAGTACTTGTCTTGTCTGGTGAGTTGCATCAGTCTGTCATGCCTGTTCCTGCCTCTGCAGCGTCTCTGAGGGCGGCTGGGACTCAGACAGCAGCTATGAGCCAGACGGACTCGGATGGAAGTTGAAAAATAATAGTTGATCTATTGAAATTGCCTCATCCAGATGATCAGAAACAATGATTAACTTGTAGTTTTGGATCTATTTCAGAAACGTTTTTTTGTCGTCGCATGTTCTACCGATTGTATGTCGGAGAGTCATTTACAGTACAGTGTAAACATAATGCTGCAACAAGCGCCTTTCATTGTCGATTAATCTGCCAATTCTTTTCACGTTCATTCGAGTAATCTGTTTTAAAATCGTCTATAAAATTCCCCAGAGCCCAAAGTGATGTCTTCATACTGCTTCTTTTGTCCAACGAACAATCCAAAACCCGAAGACTCTTCATTTACTGTCATAAAATTACAAAATAGGAGCAAATCCTGGAATGTAAGTAACTGGAACCAACCAATGATTGACAGAGAGCAGAGATCCAACAGGAAGCGATGCATCACTGTGCAAAGTACTGTATAAGAAGTGATTTGATTAATCGTTAGACAATAAATCGTCAATCAGTCGTTTGTTTGACTCACTTTTCAAGCCAGACGTTCGCTGGTACAGGCCTCAGATATCCTCTGCTTTCTCACATTAAATGAATATCTTTGGGTTGTGGACTGCTGGTCACATCTGGGAAACTGAAATTTAGTTTTTTAACAATTTTCCGAAAAAGAATGAGTAATGAATGAAGGCGATTATTTTCATGATTAATCGTTTCATCAAACCCAAAGTGACGTCTTTGAAAAAACCCAAAGAGTTAATTAACTATTATAGACGACAAAGAGAGAAGCAGCAAATTCTTCCTTTTAAGAACCAGCTGATGTCTGACACAGTTTTAATCAATTATCAAAATAGTTGGCAACTCATTTTCTCCCAGTCGACTAACTCATTAAGTGACTAATCGTCGGAGCTCTAGTGGTTTGTGCACAAAGTTTTTTTTAGGCTTGACATTTTTTGCTTTCCTTGTAGAAGAAGTTGTGTGCTTCGACTGTTTGTGCACAGAGACGGCACAAGAAAGGAGAGAAGATTTGCAGAGTTGTAGAAAAGCTTGTTGATGCCTCCTGGTTCTCATCTTGGTGCGACTTCCATGGAAACACTCGGGCTGAAAAACTTGAGATGAAGGGAGAGAGGTGTAGAGGAGTTGGAGAAGAGGTGGGGGCAGAACAAGAGAGCTGTTTGCGAAGGGGACGACTGAGTCAGAGCCTGACGACTCGTTTCCACTGCCGGGCCACGCTGAAGCCAGGAATACTCCCTGAGCCACTGGGCCTGCCCCATGCCCAAAAACAGAGATGCTGTCTTGCCCCTTGTTTAACCACATGCACACACACAGACACACACACACATGAATGGACGAACTTCCATTTCCATGGTGAGGAGACACACACACACACACGGAGAAAACGTCTTTTTCCCCTGCATCAGAACTTGATTGGACCTGTGAATCCATTAACTCCACCCAGAGGAAATAAATATAAGACCAGAATCAACTTGGTGCAGACCTTTAGACTGTCAGGATGTCTTGTGGGAATTATTCTGTCTTTCACCGGGAATATAATGCAAAAGATTTGTGGACTTTTCCCTCCTCGGACTCATCGGGCGAGCTCACTGACAGGTTATTTTTCTGCCACGGATGACAGCGGGACCTCACTGCGAGGTAACGACGGATTTCTGTGTACTTTAGCTTGTTTGGTGAAGGCAGTGTGTGTGTGTGTGTGTGTGTCGAGGTCATCTCGGAAGCAGGGAGGTTTTTTTTTTTCATTTTGCTTTATGAAACAGAAGTTCATCCTCCACGTATTTACTGTCACGGCCGTTTGCAAGCAGGAAAAGTGGGTTAAGAATGTATTGTTCGGAGCAGCGGGGAGCGGAGGGGCGAGAGCCGCACACACACTGACACACTCTCACCCACCTGGGAGCTGTTCAGTATCATCAGTGTCACCGCGCTTTTATTGACAGACCACTTGCACCAGCCGCTGAGGTCAGCCCGTCTGCGAAGAGCGCCGCCTGACTGAAATGAGAAAAGGGAAAGATAGGGCCAGTGCAGGGAGAGATAAAGCTCAGCAGCTGCTCTGTGTGTGTGTGTCAGCACAGTCAAACACACACACACACACTCTCAGGCTGTCTGGGCTGACTCCTCCTCGCCGCCCCACCCTCCCTCCCTCTCTCCGAGCTCCCGCCCTCTCTCTCGCTCTTCAGCAGTAGGTACATGTGCAGTGAGCGACAGCTAGGAGAGCAGTTCAGGGCACGCGAGCCAAAGGCGCACACACCCACCAGCAGAGAGCAAGACTGCATTATTCAACGGATCCTCTTCTCTACGCTCCTCTGGGGTACGGCACACACACACACACACACACACACACACACTCCAGCCAGCAGATAAACTTCTAGAAAGGTCCTGCACACTCACTTTCAGTCCCGTCAGCGGGCTGCAGTGGAGAGGTTCTCAGCCGGCCGAGGTAAGGTTCAGAGAGTTTGCTCAGATTTTCGTCTGCCTGTGAGACTTTCTCTGTTTGTGACTCAGCCAGACAGACAGACGGAGCCACCGCTGTGCAAATACTGCGGTCAGACTATTGTTCTATTGTTTAACTTGTTCAGTCAGCTCAAAGTTGATTTCAGTTCCATTCAGGGAGCGGCGCTGAATAACTTTCAGGAACTTTTAAAAGTTGCGTCTCATTTTCCTGCCCGCTCGCGCTGAAGAGCGGGACATCAGACAGCACCTGTGAACGCTCGCCACGTTTTCGGGAGCCTAAATGGATGCTTCATTTATTCAGAGTTTAGCCCGGAGAGCACTTGTGCGAGCGTATGGGTCTGCTCCTGTGGGCGTGTGCGCACAGCGTGTGCATGCATGTGTGCGCCATCCCACCCACATGGGCGTGCATGTCGCTTGCGCGCACTTCTGGTAATGGGCGGCGAGGGGATGGATGGCAAAGTTTTGGCGCATCCGCCCACCGCTGCGCCAAACTGGAGGAGGCTTTCCCGCCATTCAGCGGGGAAGGGTTGTTGGGCTGCGAGTGGAGCAGCTGCGGGGAAAGAGCAGCTCTCAAGTCACATGTGTTTGGCCTCAGTTGTAGCTGATGATGACAGTGATGATGCATTTATTAGTATTGTTGAATGCCTCATCAATAAATGCAGTATGCTGCTCTCTGATGGGGGAAAAACACGGTCATATTGCAGTTTTGTTGGAAGCATTTTCTTCTTTTTTTTCCTCCATCACCTTCAAATATACCTTTTTAAAATGTAATTGAAAACCAAAGTTTGATTGTATTTTCACGGACTGAAGCTTTAACTGCAGCAGAGTCCATTCAAATGGCCCCAGAGTGGACGTATGTCCTTATCAGGGCATCCTGCAGAATTTGTTTGTAGTGTGAGTCAACTCTTTGGTATTATGGTCGGCGCTGGTGCGGGTGGTTGTGGGCGAAGTGATCGCTGATGAACACGGTGAACTATAAGAAGTAATTACAAGCTTTTTTTTGTGTGGTTTACCTCCATTTTCACTCCTGCGGAGAGCCGAGGAGGAGGGAAGGAATTTTATTTATTTCGGTCGCCCTGGTTGCGGCTGCATATCTTAGGAGTAATCATACAAGTGTTTAATTGGCCTTGTGTGTGAGCCAAAGGCGGGGGGGTTGGTGTTCGTGGGAAATATGTTTGCTCAGGAGTGAACTGCGTAAAGTGGCTCAGCTACTCTGACAACAGTTTAATGGAGCTGGAGGGGAGAACAGCCCGCCGTGTGTTATGACAGTGAGTGAGGGACGTTATCAGGAGCACTCAAAGCAGGAAAAGGGCAGGAAACTGTATCCAAAAAATCTGGAGTCTGAAAACAATAACCAAGAAAACCGAAACCACATTCCTGCGAACCAGCTCTGCCTGCACATTACTGTCATTACGTTCACACAGCACAAATACAATGGAGGGCAGTTTATGAAATGAAGTTTAAGAGATGAGAAAGGATCCTGGGTTACATTATCATGCAGAGCTGTGAGGAGGCCTATTACAGGATGCGGGCTGCCCAGACAAGGATCGGAGTTATGCAAGACTTGGAACATTTCTTCACTATGAACTCTATTAAAGTTTAACGTGTGATTCTGCCCGTGATTTGGTGCACTGCGTTTCCAGGGAAGGCTGCCCAGATACTGTGGTTTTCATTAACTCTTCTTCCCTCCTCCTCCTCCCCTCGCAGCCAGTGACTCACCCCCTCTGCACCTCTTGCTGAGCCATTATTACCATGGAAACCCCAGGCCAGAAACGCATCAGCCGCGGCGCCGTCTCCCCGGCCCGCATCACCAGGCTGCAGGAGAAGGAGGACCTGTGCAACCTCAACGACCGGCTGGCCGTCTACATCGACAAGGTGCGCTCGCTGGAGATGGAGAACGCCGGGCTGCGGCTGCGCATCACCGAGTCGGAGTCCTCGTCCACTCGAGATGTGTCGGGCATGAAGGCGGCGTACGAGGCGGAGCTGGCCGACGCCCGCAAGACCCTGGACCAGGTGGCCAAGGAGCGAGCCCGGATGCAGCTGGAGCTGAGCAAGATCAGGGAGGAGTACAAGGAGCTTAAAGCCAGGTAGGAGGAGCATGTGGGGGTGGAGCTTGAAAGGGAGTGGCTTTGTTACAATAGTGATGTCACACAGTGGGCGTGGCTACACATATATTATCTATTACAGTGTCTGTCTTTATGTTGTTAACTGTTTGGTGACCTTAAAACTAAATTTCCACCCTGTCGGACAACAAAGATGTCGTCTATTTCATAGTTCAGACAGACGGCTCGAGCTGCACTGCTCTGCACAGCTCTCCTCATCCATCCATCATCTAACCACACCCTCTCAATTTGGCGGTCTATTTAAACTGCAAAAATCTCCCAGCTCTCCCTCTGCCTGTCGATGCCCTGCGTCAGTCTTGCTGCCTGTTCTTTCAGCCCCAGCATCCAGCTGCAGGCTCCGACCGGGGGGCTCAACATGTTCTGTTTATCAGCCCCCAGTGTACAGCAGTGTAAATATATCTGCGGGGAGTGATGATGACGGAGCCAAGATACCAATAGAGCCAATAAACATTTCAATCTTGAGTTCATTCGACTGAAATTCTATTATAAGCAGCAAACAGAACATAGAGCTTTTATTTGTTAGTATTTCTTGCATCCCTCTATGCACTTTTAAATGCACCAGAATGAAACATTAGAATAAAACAGGCTGTCGGCAGAAGCCATGAACCATAAGTCTCTCAAGTTGTGTTGCAGTGTTGACGACACAACATTTATTCTCTGCTGTCTGGTCCCTTTGTGGGGGAAGTCCCTGCGTTCTTGAAAAATGAACCCCCAGTAGGCTGGGAATACCCCTGTGGCTCTGATACATGAGAATTATAAGCCTCTCAGGTTATGTGTGGCACAGGATGATTCAGGTACACAGTTCTTATGTGGTAGAATATAACGTGACATGATTTATGTTTGACATTATGTCATGTTCTTTGTACTTGCTGTGGCACATCAGCCGCTTCGGGCTTTTTTCTTGCGTAAAAAACTGACATAAAATCTTTACGCGTTTCCAAGATCACCATAGCCGTGGTGAAGGCGGCGCTGCAGTCAAAACATCTGAACGCGCGGATCAGAATGCCGTAATTTTACGTTTTGTGCTGGGATTGCCTTCAGATCACACCTGTTTTTGTTCAGCTCCACTGAGGCGGAATGCGTTTGTTGAGCCATACCTGTCATTAACACCATACAAGACATTCCTGGTGGTTTGGTTTGTGTGACTCGTCAGTTAGCTAGCAGAGTTATGTCACTTTAAGCCCCGGGGCGTTGGAAATTACACACCTTCAGCCAAACGGGCTCCACCTTTAACACAAAGCCTCACCTGTAAAGGTAGAATTATAACCGCCCTAATGACAGGATGCCTTCCATTCATGTGTTTGACACAACTCGGCTGCTTAAAGCTGAGAGATAACTGATGCAGAACTCAGATAATGGAAATTTTACTATGCTTGAAGAGCACAGATCATCTATCAATAAACACGCTGAGCTGTAACAACATTGTAAAAATCTTATCTATTCATTATAACCAAACATCACTGATGTCTTAAACATGATTCCTTTATCACATCCAGTAGGAGTCGACTGCATCATTGAAGTTAATAATTTACACAGGGAAAGTCGCATGAAAGTCACTGAGAGCTCACCTGGCACTGAAGGTGTGTGTGTGATAATGACTGACTCCAGGCACTGTGCTCTGTGAGGTAACAGCAGGTAAAGGTGTGAGTTTATCTTACTGCTCGAAGATGCGCGAGCAGAAGTCTGTCTGAGTTTGTGGATATCCTCAGCTGTGATCTCAGCTCCGCAGGTGGATGTCTGCAGATCAGTCTGCTGCCGCAGGGCTCAGCCAGAGGTGGCTGTCGAGGAATGTGCCAACGTTTTGGCAAAATGCTCTTTAGAGTTTGAAGGTTATGAGAAAATTAAACGGCTATAGTCACGCAGTGCGCTTACTTACCTGTCAGACTGCATGTGCTCTTTACAGGGACCACTTGTTTCACAGAGATTCTCCTTCTAGAGAGAAGAGAAGTGACAGACATTCAACTTTTAGCAAGGCTTATGGTCACACGGTACACTTCAATACCAGATGTTTAAAACAAGACAATCTCCATTAATTAGACATTCAATAGTACCGAAAGTACTGAAGCTATGAAATGAATAAAACGGTTTCATTTTCAAATTAAAAATGACTTTTCTGTTTTGTTTCGTCGACGTATCATTGAGCATCGATTTTTATTTTTTCCCTGCCATCGTGACAGCCTTAGGACAGTAGGAACACACATCGCAGGGAGTCCTTTCCCCCAATTAGCACCTTTGTGTTGTCTTTTCACTGAGCTGACATTACTGTCAGAAATGTGAAGCATGTCCATGTGAATGTATGCAAAACTCAGACGGTCACTGCAGCGTGTAGAAGGATGAATATAAATGTGCCTTTATTGTGCTCCGCTGACGGATGCTGACCTTCATCGTGGTGTCAGCTTTGTCCCGAGCTCATCAATCAGCGGTCTGTAGATTAGCTCTAACTGGAGGTGGATGAGGATGTTGACTTTGTTGTGAGCGAGTTGAGAGAACAGCATTATTACATTTTGTCGCGGCGCTGCTTGTAATTCTCCGGCTCCGCGACCAGAAACGTAGCAACGGCTCCTGCAGCTGCATTGTTTTAAAAAAGGAAGCGGATCCACTTTGACGCATGTGTGGTGGAAAAGGATCACTCAGTCCGGCCCGGGCCGGCTCTATCTGCCACACTTTGCACCGCGTGTTTGGTGTTTGGTTGCCATGGCGCCCTGGGAGTCTTGGCTGGGCCGTGCGGCGGGGTGGTGACTCAGAGGTTTTTCATGGCCTCTGGAATGGGCTGACTGAGGAGTCCCTGTAACGGGAAGTCAGTTTTATTAATACACACTGACGGGCCGCTGAGCCGGGCTTCACGTGGCGACAGCAGCAGACGGCGACGCAACAAACACCGGACAGCGACGTCTCCCAACATGTTGACTTTATGTTAATGTCCTCGGTGATGCCTCTCAAGTTTGACAGAACGTACAGCAGCAGGTGGGACTGTCACTGCTGTTCAGTTGACCCGGCACACCTGTTCAGCCCAAAGGCATGACACTGCTTCTCTTCACACACACACACACACATCTTTGTATGCATAACTACTACAACACACACATGCCCTCCCCCTCGTCCCCTGAGGCAGAACCTCAAGCTGTTGGGCCAGAAAGCCAACCATTCTCCCTACAGCACTATTTGACTTGTAAATAATTCAAAACTGTAGACAAAAGCAGGTGTGGGAGGAATGCGGTGCTGTAAAAGGAAGTCTAAACCCAAAGCTGGGAGCCAGGTACGCATCTTGAGAGAGAGAGAAAAAAAAGAAACGGGTCAGAAAACAGAGGATTTGAGCCCCTGAGCAACAGCAGGAGCTACAGAACAGTGTTCACGGGTTTGTCGAGGCCGCGTTTAGTCATCGCTCCTTAATACTGAAATAGTGCGTCTGTCTGGTGTCTCGTGCCCAGTCTCACCTCCAGCTGCGCCGCTGGCTGCGAAACATGAGCCTGTGTGGGAGAGCTGGCTCACCGGTGTCACCGGCAGGATTCGCTCTCTGACTCCTTCTCTCAGAGCTCCACCCAGGAAGATCTGCTGGCTTTGTCTCTTTTCTTTTGTTTTGTCTTTTAAACGTGCTCATGATTGAACTATAAAGCTGAAACAGTTAATCAGCAATTATTTGATGATCGAAAATGACAAAAAACCCCCACTGCATTCAGATTCTCGACTGTAAATATTTGCAGAAGCGATCTATGATATGAAACCAAATATTGTTGGACTGGACAAAACAAGTTATATCACCTCAGGACGTTAGAAATATTTATTGGTCTTAATGATTTAATAATGGTGTGGTGGATCAATGATAATAATCGCTGGTGGCAGCTTTGGTTAACTAAATTGATATTAATCAGTATCATAACAATATTATATCGTTATCCTGATACGAGACCCAGCCCTCATCTGTGGTATACAAACACGCTGTCTGGAATCAAAAGCCAACACCCCTTTAGGATCGTAAAATACTAAACGTTAATCTCCTTTTCATCAGAGTTCGTCTGATCCGGATGACTTTAAACTGTCGAGGCTGAAAAGTAAACAGCCAAGCCCGGATCAGATCTGCTTTGATTATAAAAATAAAGGATTCACCGTGTCTGAGTTTGCCCCACCTGTCAGCACGCTGTGGTTTTGGGTGTGGCAGCAGGTAGACAAAGCATTTGTCTGTTGGGCCATCTTTGCTTCAAAAGCAAATTAAGTAAAAGTGCTGCTGCAGACACAGCGTGGCAGAACATGTCCTGCAGACTGAAATTATAGAACAATAAAAAGATCTCGTGCTGAACCGAACACGCTCTTATACCGTGTTCATGGACTGATGTGCCGTCCAGCTCGAGGCACTCAGTTATCCGAGGACACAGCAGGAAATCGACTTATCATACAGCACATTCACACTTCCGTGCTATGAATATTTCCTACCACTGTGTACAGTATAGCCTGTGCAGAAGAGGCCCCATTCTGCTGTGTTTACTCTGTTGTGTTGCCTGTAATCCCTCAACACTCCCTGTGAAGTGTTTGTGTCCCAACATTTCCTCGTGATGGCCCATTTAGATGTAAAGCTGGGCTCTGACCTTTTACTTCATTTGCATCCACATCACATATTTCTGTTGTCATGTCAGAGCTGCACAGTGAGCACTGACATTTATGCTACTAAGGAAACATACAGAACAACGCACAGTGGTGGAAAGTAAAGTACATTAACTCATGTTTACATTTTCAAACGGCAAATTTTGCACTTTTTACTCTACTAATTTGATTAACAATTTAGTTACAAGTTACTATGCCGATTTTGTTTCATGATGGAAAATGCAACCAACAAAAAAGTGAGGATGTAAAAAATCAGATTTTCAATACCCCATCATCATGACCAAAATAATTAACAAATGACAATATTATTCCAATGTCTATATAAAAATGGCTGTCAAATTCATCATTGACTGACGCCAAAAGGCTGCCTTTCGTCCGACGACTCTGAAAGTAGTCACAAACGGTGCTAGTAGCTAGTTACCTACGACCACCACCTCACATCTATCAGATTACATGCAGCTTCCTCTGGAGCCACTAAAGGATTCGTACTATAATTTCACATAAAACCTGTAAACACATTGTAATGTCTACGACTGGTGGAGTTACCCTTTAAAAAAAAAATAAAATACATACAAGACTTGTAACCAGGACTCAAAATTAGCACCAGCCACCAACCAAATGCTGGTAAAATATTCACTTGGCTGGTAGATTTGTTTCAGTCCACCAGCCAAAAAACAGTGGTTATCTGCTGAGTGGCTGGTAAAACGTGGACGTTCAGAAGCCAGTTGGCTGGTGGACAAAAAAAGTTAGTTTGGCGTTTCTACGCTGTGCTGTTGCTACTTTTACTTAACTACAAGTGTTGGTACTTCTGTCACCTCTGGCAACGCATGCAAAATGACAAACAAACTCTTAATTATGTTGCCAACCTGTGCTTTGTGAGTAAAAAGGGGAAGTAAAAGTGGTTGGGGTTGTGCGTGATGCAGAGGTTTTAGAGTAGGACGTCACGACTGGTGGTCTCATTAGTCACAGTTCCAGTTCTATATTTGCTCAGAGGGAAACTTTAGATGAGTAACACAATACACATTAAGGTTACACATTAAACATCTGCGCTATTACTGGCCGTTGTTATGAATAACAGGAGGACTCATTCAAGCTGCACATGTCGAGTGTGTTGAGATAAAACGTTTGAAAGTCTCTTCCTAAAATGGACAAGAGGGAGCCTGTGCTCCACTTCTGATCGGCCAGTTCAGCCTTTCAGATGCCTTCACTGTTACTGCTGAAAGTGAAGCTTTCTTTCACTAGTCTGGTGGCAACAGAACATCATTATACTGTGTGTCTTTTTCCCTGAGCGACTGAGAAAATGCATCTGACTGTGTACTCTCAGACCAGATCTGCCAAGGGGCTGTCATTATACCGGGGTTAGGAAATAGGAAATCAGTTTGATGCACATAACAACAGACTGAAGTGTGAAAAATATTTGGGAAACTCCGGCAAACATAAACACACCCAGTAACTTCGCTCTTACCTTTTTTTTATTGTGATAAAAAGAAAAAGAAATTCAATTTCACATCATTTTGGACCATAATTATATTTGTGTACAAAATAAAAATTGGAAAAACTACAGCAGATAAATAAACAAAACACCCAAAAAGCTGATAGATAAAACGTGCCACAGAAGCCCACTGGGGAATCACTGCAACCACTAGATCTGGGAAAAGTCATATTATGATTACATCATTCACTTAGGTGCTGCCCAAGACAGTCTGGGTGCTGCACCTGAAGCTTTTTAATGGCAGGGAAAACCCATGACTGTACTGAATTACTGTTTTCACTATTGTTAGATGAGTAGAATATTAAATAAATAAATAAAGCTATTAAATGTCAGGTAATATTAAAAAAAACACATCACAATTTTTAAATACCCAAGATGACGTCTTTAAATTGCCTGGTTTTGTCTGACAAACAGTCCAAAACCCAAAGAAGTTGAATATATTATCGGAAAATATATTTTTTTGCTCATTTTCAGGCTCATAATTTTATTTTGGGTTACTGTTAGAACAGGTTTACTTGCTTTAATACTCAGAAACACACCAGTTTTCTCATTCTGTCTGAAACACTCTATTTGAACTCCTGTCTCTTTAAGGCCCCTCCTCCTGAATACCCAGTCTGCTCTGATTGGTCAGCTCACACACGCCCGAGCCAGCATCGCTAACAAAAACTGGACAGCTGTGCTAAATTAATTTTTATGTGCCAAACTAGCTGCTAAGCATAAATAATGCAAATCTGTGACGTAGTGTGATGTCACAAAGTCACAGAATTAGAGGCGGGACTACTGGCGAGGCGTTTCAGGCGCAGTGTTTTCTGTGGGAGAGAGGAGCTTCTGTTGGTCGTTGACTTTTTTAACTTTCAAGAAAATGAAAGCAAAAAAATGATGGGTCTTTAATTGATTTCTTGTTTCAACTAAAAAATTATTATGTTAAAGTTTGAAAATAACATCCAAGTCTAACTTATAGCACATTATACTGTGCACCCTGCTTCCAACATCTAAAAGACTGATTATGCAGAGATGTTAAACAATTAACGACTGTAACATGCTGTTATTAGGTCAGTGTAATTAGTGGGATGGAAGAACTAAGATTGCCAGCTTCGTATAATCCTGATATATCTTTGTTCAAATGCGGACACACTTACAGGTATTTAATGGTTTAACACTGTCTCAGAAAGCTCAGCGTCCGACCACTTAATTCATAGTTGACTGCATCCGTCGGCTTCACTAATCATTGCACCAATTGTGCTTTTTCACAGCATTGTCATATCAGGAAAGGCACAGGTAGAAGTAATTAAATCAACAATGGCTTCACTCCATGTAGTCGATGCTAGTGAGCCAGCGTGCACAACACCAGGAGCCTGGAGTCTCCTTCATTACTGCTGTTAATTACACCCGTTTCCCTGTGATGACATCAATCAAAATGTCTGCTTCTTTTCCTCGGCTGCACTCGCCTCATCGTCACTGGCAGCCTTCTCGCATTCAAATCTGGAGCAGAATTGGATAAAATTAAACAAGCTCTCAGATTAATTCTCCAGGTAATCAGCTTTTTCGTAGACTGAATTCAAGCTCGGTATCATCATGAGCCCTGAACCCCCAGGCCAGAAAACGAGCGGCAAGCCACCATCCGCCACCAGCGGCGGATCTCATCGCGCCGCTGTGCGTCTTTTCTCATGCCGTTTGATCACATTCTGCTCCGCTCTTCTGGCTGCCTCGGGGGGGAAACCCAGTGTTCCCCTACGATGAGCTCAGCTTGTATTATGTGACAGCAGACAATTGTCTGTCACATCGAGTCATGCCAGGGCAGATAAGAGCCCGGAGAAGAGCCCGTGATGCTGGGTGTGATCCAGCGGCGATGTAAATTGGATGGCGCTCTGAAGTGTCCAACGCTGAAGACGCTCCTCCACGTTGAATAACTTGTTCAAAAGTACAAAGAGAGTCTTTTGTGGGCGATAAATAATTTACACCTATATTATGTTCAAAAGATACATTCATAATTTTTTCTTTACAAAAGCAACAGCAGCTGTTCAGCCACAAACACTGACAGCTCGAAAGCGATTGCATGAAAATTGTATTGCGTGTGTTTTGTTTCCTAATGTGACACAGAAGGAAGCTAAAAGTCAACACGAACAGATCACAGCTGCAGATGATGATTACTCTCGTTACCAATTCATCTGCTGGTTTGTTTTTTTCTCGATTCAGCTGATTGTTTTGTCCTTAAAATGTTAGAAAATAGCCCAATTTTCAAAAAAGGTTGTGTCTTCAGATTATTTGCTTTGTCCGACCAAAAGTCCAAAACCCAAAGAGATTAAATTTTCTGATGATATAAAACTGAAAAATCAAGCAAATCTTCACATTTGAGAAATTGAGGACAGGAAATCTGTGGCTTTAAATTTTTATTATGTATTTTATATTTATATATTTTTTATTTTATTTACCTTTTCCTTCTGATATCGTACATTTTAAGCATCAAGGTGTTAATAACAATAATATAAAATCAAATAAATAACAATTATACACTTTATTTCTATAGCACCTTTCTATACAAAGTGCTTTACAAAACCAAATAAAACATGAAGCAAAAACAAAAAAAGTTAAATACAGAAAGCCAGAGGTGGAAGTAACTAATACAGCCACTCAGTTACTATAAATCACTTTTTTGGGTACTTGTACCTTTTAGTATTTTTTTTTCCAAGTCTGGAATTTTATTTATACTTTACTACTTAGTTACTTGTAAAATCACAGTCGAATACTAATATCTAAACCTTTCATCTGCATTTTAGTAGCCAACAAGGTAATCCGATCACAAACGGGCTCATTAAAACCCTGACAAACGGACGAAAAACCACAAAACTCTGCAGCAGGAGCAGGTTTGGAGAAGTGACCATGACCACCGAGCAGAACAGAGCTCGGAGAAATTTAAGAGAAACGGACACCAGCTTTGATTGAACACCTGCTGTTGATAATGCATCAACGGTTAAAAAGTAACGAGTACTCTGAGTAGTGTTTGAGAGGAATAGTACTTTTACTTAAGTGTTATTTCAGTAATATGACTCTGCTCATAACATGTATCATACAGTTAAAGTTGTTCTCTCTCTGAACAGATATCGTACAGGTAACGTCAGTCAGGCCCGGTGAGAGTATGGCCGGTTGGTCTGGTGACTATTTGTCCTCGTACCTCTGACAGAATACTTAGCGATGGAAAACAGATGTGGCGGGCCTGTAAATGTGCTGGACGGCTGCTGTGCGGAGCCGTTCTGTAGGGTTTATTGGCGCACGAGTAATGAGAGAGTTGGTCTTGGACTTCAGCGGACCAGAACTTGGTACAGAGCGAAGGTTCTGGCAGGCTGCTGTTCTGTGTGTGTGTGTGTATTTGTGTGTGAGTGTGTGTAGTTTCCATAGAGCGTTCAGAGGCTGCCAAGCCCTCGATGACTCACTTGCACATGGACAGGGTAAATTACTCTAAGATGGTGGGACTCCACAGAGTCTCTCCCTCTCTCTCTCTCGGTCGTTCTCTCTGTCGCTCGCCCCGCTCTTTCTTGCCCAACGACCCGTCCCATCGGAGAGAGGGAAAGGTGGGTGCACTGTAACCTCAGCCGCTCCCGTCCCATCTGGTTCCTTATGTAACACTTGCTCCGATTCCAAATCTGCTAAAAGCTCATTTACTGTGAACTAAATTGAAGCTGACTTGGATGTTTGGAGCAGTTTTACTACAGAATCTAAACAGGGCGGCGAGTTTGTGAGGGAGCTCTTTCAACTTCACCTCACATGTTCTGCATTAGCCGTTGCTCTTGTTTATTGGGACGGAGGAGATGTGATTAGGAGCCAAGTATTTGCATCTTGATGTGGTTCTTCATCAGTCACAGCTCGAGGGGTTGCACGGAATAAACGACGAGTCAACTATCAAAGCTAGTCCAGTCTAGTCGACACTGTGCATCTTTGTAGACTGATCGTTTGTGGATTTCTAGCACAGTTCAGTGTTAAGTGGAATCACAGTAGAACAGAAGCTGGACATAACTTTACTTCATATTGAACATGTGTTTGATTAAACAGTCGTTTTCTATTTATGCTGTGTTAAAGTAGAGGAATCTCAGATATTTGTAGAAGGAAAGACTCCTGCTGTCCCTGCAAGAAAGCAGTTGCGTTGTTGCAGTCATGGAACTGCTTTAGTCCAATCAGAAACCCCCGGGTCGGTCCCGCCTACAGCAGTTATAATATCATTTATAATAAACTTGATTTCAACAGCAGTTTTGTAAACACGGTTGCAAAGTGATTCACAGAAAAGGACAAGCAGATAAAAAATGGAATAAAACCACACAAAGATTATAAAACACGGTGGGATGAAATAAAGTTAAAGTGTGCCATGGCAAGAAAATGCCTATTAAAGAACTCGTAAATGCCTTTCTGCAGTACAAGAGAAGGTTTTCAGAGAGCATTTAAAGGATGTCAGTGATGAAGGCTGCCTGACTTCAGCAGGCAGAGTTACAGAACGAGATAACCCTTCACTGCTGACCTCCACCGAGGACGGTGTGTTTGTTTGTCGGTTTGTCAGCAGGATTACACGAAAAGTACTAAACAGATTTCCACAAATCTTGGACGGTGGATGGATCTTGGCTCAGAATAGACCTGATTAACTTTTGGTGCAGACCCAGGACTTCTTTCTCTCATTGTCAGGGGAAAATGTGTGGGTCAGGCATATTTAGGTGGCTGGTATCTAGTCTATCGAGTGAGAACAATTGGATGTGATGATCTGATGATCTCAGATAATGGTTAAGCCGTCACGGGTGGTTTAAAATTAAAGTGATACGGACTGTTGGGCCTTGGCAGAGGTATGCGCTCTTCTGAGTGCCGCTCTGTCTGTAAAACTGATAATCTCATGTGTTTTGTGAGTAGTGCACTGCTCGGCTGCCGTTAATGTGTTTGTTTTACGGATCTAAAATGCTAGTTTCCTTTTTTTGAGACCATATCTTCACTCACACGCACACTCATCAAGCTGGCATGTTTTTTTTTAAACTTGTTGCCAGTCGGGCGTGGTCTGCCACAGAGAGCAGTACACAGAGCGCCCGAGTTTAGACAATCACAGGAAAGCAAAGGAAAGTTAAAAACAGCGTCGTCTTCGGTGTTTTACAGCTCACCTGGCGCTGAATTGTCATGATGCAAAGCAAATCATTTCTTCTCTTGTATGCGCAACAGTGAGCTCTCTGTGTTTCCTTTAAGTCTGCATTCGATGCCAGTCCACTTTGCGTGAGAGCGCCGAGTCCTCGGGCTCGTTCCCACAACCACAACTTGGTTATACTCCAAGCATCAAATCCTGTTTTCCTCATAGACTCGCACAAGCTGAAGAATGCTGACCAAAACTCATCGCAGCCCCATAAACTCCACATGGGTCTTGTTTAGCGTGTAGCTAACATTAGCGGCCCTCTCAGTTTTCCACTCATGGAGCTTTCATTGTAACTGAGTGCAGCTGGAGTCGGAGCGCTGCGCCTCGCTGGAGTCGAGGCTACAACACAATCTGTCGGAGCATAAGTGAGAGCCGCGATCCACCGGGGAGGCTTCTCGCTAATGCAAACGAGAATTAAACTGCAAATTGAGACGCCGTTGCAATCAGAGTGATGCGCGAATTGCCAAGTTAAGAAGTACGATTAATGTGCAGCCCCACACAATGTGCAGGGTGTCAGAGCTCGCTGGCAGAAGTCTCTTCTTGCAGTGGGATTTCTTGTATACTAAAACTAAAAGTGTTGAGGCAATGCAGTTAAACCTGTTTTCAAAAGAAGGGAAGGTTATTTTAGTCCCTGCAGGCTCAGCAAGGTTACGCACTTGTGTTACGTGTTGAATCGTCATTTATCTGGAATCGTACACAAGGATGCCAATGAATGTTTATGGACATGAAACTGATAGTCGGCATAGTTACCATTCTTTTTATCAGTAACGTTCCTTATCTTTGGTCCTGCGTTCATGTGTACTCTTGTTTTACAGGCCTGTAAATATGGAAAATGAAATGGGAAGTGGCACCTCTGTATCCTGGTACGGCTCCTAATCACCGCTGATAATCTGACTCAGGAGCAGTGAAAAGTAGCTTATAAACTAAAAACAAAGACGAGCGAGCAGCAGGCGGCTGACTCACACCCCGATGATTCATCAGCTAATCATGAAGGGAGGAACAAGGGCTGTTTCATGGACACACACACACACTTTCTGTACACACCTTTCCCTCTCTCCACGTGTTGACTGCGCTGAGTTTGAAGAACTGCATTAACAAATGCAAATTTCAGCAGGCATGAATGGAACAAAGAGAGAACATATACTTCTTCTCAGTTTGGGGATTTTGTTTTAGGAAGTTTGACATGAGAGAACACTGTCACACTCTCCGTCTCCCCCTCTCTGCCTCCCCCTCTCTGTCTCCCCCTCTCTGCCTCCCCCTCTCTGTCTCCCCCTCTCTGTCTCCCCCTCTCCGTCTCCCCCTCTCCGTCTCCCCCTCTCTGCCTCCCCCTCTCCGTCTCCCCCTCTCTGTCTCCCCCTCTCTGCCTCCCCCTCTCTGTGTAGTTGTCTTGTCAGAAGGAGTCGACTCCCTGAAACCTATCAGACACGCTCGACATTTGCTCTGCTTTTAAAAGTGAACACACTGGGAACTTTGTTCCCGTCTGCCACATGTGGAAGCGTACGGGTGGCCCCTGGCAAAGGCTGCGTTGTTGTCGGTTTCTGGTGATTTACCACGCACATGCACACAAACACACAATCCCCGTTCTTGTGCTCGTCTTCCCTGCAGAGACACATGAAGCGGTCATGTGCCAGCCTGTAGTGTTTATTTTCCTGCGTGTTCTTTTGTGAGAGTTGCACAACACACGTTTTGTCTCGAGCTCGCAGGCCTTAATGGCTTTCTGTGTTGTCGTGTTGCGGATTCAGGTTGAGACTCCTCACAACTCTGTTTATTTTCAGAGTGTGTGGACCAGCTCATGTCTACCACAGATATATCCATTTTGTTTGAAGTTAGCACAACAGTGCATCTTAGAGGTTGTCCGCAGTAGGGCTGCAACTGATTATTTTCATTATCGATTCATCCGTGGATTATTTTCTCAACTAAACGATCAGTTGTTTGGTCAATAAAATGTGCATGAATGGTGAAAAAAATGTTGTTCAGTGTTTCCCAAAGCCCAAGATGACGTCCTCAAATGTCTCATTTTATGCACAACCCAAAGATATTTGATGTTCTGACAAAGACGAGGAA
Organism: Lagodon rhomboides; assembly: GCA_039737535.1. Classification (NCBI taxonomy): domain Eukaryota; kingdom Metazoa; phylum Chordata; class Actinopteri; order Spariformes; family Sparidae; genus Lagodon; species Lagodon rhomboides. The sequence continues at coordinate 28,056,347 of CM077788.1, read as the reverse complement.
AGAAACCAGAAAATATTCACATTTACGAAGCTGGAATCAGAATTTTGATTTTTTTACTCTTTAGAAAATTACTCAAACTGATTAATCAATTATCAAAACAGTTGATTAGTTTAATATTTGACTACTAATGATTAATTGTTGCAGCTCTTCTGACTTGTACACCTTTTATCTATTAGACTATGACACATTAAGTAATTAGTTGACTTTTGATAATAAATTGTTGCAGTTATTAACAAAGAAAAATGCCAAATATCCACTTATTTGAGCTTTTTTAATGGGATTTGGTTACATTTGGGAAATTAGGTACATAAAGCAAAAAATAAGAAATATTTGTATATACAATAATAATAGAAATACCAGCCAGTTTCATCAAGATACGGAAAATCTGTTGCGAGTAAAAACAAGGCAGCAGAGTTGCTTCTGAGGTTGCAAACTGAGAAAGACCTTCGTGCCAAAAGGGCAGCGCTGCACGTTTCAAACTCCACGCTGGAAGAGGGAATTAAAAACGGACAAAGAATTGTAATTTCGGCAAGCCTTCTTCTTATTTTGTTCCGGCGTGGACCACTTGTCTTATTTGCCGTCCTGAGTGAGAGAACAGACTCTCCCCTCCACCAGCCTGCGTCTGCGCCTCTGCTGGTTCAACGATCAGATACCTGTGAGTGTTGGACGGAATGATAGTTTGAGAAACAAATAAAAACAAATACGAGCTCATTAGTTGCAGCCTGCATCAGAAAAGTGTGTTTTTATTGTCATGGCCCATTAACACAGTATGAATGTAACACTTCTGTACTCCGGCACGTTTTCCTGGCTCCGGTTCTATTCCTGGGTCGGTGTGTTTGTTTACTGAAACCCCCATTATTATCCCACAGCCTTCCTCTTAGTCACCTTTTCCCTCCAGTGTCGTCCACATAAAGCCGCTTTGTGTACGTAGCGATGGTGGAAAAAGAGGAAAGGTCGGCTATAATTGGAGAAGGGAACATTTTCGACGATCTATAGGGAATTTGGGAGAACCCCCCCCCCCTTTTTTTCTTTTTCCTCTCCTCAGTGTTTGAGCAGTGAGTCATTGGGAAACCCCACCCACATGTGCCCACACATGCTTGCCAGACTGGGTGGGTGTGTGTGTGTGTGTGTGTTTATACAGTTACACACCATATGGATCAATGGACACTTGTAGTGCATGTTTGAGGAATTCTTTAGTGCTACAGGAAATGAACGAGGTGATGGATTGTTCGTAGCGATAGCAGCCCCTCGCAGAGACGCTGGCTGAAAATACACCGGCAGGAAAAGAAATCTCATTGGTTTTTTCCTCCACAGCTCGGGCAGATGTGCCCATGTGCAGAGCTTTGAACCCCCCTCCTGCTGCAGGGGAGCTGCTCTGTGCTGAACTGCACCAGGCTGCAGCTGCAGTGGGCAGGTGTCAGTGTGCGCAGGAAGGTATCTGAAGCCCTCGCAGCTACTTTTCCAGACAGCTGCCATAAATGGGAATATGTCGGTCAACTTCCCCTTTTAAAAATAAGAATTGAAAATCTCACTCATCTAAAGTTCTGTTTGTAAAATTTGTAAAAAAGTCAACAGGGAAATCAACAGGACAGATAAACCAGCGTGCACGCCATCAACCGTTTCTACTTGTAGCTCTGATCACCGCTGACAGGGAGGTCTGCGAATTATCCCGAGTAATCGAAAGAGAAAGAGACGTTAAATTAAATTAGAAATTGAACAAATTAACCAAATTAACCATTCACCTCAATTATGTTGGGGTGGCAGCAGACATCTCTGATACAATTAACTCAAAGCCTGAGCGAAAACATCTTGAACTGTGCCTACGGGTGGAAGCATCGGAGGTAAGGGAGGAAGCATGTTTAGGGTGAACTGACCTATTAAATGGGATCCAGTGCGGCTGAGATTACGTCCTCTAATGATCAGAAACAATCAGATCAGTGCGGTGCGGGCGGGTAGACTACTCTCAGAAGTAAGAGCATGGATTTTTCCTGCAAAGTCGGAGAAGCGGGGGAGGCAGAGGTCAGACGATGAGGCTGTATAATCTCAAATGTTTTAAATTTAGCCGTCTGGTAAAGTTGAGAGGAAAAAGCCGGTGCACGCAGACCGAACTTCCGTGAGATCTTCTGTTGTAGAGATCCAGAGTAGTTGTGAAGATGAAATATAAAACAGTGCTTCTTCTTTTCTGATTTTAAATGTAAATCTGCTCTTAAAACGACTCCATGTTTGTCTCAAATTGAGGTTTTGTCTCAGTTCTCGGTGCTGATTACTTCTTGGCATCACTGTTGCCAAGGTCTCATAAAGCTTTTTTTTTTTTTCTGGCTATGTGGCTGCAGTAATTCATCTGCCATATCTTTTGTAAAATTATAGGTTAGTGTTGAAAAAAAAAAGCACACCCTCTCCGAGATATTTTGAAGAATCCGCTCAGAAGAGTCTACACCTTTTTTTATTCCATTGCGTCCGCAGCGTGCTAGAAATGGCAGGGCCTGACGACAAGGCCTTGGTTGCCGCGGCAACGGCATAGCAAAACAGGAGGCGGGGGGGAGTGGGCTTTTTTCTCTCTTTCACTCCACGAGGCGGGGTTCGTTTCTCGTTACTGGGGTGGACAAAGATAGCTGTGAGTCATCCTTGAGGCTGGGAGCCGAGCCAACACATTCCTCCTCCTCCTCCTCAGATTTCTCGTCTCTATTATTCCCCCTCTTTCTCTTTTCCTTTTTGTCTCTTTCTTTTTCACATTTCCATTTCACACTCCCCCCTCCACCACCACCACCACCACCAACACCAACCTCTCCTCCCCTCCCCTCCGCTCCCCTCCTCTCCCCCATCTCACACTGTCTCCGTCCAATAGCTCCCATTTTGTGTCTGTGCCTCAAAATGTGTCATTTACTCTATTGTAACAAACTGCCTTAAAAAAAGCTTTGATCCAGCCGCTGAGGAGGGTGGAACGATGTGTAAACCTTTATTATTTTCCAGTTATATTATTTTTATTCAGCGGTGTAGACTTTGTGTGTGGGAGGAAAGAAGGCACGACAAATAAGACAAGTGGTCCACGCCGGAGCAAAATAAGAATAAGGCTCGCCGAAATTACACTTCTTTGTCTGTTTTTAATTCCCTCTTCCAGCGTGGAGTTTGAAACGTGCGGCGCTGCCCTTTTGGCACAAAGGTCTTCCTCAGTTTGCAAGCTCGGAAGCAACTCCGCCGCCTTGTTTTTACTCGCAGCAGATTTTCCGTACCGTGATGAAACCGGCTGGTGTTTCGTTCGCTTTATTCACCTAATTTCCCAAATGTAATCTGCAATTTGTTTGCTCATCTGTTGGCTCTCAGCCACACTCAGTACCACATTTGTTAGTCTCATGCTGACTGCGTATTGTAGTGTAAATATTAATAGTGTGATTCTTGAAAAATAACTGTGGAGTGGCTCCACACGTGTTCCGAGCGCAGGCTGCGAGGCTCCGGAGCTTTGATGGAACAGAACGTAAACATAAAGTCGGAGGATATTTATGCTGCAGCTCCTTAATTACACAATTCATGCTAGATTATATAAACAGGTAGTCCAAAGCAAACGCCCGCACAAAGAACTCACACACACCCTGCACTGGATTATGTAAATAGTGTATGAGAACACTGTATGTACCGAATGTGTCGGCGCACACGTTTGTTAACACGCCGAGAGATGATATAAGAAGAGAAATCTGCACATACATGCAGCACACGGATGCATTTAACATACACGGTGGTGCACACAGTTGTTGCAGCCAACACTCCCACACAGTGCAGAACAGACTCAAACACACACAAATACACCCACGTGCACACATGGACTTCAAAGAAATAGACACACACACACACTGAAGAGGTTTTATAAAATCCTTCCGTTGTTTTAAGCCGACATCCAGGAACATCATCGTGCAGTTGACAGAAGCGGCGACGACATGTGAAAGAACAGTCCATCACAGTGTTACACACATGTGGGTTTCTTTTTCCAGATTATTTTATCAGAACTGTACAGTAAGACTAAAACTTTCTAAATATCTATGGTTTAATTTATCATTATGTGTTGACAGTTGAATTCACCTAAAACTGGATATGTGTGGATGTGATATCTCAGGTGCTATGTGGCTTCAAATCTGCTCCACATTCATCCTAATCAGTATTAAATCACAAGAAAAATAAATGCAGTCGCATCAAAGCGAGTCATTTTAGAAGCCATTCAGAGATCAAACCTGAAACCTCTTGTTTGATCAGAAAATGCATGACGTGCTTTGTTGTTCGACCGACTCCGAACTGCTGTTACTGCCTCAGGAAAAACACTCAGGTAGTCATGTTTCCCAGAGGATGATGTCATGACTCAGGTGATCCCCTGGCTTCTTCTCTCGCGCCACCATGAGGCTGGCAGTTTTCGTTTTGATTGAAATGCTTGTACAGACATTCATGTCCCTGTAACTTTGGTGACGTTTCTTTATCCAGGACCATCATCTGGTCAAAATCTGCCAACTCCACCAGTTTTACTCATTAAAGTGTGTTAACAGGAGCACTACTGCAGCTGTGAAGAAAGAAGTGTAAAGCCTTTCGTGGCTACAAAACAAGCTGCATGTAATCTGATAAACTGTCTCCGGTGATGTCACTCAGTGGCTGGTGAACTGTGGGTAATGTAGGCAGCAGGCTTTGAAAAGAGTGGAATAATAAAGATGACCTCTCTGCCTCTGCTCTATCGATTTTGATCATTTCTTTTATAAACAGTCCATAATGAGTCCAACAGTGTTATAGGAGTGCAACTATAGATCAGTAGACTACTTTACAAAACCTAGTGCCTACATTACCCACAATGCAACAGCCACTGAGAGACCTCACTGGAGGCAATTTATTTCATTACATGCAGCTTCCTCTGGGGCAGTAAAGGACTTTAAACCAGACACCTGTAAACATTATTATCCTTTAAGTAATAAAGCCTGTACTTTCTGCTAGTGATAATTAGCAAATGTAGCATGCTAGCACGTTAAGCTAAGACTGTGAACATGGTTATACTTGCTGAATATTAGCATTGTTATTGGGAGAATGCTAGCAAGCTGACGTTAGCATTTAGCTTAAAACACCACCGTGTCCAAGTCTTAGTCTTTTCCTTTTTTCATTGGAGTGTGTCACATGATTACACTCCACGTTATCCTGCTGTATGGAAACGCTCCGTCCCGCCATCATATCCGTGTATGAAGTGAGTACAAGTAACACAGCGTGTCACTGTACCAAACCCACCACTGTCCATTAATTCACTGCTGGAGCTGATCCACTGGGCCCATTAGCGCCACAGAATGTCACAGCCAGCCCCGCTAACAAGCATTCATCTGCCCCCAGAACCAGGCCGTTAAAGTGAAAAGAGTATTAACGTCTAGACAAAGAGCTGTATAGTTTTAAGTAATGTTTATGTCAAGTTGTATACAAATGTGAGAGGTGTGTGTGTGTGTGTGGTGTACACACCACTAATGCTTACACTTTACAAGCCAGTTAAATATAAAGAAAACGCGTCTCTCTCTCATTAAAGGCCTGTTTTGTTATGAAAGTCCATAATATGTTAATGAGCAGCATTGTGGTGAATGTGAAATGTTCCACATTAACAGCAGCAGAACTTGGAAAAGTAGTTTTCATGACACCTAGAGATTTACACAAGCCTGAGGGAACAGGACCCAGCCAGCGGTGGTTAAACACTATTATCCTGCTATCGTCATGAAAAGACAATAGTCATTAAAACATTTTACAGCAGTAACCACACCTCGGTTTACTCCAACGTGTTCTGATAGGGCGGCTCTGATACTGTCGGCTCAAGTCTTTGGAAGTTCAAGAATTCAGGGAATGTCTGTAGGTGTTGGTGTGTGTATACGCACGTACGTGTGTGTTCTTGAAACATTCATGTTTTTCCCTGCGCATTTGCAGCCATAATCTCAAGTACTTTAACAGCAGGGTTGTAAAGATTCACATTCCTGTATTGCAACAGAAGAACAGGAAAACATGTAAAGGTGTACTCAGTATGTATGGAGAGAGAGATAGTTCTGTTACTAAGCCGATACTCATTGATATAAACAGGATGGACAACATAATAGACACACCTGTCAGTTTAAAGCCCAACTCCAGCCGGTGTAACTTCCTTTTTAAAGGGTAATGTCACATTTTTAAAAAAGACAGGCGGATTACCATCGTGACCAGGCTGCTGTTTTAGCGAGATCAACATTATTAGCATGGACGGTGATAGCATGGATATAAGCATTGATACTGATAAGTCACTCTAACATTCGTTCCTCTTTGCTAATTATGAGCTTAAGCGTTTATTCAGGGGCAAACTGTAACCCCTACTGTATTTCTGAATTTCCTCACAGCTCATCAGACTGTCTCAGTGTGCTTGCACAAGCTTGGAGGATGATGCATGACTCACAGATCATTTGGCTAACAGTGTGACTCACCAACACTGTCAGGGAATAACTCAGATATTAAATATCATGGATATAGTTGGGCTAATTGCAACGCAACGCCACAGCAACAAACTGCAGCCTCTCTAAATCTGTTAGAACAATAACTGAACATTGAAACCCTCATGAAGGAAGGATTTATTGTTTTAGCTCGGTGTACCTTATACACTGGCAACTGAGTGTATGTTTCAAATGAGACATGCATCCGTTAATCACTGAAGTGCAGTCGAACAATATGTGTCTGAGCAGGGCCTTTACAACCAGCTGTTAAATGATACTGTTGAAGACCGTTTTAACGACTGGGGAAGTTTAGAAATATGAATTTGTGCTTTGCTGTAGAGAAGGAATGCATGAACATCTGGTCCAAACATCTGGTCATTTAAATTTGGTTAAGGGCTCTGGAAAAGGTCATGTTGAGTTACCAAAGAATATATACACCTAGCTTCAAGTTTATAAAAAGATCTTGTTCCTACAGTTAAAAGTTTGTGTAGAATGATATATGTAAAAAGGCTGTTTTTACATGTATTGCTGAAAGTGTACATTTTCTCTGTACTCTTTGAAAAGTCTGCTTTTTAAGAAGTGGAGCATATTGCATGATTTGTGATATCAGATAGTTTGGAAGCCAGTCCTGGTCAGATATTCAGCATACACAAGTGTGATGTGGATCCTTGAAGTCACCAAAAACATCTTGTGTTCAGAAGTTAAACCAGAGTCCGTTTAGGCAGCTCTCGCCACTCAGCTGTCATCTTGGCAACGTCCCTGGGCAGTAATTTCAGGCTAACAAGACCAAGTCCCCGTCTAAATGAACGAGGAGAGAGCCAGAACTGCAACTGCTTTAAAAAGTTTGGTCACTTTGGTCCAAATTAAAAATAAAATGCTCTTTTTTCTACGGTTACACTTCTACTCATGCCCACGGCCTCACGACAACAACGTCTTTAAGGGCTCAGCTCACGGTGTCGTGATGTGATGTCATCGTGTCATCCTGCCACAGCACCTGTTTTAATAACCTCACCTTTCTTGGTAATCCTGCGCATTAAGGTTGGATCCTTCTCCATCTGCAGCCGCACAAAATCAGTTGAAACTGTCGGGAATCTCAACTGTGCGCTTGCGTCAGTGCAGCAACCTGATTGGCTGATATGAGTCTCGTTGTGATTAATCAGACGGTTGGCTTCTGTGAGAAGGGGGCGGGATGTGTCATACGACAGCCATCTCTGGACTTTTCCATTGAAAACGCTTTAAGTGGTTGGTCTCTGGTTCAACTTGTGAAATTAAAATTATTTTAATATTAATATATTCTGGAATTTTTAATGAGGGAGACGGAGTGGGTGCCACTTTTAGGCTTTTAATGTGGTAATTAGACTTTTTTTCTGCAAAAAAAAGACACATAACATTTAGAATTTTTATGTATGCCTTAATTATAGTATGAAGGAGATCTTATCTTGGTCTAGGTAGACCTGGGAAGAGACAGTGCTGTGTAGACAAATGTTAGAAACGCCTCTCAAGAGGATAATCACAAACCGCAACCTTACAAAGTGACAGTAAGACAGCTTCCACAAAAACTGAACATCATCACCTTCATGAAGGTCGGATTTACTGTTTTAGCTACGTGTACCTAATAATCTAGCACCTGACTGCATGTGCTCCAGTGTGTGTGTGTGTGTGTGTGTGTGTGTGTGTGTCTGTGCATGGTCGGCCATGATTTGATTTGGACCCACTGGGCTGTGACTCTTCCTTTTTTCCTTCCTTTCTTTTTTTTTTTTTTGTTTTATCTGAACATTGAGTCTTGAAGCTTTTATACAATTACCCATTCATGTTGTCTGAGGCCTGATCATGCATCTGTGAAGCATCATGGATGATGTTTTCTCTGGATTTGATTTGAGACTTTTTTTTCTGGACATAAAAGACTCATTCAGTTCTGTCCCTGACGCAGCCTCAGTGCAAGTTCTGCTTTTTCCACCCGTTCGTCTCGTCTCTTTGTCCCGAATCTTTTCAGGAAGCAGACTTGCAATTTCAGGCTCGTCTAAAGCCTTATTAGTGTTTATTGAACGCAGTAATAGAAATTGATTGCTGTATCATAAACCAATAAATTACACTTTCACTTCTGAGGTAATAGCTCGTGAATGGACTGGATCTCCGCAGTCGCTCATTACTCTGCTGTGGAGTAACTTTATCTCGCTGCGTCAGAGTTCATTGTGAAGCTCGTCCTCGCGCCCGGCTGGCAGTGACCGGAGGACTCCGAGGTCTGTGTGAGCAGCCTGGAAGCCATCTCCCCCAGCAGATGGCCATTATTAATGACAATGAAGAACTAGCCCACAGGCACAAATAGAATAACAGGGAGCCCATTTCCTTCTCGCTGTGCATGAACCACCTATACGGATAACAGCCTCCCTCCCTCCCTCCCCTCCGCTCTCTCCATCTTCTGCTGGGCATGTATTGTTTTTCCATGCCTGTATCCAAGTTTTTTTTTTTTCCTTAACCAGAACTCTAAATTGGTTTCTGTAGAGACGTTAAAGGAGAGGCGGAGCACACAAGCACATGCGCAACAAACGTGAATTCTCTTAATTCAACACAGCTTCCCCGGAGAGGGAGTCTAATGGGCTCCTGCTCAGAACGGACGGCTAATAACAGCATGTTGATGTGTTGGCCTGAGTTCAGATCACATCAGCAGTGGACAACTGCTGCTCTCAGAGCACCGTACAATGGTAGTTTGTGTCGTCCGCAACTTGTGTCGCTGCGGCACAGTTGCACACCGCTCATCAAGTTTCACTTTAAGCAGAAATACGGGAGCAGGTTCTCATTAATGTCAGCAGGAGGATTTTATGATTTCCTCTACAGCACTTAATGTACGAGCTGAGCTGAGCACAGATCCACAGATTTTTTTTGTTTAAATTGGTTAAAGTATGAGCCTACAGCGCAGGTTTGTCTTAACATCCTGTTCTTAGTCGTTACTCAGAGGGGATCAAAGGAGCCTGTATTTCTCTGATGGGTTCCTTTTTTTTTTAAATGATAAAATGAAAAACCCCATGTGACTTACAACTCGATAAAGTTTGATGCAGATGTGAACAGGAGCTGTATCAAACGTTGGATTCAGACCAACTTACGCAAAGAAACACATTAAAAACCAGAATCAATCAAGTATAGACCTTTAACAGAAGTCTAGCAGTCAGCACTTCGGTGTGAGATGAATGAATCGGCTCCAAAGAGGCCGAATCGTCTGTGTCCAGACTGCAAAGTCAAAAAGAGCAAAATTACGCAACACCTCAAAGAGAACAGTCCTGAAACACACGGAGGAGCTTTATTACCACAGAGGAAGAGAATCCACGATTAAAACCCAACAGTGATGTGAAGTAACTAAGTACACATACTCAAGTATCGATAAATCTACTTTACTACTTTACCTTTTCTGCTGCTTTATACTTCTACTCCACTACGATTCAGAGACAAACACTGTACCTTTACTAACTGTAGTTACTTGTTACTTTGCTGATTGTGATTAACTATACTAAATCTAATCAATCAATAACTGTTGATGTAGTATTATTGAGTAAGAGAAGAGTTATCTGATGTGTTATTTGACTGTTCTAAAAAGAGAGAGTCTGAATAATGTGTACTTTACTTTCGGTACTAAAAGTATTTTTTTTATCCTGATACTTTTGTACTTTTACTTGAACGCATGACTGCCACTTGTAACAGAGTATTTCTACTACTGTCTAATGCAGTATTACTACATGATCTGAGTACTTCTTCCACCACTGAAACCTTCTAACAGGGATCTTCACCATATTGTAAAAAACATCATATTGTGGTTGACAATTTTCCCTTTTTCAAACTGTTAAAATCATCATGAAGTGATCTTTGTTGTGGTCTGAACATGAAACATCTGGAGGACAGTATACCTACATATGAAAGACGTAAACAGCAGGATGTGATAATGACACACAGCTTATTGAAGGGACATCAACCTAACGTCCACATCTTCTCTGTCTCGTGTTGTTACAGGAACAGTAAAAAGGAGAGTGACCTGGAGGCGGCTCTGGCCCGGTTGAGGGACCTGGAGGCCCTGCTCAACTCCAAAGATGCCTCCCTCTCCACCGCCATGGGGGAGAAGCGAGCCCTGGAGGCTGAGGTGAAGGACCTCAAGGCCCAGCTGGCCAAGGTAAAAACACCTGAAGTCTCACAGGGTAGTCGACGGCAGGAAGGACACGTGTTGCTCAGAGGAAATAGAAACTCGTTCGGACAACATGGAAAATTGTCAGAAATGTAATGTATCGTGCACACTGAGCGTCTACACTAATGTGAGGGTCATTTCAGCTCACAGAGGATGTCTTTACCATGACACGTAAATTATAAACAGGAAACATGTGGTCCTGACATTGGATTCACTTTTAAATACTTGCAGTGATTGCAGTAAAGGAAAAAGTTTATGATCCTTGGTTGCCATCTGTTAGACAATCAGTCAGTAGTTGGAGTGCAAATCCACAGCGGCTGAGATCTGATCTGATTGTCTTCCTCTACCTCCTGAGCACAGAGATATAACAGCAGAAGAAGTAATTTCATGTAAGCCCTCCAGGCAGTTGATTATGAATGAGGACAAGGTGGCGAGGCAGACAAGGTTGCATTCTCCCTTGTTTGTTTTATCAATGAATTTCACCACAAGACGCTGACGTAGGTACAGTTGTGGCCTTGCTCCACCTACTGGCCACACTGAGGAACTGCAGGATCTTGCTTCAGGGTTCATGGCTCAGACAACGCTGCACAGATCACACCGAGAGCTGTGTTTGATTTTTTTTCTCTCTTACATGCCTCCATTAGAAAACATTTCCCTCTTCATCTTCTCTCTGCTTCTCCCCCTCCTCCCTCCCCTCCCTCCCTCCCAGTTGGAAGGTAACTTAGCTGATGCCAAGAGGCAGCTGCAGGATGAGATGCTGAGGAGAGTGGACGCCGAGAACCGCCTGCAGACCCTGAAGGAGGAACTGGAGTTCCAGAAGAACATCTACACCGAGGTTCCCACTCTTCACCTTAGCACTTCTATTTCTGTTTTTTATTTTTCTAAGACATCTGTCCTACTTTTCATCTTCTCCAAAGGATATCGATTCTCTTCCAACCACCTACTTGTTTGATTGCATTCCTGATGCAGATCTTTTTGCTTCTCATTTCTCCTTGTTTTTCCACAAGTTTGTGTTCACATAGATAATAAAACAAGTAGAAATATTTACAAGGTGCAAATTAAATTGTTAGATCACATTTTTTTGCTATAACTAAATCACAGTTTTCATAATTTTCTGGTCCTGGTCGAGTCCTGACCAACGATGCGTCCAGCAGACGTGTTCTCTAAATGTAAACGGACTGATTAGAAGTTGCTTAAAGGTCAACAGAGAGCGAGATTTCTCTGTTTGAGCTCTGTACTTCTAAACAAGTAATTACTGCACAGCGACCGACTAATCAATGCAATTAAGTTCATTGACTCTAACAGGTGTCTACAGGTGGAGTCTTTTAATTGCTCAAAGTGCCTGGAAGAAAATAAACCAGCCATCGATACAAACGGCTGCTTTTGTAGCTTAATAAAGTAATAAAGAGTTGAGAAAATCAGCTTCTCATCAATACAAATCAAACTAGGCAAACCCATGAAGCTTGAAATAAATAATAAATAAATAAAATGAGACTTCTAACCTCCAACCTGACTGTGTCTGTAGGAGCTGCGTGAGTCCAAGCGCCGCCACGAGTCCCGCATGGTGGAGATCGACAGCAGCGGGCGGGTGGACTATGAGAGCAGGCTGGCCGAGGCGCTGGCCGAGCTGCGAACCCAACACGAGGACCAGCTCCGCCTCTACAAGGAGGAGGTGGAGAAGACCTACAACTCTAAGGTACGTCTGCTCCGGCCACACCTAGAGTCCAAGTAGACTTTGCTGATGGCTCCACAACAAGAACAATAACTATACATAAGACGTTTTAAGAGTCGCTTTAACTCAGGTGGATGACGGAGGCCACACCACAACTATACCGACAAGACAGTGGTGAACGGTTATTGTTGGATGTTATAATAACAATAAATCTAAATCTACGATAAAAAATTAAGCTAAAAATTACACATAAGTCATTTTAAAGTAAATTTAACCTGAGACAGACTGACAAACAGTATTGGACACTGATCTCAGGTCTCTGAAGGATTACTGTCCTCTGTGATGATCTTCAGGAAGTTGATTTGATCTCTCAAACCAAAGTATGAATAAAATTTCAAAAGACAACAACTGCTGTTTGTTTAATGACCTTCAGCATCTGCATAAAGTAAAGGCCATCTCTTAGACAAAGACTATCTGTATACGTAGAGTTCCAGATGCTTCCATCAGGGTGGAGGTTTAATCTCCCAGAGGGCAGCGCAAATGGATTCAGATGATCATTTCTTCCATTGGCTTTTAAAACAAACTGCCTCCATGATCTCTGGTGATGGTGTGAGCGATGTGGATATTGTCTTGTATTTGTGTTTGATGACTCTCTGTAAAGTAAATTGCCTCACAGGGACATTAAAGTTTTATTCTGCTCTGTAGACCCTCGGTGAACATCTACTTTAGAAATAACTGTTTCTTAATAACTTAATCGAAGAGAGTGCAGGAAGCAACAGGCTAAAGAGTTTCTCTTTTCTGGTGTTTGGTTAAGTTAAAAGACTTTGGTCATTACATGACGTCCTATGAAACACAGTAAACACAACTCTGAGTTGATGATCTGTCAGACAGCACAGTTCACTGTGGTAACGCAGTGCTGATGGGTGACTGTACGTCTCTCTGTGTGTCAGCTGGAGAACGCCCGTCACTCAGCTGACAGGAATAGCCACTTGGTGGGAGCCGCTCACGAAGAGCTTCAGCAGACCCGTGTTCGACTGGAGGGCATGTCGGGCCAGCTCAGCATGCTGCAGAAACAGGTACGCACGCAAACACTCATCCAGCCTGTCAGTCACACTATCTGTCAGCGGTTTGATGTCTGTCTGCTGGTCTTTCCGACCGATAACTGTTTTTCCTCACCTCTAAGCACGATTGATTCATTTAAGCCTCACCTGACTCGCCGGGCAGACGAGCGGTGTTTGAATTGTCGTCTTAATTGACTAACCTTTAGCGTGTGTGTTCTCTCTAAATCAGCTGTCAGCGAGCGAGTCCAAGGTGCGCGAGCTGGAGGAGGCTCTGTCCAGGGAGCGGGACCTGATGCGGCGGCGGCTGGAGGACAAAGAGCAGGAGATTTCCGAAATCCGAGCTCGGATGCTGCAGCAGCTGGACGAGTACCAGGAGCTGCTGGACATCAAGCTGGCCCTGGACATGGAGATCAATGCTTATAGGAAGCTGCTGGAGGGAGAGGAGGAGAGGTGAGGGTGTTGTAAAGCAGAAGGTAGATGATTGGAAAGGAACTAAAGGTCTACAGGTTGTTACATGGAAGGGAGGGGGTCACTAACGAGCAAAAATTAGACATTGAAATGAGACATTTCAGGCTTAAATGCAACATCCCTGTCCCCTTCATCACCTTAAAATGAAAATGGTACGCTTCCGACTTTATAGCAGCAGTTCGATGAAGAGTCTGTGAGCACAAAGCCAGACCCATCAAAGTGTTGGCCCCGACCTCAACCCCATCCGACACCTCTGGGACGAACTAGCACACTGACTCTGAGCCAGACCTGAACATCCAACATCAATGTTGGACCTCACTGTTGCTCCTGTGGATAAATGGAATCAAATCTCTGCAGCCAAGCTCAAAAATCTGGTGGACAGAAGGGCTGCACAGTTTATCAAAAATATCACCAAAATCACAAAATAGCCGAGAGAAATATCTAAATCACAGAAAATGTGAAGTGTGTGTGACCAATAAGGATTAAAACTAACTACTGCAATGCTGCAGAGATGTAAGAAACATGTTTATTTGGTTCAGACGTCAATGATTATGATTTCATTGGGTTTTTTAGAGAAAAGGAAAATTGAATTGAATGAGCACCAATCATATCGCAATTGCAATATCCGTCAAAAAAATTGCAAAATGATTTTATTTCCACCATATCGTGCAGCCCAAATGGAAAAAGCTTAAACCCAGAGGAGTGCGAGCTGTCATGGCTTCAGATTAAGGCTCGTGGTTTTGGAATAAAATGGTCAACAGTCACATTCAGGAGGCCACGTGTGTTTCTGACGTGGAAATCTAACTTTCCATGATACGGGAAGTTTAAAGTTACTGAAAGGTTGATGTGGATATTTCTCAGAGGCTGCTGCAGTAACAGCAGAGGCAGTTTTTCCTAGATCCGCTCTGGTTCAAGGCTCTTTGTCAATCAGCCAACCAGAGTCAGAGTCATGGAACAGTGAGGCTGAGATACAAAAACAACGTGAGACTGTATCTGTGTCACACTGACTGCCTTGGTCTGTTTCTATCATCTGAATCTCCTCCTCCCTCCCTCTCCTCAGGCTGCGTCTGTCACCCAGCCCTCCGCCCGCCAAGGTCATGGTGACGCGGACCTCCGGCTCGAGCCACAGCCACACCAGCCGCCTGCTCCAGTCCGCCTCCGCCGCCACCGCCACCGCCTCCAGCAGCCGCAACTCCTCCGGCGCGGCCAGCAGCAAGAAGCGGCGCCTCAATGACAACGACAGCGAGACCTCCAGCATGGTGGGGGGCACCGTCACCAAGACTCGCATTAGCCAGCACGCCTCAGCCAGCGGGCGCATCACTGTGGACGAGGTCGACCTGGAGGGCAAGTACGTCCGTCTGAGCAACAAGGCCGACGAGGTGAGAGAAGCTTTCTCAGACACATTTAACCTGATTTAAGGTGATTTCAGACAGCAAGACTGAACCAGTGTTGTTCATTTTGATATATATCACAATCGAATTAACCGATATGTGATCAAAATAGCATTTGGCGTGTTACTTTTTGGTGTGTTAACGTTTTTACAGGCTGGAGAAAATATCAGCTTTTGTTTTTTAATTTTCTCTCTTCACATTTGTGTCCTGCAGGATCAAGCTCTGGGCAACTGGCAGGTGAAGAGACAAGTCGGCAGTGGCACCCCCATCATCTACAAGTTCCCCCACAAGTTCACTCTGAAGGCCGGAGGAACTGTCACTGTGAGTTACACTCAGTCATGATTTTTCACTTTACTGTTAATGTGATTGCTGTTTGCCTCGGTTAGTTTTTGGTTTTTACCAGCAGTAGTTCTTTAACACAAGAATTTGGTGAGCGGGTACCTGTTTTGTTTGTATTGTGTGCGTGTGCTCGAGCCTGGAGGTGAAACATGACACATTCCTGCCAGTGTCTTCACACTTATTCACAGATTGACAGGTGGCAATAATGAGCCAAGATAAGTACAGATATGCCAAAATGCAGGGAAGAAGAATGCAAGCTAGCAAAAATGGATGTATATTTAAGAAAAGGAGGGAAATGCATTCAACTTCTTGCTTTGCACTGCTGAAATTATGTTTAATTGTTGTATTTAACTTGATTTCATGCAGACAAAAAGTTTATTCATACTTTTATACTTAAGTACGATGATGCAATATGTAATTGGCTGTTGAATTTATACTCCAAACAAATTGGGGGCAGCTGTGTTTGCTTTATACATCCATGACTGTAGCGGCCGTTAGCTAGTTAGCTGCTGTTGCATGCAAAGGAGCTTTTGAGCAGTAGAAGGAGGGGACAGAGTCTCGGGCTGGGGGGGCACAGTGAGGACTGCTGGCCAGGAATGGGCACCAGAACTGGAGCTGGAGAAGCGGGCCACAAAACCGGGCCCAGCAGCTTACTGATTGATTTAGACTCAAATTCTTACGCACTGCACCTTTAAATCTTCAATCCTCTTTTTCTGTGAGGTCGTGATCTCTCTTAAACTCTGACTTTTGACCTCTGCAGATCTGGGCTGCATCTGGCAACGCCACCCACAACCCTCCCACTGACCTGGTGTGGAAGAACCAGAACTCCTGGGGCACCGGCGACCTTCTGGCGACCAGCCTCATCAGCGCCAACGGAGAGGTCTGACTTCCCCCGTGCTTCTTTGAGCTTCCATTTCTCTTCCTTTTTAACTGTGATCACTCAAATCGTCTTGTGACTCTGTTATCCATCAGGAAATGGCCATGAGGAAAGTGACTCGCACGCTGTTCCACGACGACGATGACGACGATGACATGGTAAATCCCTCATAAAACACCGTACATAATGCATCAGGAGCGACATTACTCTCAGTGGAGCAGCAGTGTGAAGTGACTCACCCTGTTGTGTGTCGCCCCCTGCAGGGCGCTCACAGCACGAGCGGCGCCGACAACGAGTACAACCTCAGGAGCCGCAAGGTGATCTGCGACTCCTGCGGGCAGCCATCGGACCGCGGCGGCGCCTGCAGCAGCGGGGGGCTACCTGAAGGCCTCGTGGGACATTCCTTCTTCATGGGCACCAACGAGCCCAGAAAGGTACAGCAATCACACAGCATCAGGCAGGACAGGACTGATTCATATTTTATGACAAAATACGACAATTTTATTACTGATTGATAATAAAAACACCTTCTGAAGTTACAGGAAACTTGATTTAGATCTGCATTTCCTCCATATCTGTATGTGCTACTGATGTTTCAATTAGACATAAATGAAATCAGCGGTGACAGTGGAAACAACAAAGCCATGTTGCGTAAGTTGTTATAGCAACACACAAACAACCTGGCATATGTAATGTGAAGGTGACAGAGGAAATCACACAGCTGTAAACTTAAAGTTTGACTGAGAGAAAACCCAACAATCAGAAGTGAAAACACCACAGAGCAGCTTCACTTCACCAGAGAATCGAATGGTTAAACAATCCTAAAAATGACAGAATATACATCGTATTTATCTCCGTTAGATATTTGCAGCAAACAGAGAAGGACTGTGAGATGTTTGTACGACTGGATAATATTATGAATCGTTCTTACGGGGACTGTTGTGTGTTTCCATCGTGCTTTGACTCACTAAGCCTCCATGTGATGCTGCTGGGAGTCGGCTGAGCAAGACATCATTATTATATCGTTATCGTGAAATGAGACTGTGTGTTCTCAGAATTTAACATATCATCATATCATGATGTGTAATGTGTTGTCTTTTTGTGGTGTTAATTTCATTTTGTTAATATTCTGTGAAAGTACTAATAGTCACAATAATCCATGGTGACGGTATTTGGTCAAAACTATTGTGATGATTAATTTTGCGCCCAGTTTGAGCATTAAAGAAGTACTTTTAAGGAGACTTCTAAAATATCGATATATATATATATCGTGTGTTACGATGTAGCCAAAAAATTGCTCCTGTTGTGAGGTCGGTTCGCTCAGCCCGACTTGGAAGTAAAAATAATTCGTCCTTTACTTCTCAGTGTTGATTTGAGCCCTAAAAAGATCTGTTTTTCTGAGATGACAGATGTTTAACCAGTCAAAACTTAGTATTAAAAGACTGGCAACAGGTCTGTAATTTCAAAATAATTTCTCTGGAAGGTTTCCTGAAAAGGACTCGATTCCACATATTTAGTTTTCTTATTTTATTATTAGAAACTCTGATTCATGTAGAACAGAAGGTTTATTCGTTGACACATTTGTCATATTTACATGTTCGGCACACCAGCTGTGCACAGTTCACTACACCACTAATTAACTGGGATGAATTAATTGGACTTCAGTGCTTTTAATTTTTCTTCACATGTAGAACTAAACTGCATCATTATGTTCAGGAAACTGAAGATGATCTCTCGCATCAGTGGGCCAGAGGCTCAAGTCACAGTAGAGAGCGATTTAACAGACATTTATTTAAATGAAAATCTTCGAGACTGTCTCTTTAACTCACTGTTTCACATTAAAGAAACCAAACATTAGAGCTCGCAAAGAGCTTTATCAGCAGCAATATTTAGTTTTAGAGAAGAAATTCAAACTCTGATTTTTTATATTTACACTATAAATGAGGTAATAATACAAATAACTGAATAAACAAGCTCTTCTCAGAGGAAAATAAGGTCCCCAGAAGACTGTTTGAAGCTAGAACGGTGGCAGGGTCCGCCACATATAAACAAAGTAAAACAGTGTGAAATTGTGTTGTTGTTTAAGGTCAGTTTGTTTATTCAGTCATGAGTAATTTATTTAGTTTGTTTCCGTATAAAAGAAATCAGTCCATGAAGATGTTTTTTTCCTTCTGACTAAAACGTCTTCCCCATATCTCCAGTGGGCTCCTTTTAAATAAAACATTAGGTTTTATTGAATTGCACAATCAGGCTTTTCCAAAATAAATGCATTGCGTTTTCCTCTTGATTATGTTTTATTCTTGTTAAATGAAAATATATCAAACTGAACAGAGCAGCTAGCCGGTGACTCAGCGCTCGCTGTGATCGTCTCATCGTTAGCCCAGTTTACTGTGTTTGGTTCGGCGTGTGAACATCCTGCAGCCGGCTCGTCTCATTTTCTTCCACTGTGTCGCTTCCTCCTTCAGGGCCGCGCCAACCCGGAGAACTGCTCCGTCATGTAACAACCAGACAGCGCCTCGCCTCCTCCGGCCCACAGAGGAGAACCATTTTCTACCATTGGGATGTTTGTCTTATTATTTTTTTACATGACCTCGTCGTTATTTTGTGTTCACATTAATCTGAGGGGTTAAATTTGCGTTTTTGAGGTTTTTTCTGGCAGAGGGCACAGGATCCTTTTCATATTCAGCCTTTGAGTTTTATTTTGTATATTCAAGTTATGTTATTGCATGTGTGCCGTGCTAATGCTTGTATTGTATCCTGCTCTTCTTGCACATATACACACACGCACACACACACTACACACACACACAAAGAGCTTCATTGACCAGTGCTTGTGCTTCGATCCGAGCCGGGGTTTCACATTTAATGGCCAGGCTGTCAACACTCAACACGCACAGCTCGTGAACCCTGTCAGGAGTGGGTCTCTACAGCCACACGGACGACAGGAGAATGTTTGTTCATCATGTTTATTGCCCATCAGATCGATCAAATCTTTATTTAAGTGATGTTTACAATCGAAATTTATAATCCTTTTTTCATTTTTTTTTTTTTGGAACAGTATTGTGCTACCTTTACACTACAGAAAAGGATACATTCGATTATTTTTCTTTTTACTATGTTGGAAACGTCTCCAAAGAAAGCCAAAGTGCTGTAAGCTCAGGTTGTTTTATTCACCGTAGCTTTAGACAAACGTGTACATTTTCTACAGGATGTGGAGTCGGATCGTACGGTCGGGCGGCTGTGGCGCACACAGAGAAAATTATTGCTTGAGATGAATATATTTTTTCAGATATTCACAGCTCGACCCCAGAGAAATGTATTTGGTTGTGTTTTTGAACATGTGGAATTATTTGCTTTGAATTGTTTGCTGGATCAGTTGAATGTTTTCCAGTTAAGCGGGTCACTCGTGTATCTCACTTTGACGTACATTTGAATGCCTTATTTTTTTAAAAAAGAAATTCCAAAGATGTTTTGTTAGGATGATAGGATGGAATAGAATTTGTTTTCTACCTGGGCAAAAAAAAAAAAATCAGGAATAAGTACAATGTTGTGAGTCTTTACTGACAAACTTTCCGTCGTCTACAGTTTATATTTATAGGATTTCTAAGCTTCACTAAAAGTCAACACTATTTTGATAGAGAGGTGTTGCTGCTACTAACAGTGGAAACATTTTAACACGATTTTTTACAGATTTAGAAAAACACAAATGTGCCTTTTAGGACTTAAGAAACCATCAACAATCGCTGTTCTTTGCACACATGCCTCGTATCACAGTCTTGTGACTGTCAGCTGTCCTTTGTGTTGCTCCTAAGAACTGGTCATAAGGGCTTTTTTTTTCCTTCTCCTCTTCGCTCTAAGCTCGCTGGCTTTGCAAATGCCCAGGCATGATTTTTTTTTAAGATTGTGGGTTTTTTTCTCTTATACGTTGTGACTTCGTGCTATTGCTTTTATCGAGGGCGACGCCAAATATGCACAGCAGGTAGATTCGTACTGTAGTCTGGCAGCTTAAGTCATTTATACTCCAGTGGAAAGCATCTAAGGAAAATACTTGATAGCTTATTTTTGGTATTTCTTTGTTTTGTACTGAATAGACAGTATTGGTGCCACATTCTTTTTTTCTTTCTATTTTTTTGCTTTAAGCAGATTTCTGTTTTTTACACTATGGTCCCCAAAGTGCCTTAAAATCAGATGTTTAGTATTTGGCCTTTATGACAGATTTATAAGAAAATGCACATTAAATTTAAGGAGATGATTTCTGTATTTCATTGTGTAATATATGCAACTGTAAACTAATCATTTCCAGGGTGTGGTCGGGGTTTTACAGAGGCCCGTCTGACTGATGATAAAGCAGAAAGAAACTCGTTCCTTTCCAACAGTTCTTCTTGTTTTTGGTGTTTTCTTAAGAAACGCACAGCTTGTCTTTAACATTTGTATGCAATGTTAGTTCTAATTAATGAAGAAACCAAAATCTGATTAAAACTACGTGTCGAAACCTCTTGAAGGGCCTTTGTGAGACCCTGAACCCTCCCTGTTAAAGCCTCGACGGAGGCCCCATGAATCATCTGAAGGACTTACGGATTAAAAATGTTACAGAAAGGGATTTCTTGTTATGAGCCTTTAATGCCACAGTTCTAATTAGCTCGGAGTTGGATTTGTGTTATTTTCTGTCATAATGATGCTGTTACTGTAACATTATGGAATGCATTCACTTCCTATGATTTCATTTTCTTTTCTCTTTTCTAAAATAACGAGTAAATTTCTTTTTTTTTTCCTCCTGCGACCGACTGCTGTGGTTCTTTCCTTCATGTTGAACAATGCCACTCCAAAGCCACCGGTGAAAAGTGCAGCCATTTTTATTTACATTATATACACATGTTCCCATGGTTACATTCAAAAATATATGGCCATACATGAACAAAAAAAAGCTGAAGCTCTAATCACAACTAAAGCACTTAAAGCACAATGTACATTCTTTCTGGTACACAGGGTTTATATCGTCTCACTGACGGGACAGTTTGATCCAAATTTGATACCAAACAAACACATGAGAGCATTTTTAAAATGATTCAGAGGAAAGACGAGACTTCCATTGATAAAATACAATTCAGAGAAATAATGTCAATAATGTAAATGGATAATTAAAAAGCCGATACACCCGTTAAGTTCTTTGAAAAAGGTGAAAAACTATCTTGAGCAGGCAGATTTTTTTTTGGTTGTTGTGAGAATTGAAAGTGGTTTCTGAAATGTTAGTGTCCATCAACCTTTTCTAATGTGATGCCTCAACATTTGCATAAGTATATGTTGATGGAAGCACAGCCACAGATGGTTTTGTTTTTACATTTTCCAGGTTTTTTAAATATCGTGTTCCTGCCTCAACCCTGATTAAAATAGAGGTGAAAGGAATTGTATTTGTATTCGTGGTGCTAAACATTGACAATTAAAACGGAAAAAAACAAAACAGCAACATGTCTTTGCGGAAATACCGTTTGCACTGTTTGTTGGGATAATATTTGAACACACTGAACAGGATTCACTGGGAATATAATGCAATACAAAGCAGTTTCAGTAAAAACTGTTGATGGTGACACTGAGTTGGCAGCAGAACGTCTCAGAGTGAATATATTGGTATGTGTATATGACACTGAAGTGTTTACAAGTCTTAAAAAGAAAAAAAAAAACTTGTGTAAACCTTTGGAGGCTTCAGAAGGAGCTGTGGGAAGTCTGATAAACTGCCTCATGTGATGTCACCTGAGTCAGCATCAGTACAAAAAGTAAAATACTACTGAAAATGAAAAAAATCATCTGGACATGTGAAGTAAGAAAGAAGTGATCTTTCCAGACCTGTGTAGGCTGCTCTTTATCTCTGCTTGAGGTTATATTGGCTGCTAATAGCATAATGCATCCAAATCTATGTCATAATTGCTGGCAGTCTAGTTGCATTGTGGGTAACGTAGGCACAAAGTTTAGACAAGGAAGCATGGAATTTAAAAAGACGTTGCATGAATTGAGAGTGCAATGATAAAATTGATGGAGAACTCTTTTAAAGGTCCAGTTTGTAGGATTTAAGAGAGGTAGAGGTTGCAGATCGCAACCAACTGAATATCCCTCACCTCACCCCTCCCCCTCCAAGCACGTAGGACAGCCATCGATGGAATGTAATTGAGTTAATTTACTCAAGTTCTGTACTAAAAAACTATTTTGAGGTACTTGTACTTCACTTGATTGCCTCCATTTATGAGATACTTTGTACTTCCAACCCACTAGATGTTAGAGGCAAATATTGTTCTTTCTACTAAACTACATTTATTTGATTACTTTCGCATCAGAGCCGCAGTAGCACATCAAATTAATTAATATTATCAGCAATTGGATAAAAAATAAAACACTGATTCTGATAATCATAATGCTGAATATGTAATTTGATAATCGGCCAGGCCAGGAAATGGTCAACTCATACGATCGATCAATGGAAAATGTACTTTTATTTGTACTTTATATACTTAAGTACATATAATATCAGACACTTTAAGAGTTCTACTAAAGTGCTTTTCATATTGGTCACTTTCACTTTTACCAAAGTCATATTTAACACGATATCTTTACTCAAGTACAACTTTTGTGTACTTTTTACACTGATGAGAACCCACTGTGGCCCCTAAGTACGTGACAAGCTCTCTTTTTAGGTGTTTGGTTCCTCTATGGATATAAAAGGCAACAAAAACACATTGATTCTTAGTCTGAGGTGATTATACACTAATCACAATCATAATTATGAGTGTTATATTACATTTCTGCCAATTTATCCTCATAAATCCTACACACTGGACCATTAAGGACTTTTCTTTTCTCTTTTGAGTGAACCAGCCCTTTAAATATCACACAAAGTTGCTGTAGGACACTGTACTGACATTCAATATGCTGCTTTGGTTTGGTTTGTAAGAGCTTTTGGTATTTGTCAGGGACCAGATACGTCACGTAAACCCCTTAAAAACACGATCATCTTAAAACAAGGCATTTTTTTTTTCTTACTGTGAAGCTAAAAATATATTCATTTCTATATTTACAAAGTTTTTTCTTCTAACAGCAGCAATAAGTGAGCCACATTTGTTTAGACACACAGGGGACACGTGGATCATTGTGTATCTGAATGCCACGTTTGGGAGTCAGTGATATGAAGTATCTTATAAAAAAAGAAAGTTTGTCTTTGCCTTCAGGTTGTAAACAAATCTTTGGTGCTGCTGTTCCTGAAAGCAGCACATCAACAAAAGAGAAATGAGGTTTTTTAACAATGTGTCTCAGACAAACGACACTATTCGATGACCTTTGTCTCTTTTCCTTTTTTTTAAAGTTGACAAGGTTTTCCAAAGAGAAAGTCCAGCGGTGAAGACTTAAAAAGTTTGCGACTGCGATTTGAAAAAGCAGACTAGAAATTTTGAATTCTGATAAAAGGGGAAATTTAAACGGGCCGATCGGCAGCAGGCAGAATATGTGGAAAATTTCAGATTGGAGCCTGTTCGGATGAGTTCAAACACATGAACATTCCCATGTGGCTGCTTTTAACCGTAAAGATCTTCTGGAGTGTTTTTCCCGTGGGAGGTGAGCGCAGCTGAAGCCCCGCTGGCGTCGCCACAGTCCAGCCTTCCTCACCACAGCCTGTCTGGATGACAAGTCTGTCACGGTGAAGCGAGTACCACTTTTGCCCACAGAGGGGCGGTGTTGAGTCGAAAAGGGGGGAGGGGGGGGCATCCACTGTAAACAACGGTTCCTCAGTGTGACAGGAGCCTCACTGCTGCTCTGATTGTCAGAGGAGAGCTGAAAGTTTGCTCTTTCTTTTGCGAGAACAGGCCTGAATTCATCCCCGAAGTCAGGAGGAGGGAACTCGCTCTGACCGTCACTGAGGTGTTCTCCTGGGGGAGGGCGGGCGGCGGACGGGCGGCAGGTCGTAGTGCCCCGGGATGTGGCTGTTGACGGGGAGGTCGTAGTGGCTCTGGGGGTCCTCTGGTGGAGCGTGACCGAGGGAGCTCTGACGCTCTGAAGGGAAAAACATGGACAACAGACATTTAGAATAAAAGGTGGTCTTATTATACCTGGAAGCTTTCAACAGCTGGATCGTCTTTGATTATACTTTCCTGTATTACACCTGCGTGCTGTGTAGCATCGAGTACAGCTGCACTATCTGACAGAGACTGTGATTGAGTGGGAACATTAAGTTTTTCATTTACATTTTTTTCTTAAAACATATAAAAAAGATGCGTGCAAAGCTGCATGTAGGGTCACAAATTGCCTCCAGTGATGTCATTCAGTAGCTAAATTGCTTTGTGGGTAACGGCACTGGTCTGGAATTGCACTCCCATCACACTGTTGGACTCATTAGTCCACTCATTTAGTTTAAAAACTGTCAGCAGAACCAAAGATATTTTCAATTCTATTCCAAATATTCTTCTTCCTTTTTAAAACCTGGCGCCTACATTACCCACAATGCAAAGTTAGCCACTGAATGACATCACTGGAGGCAATTTATCAGATTACACGCAGCTTCCTCCGGAGACACAAAAGGCTTTATACTACTTAATTTCGCGTATGCAGTAGTACTCCAGACGACCTGTAAACACACTTTAATGTGGAAAATTGTCGGAGTAATCCTTTAAACACGGTCTTCTGCTTTCAAATGAGTGTAAAATGAGTGTAAATAAAAATGGTAAATTGTTATTGGAGGGGAGCGCTATTTTTGTTCCCAACAGCCGGGATCCAAATGAGTGATATTCTCCTTCTTTAGTGGAAAAACAACAATACAAAGCTCTTATTTTATATTAATCTAAGGATTTAATTAACCTACTATAACATTTGTTTCCCATTATCACTTATTAGTCAGACTTCATGTTGATGTATTGCTTGTTTTACATTATAATAAATAACCTCTGCAGCGACTCTGTCTCTTCCCTTCAGTGTATTTTCTGTTCCTCCATGTAAACACTTCAGTTCAGTGATCAGACTCCGTCTTGAAGAAGCCCGTCCTTCCCATCTGTCGGAGAACAAATCCCGTTCTAACTCTCTGACTGATCGGGACTCTAAAAGAAACTTAATGAGTCTCTCATTTTGATGTGAACGTTCTTTCAAGTCTCGGCTTCCTCAGATGAGCTGACAAGCGCGTGTTCTGATTCTGATTAGAGGTGGAAGAAAATGAGAAACTGGAAACAATCGTGCAATTAGCTGATTGGTCCGTCGACAGAAACATATTCTGCAGCTATTTAGATAATCAACAAATCATTAACTTTGTGTGATTTCTGTGATTGGCTCACAGGATAATTCAACATATGAACGTAAATCCGATCCGTACGTTGCTGCAGGAGGTCTAAAGTGCCGCTCACCTCTGCGTAAGGTGGCCGTGTTGAACGGCGGCGGGGTGATCTCGGTGTACGCTCGCTCTCTGGGCACGGCGGACTTCATCTCCATGTAGCTGCTCTCGGGGGGGCAGAAGGGCAGGCCGGGCAGGTCTTTGATGGTGGCGTAAGGATTCTCGCTGTTCAGCGAGCTGCTGCTGGCCGCCACCGCGTCCTTCAGCTCTGTCATTGCACAGAAGAAAAAAAAACAATTAACCTTTGCAATGAGAAGTACAAAAGCTGTTAATGCAACATGGCTCTTACAAGCCTGCTAGTATCAAGCTCTACATCATTATATACACTGGAGCTCAAACATTCAGCCGTAGGAGCAGGAAGAAGAAATATTTTGGACTGGAGCGGGACTTTAAAGCATTTTCCTTCACATTTTCCAAGATTTTTCATGCTTTTTGTGAGTAGCCTACCTGAGACTGACAGCAGAAAGTTTAAGACCCTTTAATTTATGTGTTGAGACGGTTTAAAGAAAAACTCAACAGACAGTTAAATATCACAAACTGTGAATGATCTCGATCATTTTGATGATCGTATGACTTTGGCTGGTTTCAAAGTTCACATTATTGAGCGAAGTGATCCGAGTCAGCTGTCAAATTAAGCGGAAACACAAGATTAGGAGTCGATACGTCTGCTAGACCTGATCTGTGCTTGTTTACAAAACCCATTTCCTTTTCATTAGACTGTTAGCATTTGCTAATTGGCACCAAACTAAAAGTACAGCTGAGGCTGATGGGAAAGTCCTGAGTTTACAGGCATTCAGTCATAAACTGAAGTTTTGGACTGATACAGATTTTGACCTGATGATGAAGTTAATACAATTAAATCTGTGCACCAAATTTAATGGCTATGCATCCAGCAGCAGTTGAGATGTTTACTGACAGACTGACTGAGCTGCACGCACGCATGGGTAAAACAATCACTGGTTGTAGTTTCCTTTATACAACAATAGAAAATATATTTCAAAAGGGAAAAGGGGTGAAAACGGGTCAGCGAACTACCTTTGTTGTAATATTTTCCGAGGCTGGCGCTGTAGCTGTAGCTCCGGTCGATTCCAAACGCTCCTGTAAACAATAAAAAGACAAAATCTGGCATCTTCGTTTTCATTTATGGCGAACTAATCGAAAGCAGGTAGGCTGCCTTTTTGGAAACCTGCAAAATCAATACCAGGTGAGTGAAAGCTGGCAGTGCAACTATCACTTTTTTATGAAGTCCTTTTTTGGTTTTATGGTCTCAATTGTGCGTTGTTGACTCAAATGATTTTCGATCCAAAGGAAATGTGACGGTCGATAAACTTTTGTGCAGGCTTTATAAAAGAGACGCTCTCTCCTCGGCTGTTATTGCATCTCTCTGCCCTAAATTTCTCAACATTTACTCCATCTGGGGCTTTGTTGCATCTGGCACACTGAAGGCTTCTATCAATACAGGTATCTTTACGCTGGAGCTGCTGATATTTTAATGCGGCTCGTATAAAAACAGCTTTAAGCGTGATTATTTCACTGTGAAACACATTAGACTAATTCTCCGACAACTGCTACTACACTTTCCACTGACACTCGGAATAAGGAAACACTTTTAGGTGTGTTAGCTGAGGGTTATATTAGCAGTGCGTTGCAGATTTAACAGATTTTAATGCCGCTGTGGTCAGGAGGTCAGGAAACCAAATCGTTTTATTAGCTTGTAAACGTTAGTCCACTCATTTCGTTTTACTCTCCAGCTGCAGGTCTCTCTGCACGAGTGTCTCCTCTCGAGGGATAAAAATGTAAAGTAGGCGATCTTGAATGTGAATCAGGCAGCGAGGGACGGACCTGCGTCCTTGCGGGGCTCGTGGTGTTTCCAGTCTGCAGGTAGAGTGGCGTTGCTCTCAACCCCGAAGAGGCCTCGTCTCTCCCTCTCCATGTTCTTCACGCTGCAGAACAGCTGGTTGTTGGTGTTCTGTGTGACAGAGTCATAATAATAATAAACAGAAATCATTAATAAAAAGAAAAATCCCCAAGTTAAAATGTGCTTTGGACATGAAGTAACAGCAATTAAATGTATCTGCATCACCACTTTATGATTTCATGGCAGTGCAAACACGGCCAGCTGTTGCTGACTGGATAAATTACATATTTGTTGCAGTGCTGAAGGGCGTCGATTCGCTTCAACACGGGGTGTTCTCTCCCCAGAAGCGCTGAACTCTTCATGCATAAAGCATGAAAAGTGGAAAGTGGAATCATCTTTATTTATGCAAAGGAAAACATTACATTTAGGTAGAAAATTCCAAATTCCCAAATAATGCAGGAAGCAGTTAATCAAAATTAAAGTCCTCTTCTAATTTCACATTTTTATTCTGAAGGGGTCAAGAGAAACATCTTTCCTAAATATCATAAGTACTGCTGCTCGTATGGCAGCGCTGCACTCAGAAAGAAAAAAAACAGCAGAAAGAATCAGATCACTGAGTTCACGCAGCAGAGCTGACGTTCACCTTGATGGTGCGGTCGTGGTTGTTGGGGAGGTGCGGCAGCGGAGGCCTGTTCTGGCTCAGTGTGTGGTAGCTGGGGTTGGAGTAGTAGTGGTGGTAACTGTGAGGAACATCTGTGGGCCAAAGCAAACACACGGAATCACGACTGCAGCAGTAAAATTACCTCAAGGTCAATAAAATGCATCTCTGTGGAACACTAACGTCAAAAAGCACAACGGTGAGGCAGAACCGGGACCACATGATTACCAAGAAAAACTATAAATGCCTTAAAATGTAATAATGATTTCTTGTGGAAATGCTAAACATCCCCCAAAGAAAGCTCATTATTCCCTAATATTTACTGCTTGGCTTTTAATTTGACTTTCACATAATCATATAAACATTTTATTTTAATTTAGACTTAAACGATGTGTTAGAACAGGTAAAGTTTATGACACATGTTCAGTACGACACTGACAGAAACTCTCATGATCACAAGGTATGCTTGTACTTTGTTTCCTGTTTTATTTTGATAGTGTTTCACTCACTTCACTTCCTGCCTTTGTGTGTTTTCCCGCCTGTTTGATTGTCTGCCCCACCCTGCCCCCTGTCTCTTGTGTGTCTCTCTCAATCACTGTCAGCTCGTCTCAGGCTGAACTTTTAAAATCCTAACCGAAGTGAAATCTGGTTGCGTCGTGCACACGAGGAGAATCTTTTTACAGATGTTCTCCTCTCTAATCTCAAACCTGCACGTACTTCCAAGACGTGAAAATAACGACGGATCACACACTACAGGATATTAAGAGGATTATCGCGCCAGATGGAGCGCTGCAGCTCCCGTGAGCTCAAACGGAGACAACTCGCTGAAGTAACTTTAATACTTTGCAGTGAGAAATAAACAAGCAGAAGAAATGAGTGTGGATGATGAACTGTTCAACTCGGACTCGTCTACTCTTCAATGACAACTGGAGGTGAGATTTTAACTGCCAACAGTTGTATGCTAGCTAGCGTTAGCCCAATGGTGTAATTTACTAAAGTACAATGTTGAAGGACTTGTACTTTACTTGAGTACTTCCATTTTCTGCTACTGTTATACTTCCACTTCACTACATTTAATTGATAACTTTAGTTATTGGTTACTTTTTAAACTGCATGCTGCATCAGAAACAAAGTGGCATTTTTTAAAAAAATACTTAATTTTATCCACAAATTGATAAAAAATAAAGAATTCTGCAATAAAAAAAAATGCAGATTATTGAATCTGTTAATCCTCCGGGCTAATAATCAATCTAGTCAGTATAGTTTACAGTGAATACATGAAAATGTACCTTTACTTGTACTTTTCCTACTTAAAAATCAAATCAAAACAAAACAAAACAATGATTCTGATAATCTTAATGATGAATCTGGAATCTGATAATCAGCCAGGCCAGTAATTGGTCGACCTGTACAATAGAACAATGTATAATGTACTTTTATTTGCACTTTATATACTTAAGTACATTTAATACCAACACTTTAAAACCTTTACTGACATACTATTCCTGTGTATGACTTTCACTTTTACCAAAGTAATATTCAACACCATATCTTTACTTTTAATTAAGTATGAGTTTTGATCGTCAGCTGCTCCGTGATATCTCTCTTATTGGCTATTGTAGAAGTAGTGACGTAATGACAATCACGGTCGTCCAGATTTTGAATCCTAGATATCAAACACATTTGATATTTATCAGACAGCCCCTTTATGTACCTTATGTGTCTATATTTAGGTTGGACCTTTGCTCGCCTCACTATTCCTGTGTGGTTCTGTGCAAACATCTTCATCTGTGTCCAACCCTTCCGTATTCTCATTACCTCGCTGGCACACACTGTGACAGTTATATCATCCGTGACGTACCTGGAACGGCGTATTCAGAGTTGACTGTGCGGCTGGTGGAGAAGGAGACAGACGGCGTGTTGTTCTGCTTGTCCTTCTGCCGGCGGCGGTAGAGCAGCAGCAGAGCCAAGAGCAACACCACCAGGATGACGAGCACGACGATGCCACCGATGGCTCCCCAAGACTCCCGCTCGCCGGGAGGAAGAGGAACCATGACGCTCCCCGACTGCTCAGACGAGTCTGTCAGACAGGACGTGGAAAGAGAAATCAAACTTTTCACCTCTGAGACGGAGCGAGGAGAAGCCAGGGAATTTAAACAGGAATATTAAGGCATGACGTTTTAGAAAAAAGACCAACTTGGATCTCAATAAGTTAATAATTGTAATTATATTAGATCCTATAATAACGGGAAAACTTGATTGTGTCTGTACCTTGTTTACAGTCGTCGCCTCCACCTTCACACACACAGTCTCCAGTAAATCGGTCGCAGATGAGGTTGGACGGACAGGAGCAGGTCTGAGTGCAGAACGGGCCAAAACGTCCTGGAGTACAGGCTGGAAACACAACGTATACGTACCACATCCATGTGTTAGACACACGTAAGAAGAATTTGACTATGGTCTTAAACTTCACCTGTAATGCCGATGGTTTTTTTTTTTAAGGTTTGTCTTAAACTGTGTGTTGTTTTGTTTCATGGGAGGTTAAAATGCTTTTTAAATATGTAGGATCCCTAATTTTTAATTATTTTTTTTATAATCTGAGCACAGAGGGCAGAGCAACACTTTGAGCAAGAAGTCATCCAATCAAGGGAACTTCCGAGTGCCAGTTTGCATCTTAACAATACAACACAATGTGACAGGCCCTCCAAAGGCGACTACTTGCTACTTGCTATATATGATTTTGCACTCACGTATGGAGCAGTCGGTCGCGGTCCAGCCGGGCAAACATTCACAGTGGCCGTCCCGGTGGTCGCATGTGGAGTTGTTGGCGCAGTTCACACACACCTCAGAGCACAGTTTGCCGTAGTAGCCAGCTGGACAAACTGTAAAACACACGACGTCACATTTTTACCTGGCACCATCTATGACTGACTTTTATATATGAAATGACGATTTGAACATTCATAAACAATTATTGTTGTTCATGCCAACCTTGATCGCAGTTGGCTCCGGTGTGTCCTGGAAGGCAGTCGCACTCTCCTGTCACATGGTGGCAGCGGTACGACTGGCCGCAGGACGGACATGACATGCTGCACTGGTCGCCATACATACCGGCTCGGCATTCTGGGAGACAAGAGATAAAGAGTGAGCCAAGGAGGGCAGGCGCTCTACAGCAAATCCAGGACATTTCCGGTCTGATCTCGTCAGATTGGAGCCGTCTGTCAGCTGGCCGACAACGACACTCACTGTTCTGACAGGTGACTCCCCAGAAGCCTGGACGACACACACACGCTCCGGTTTCCCTCAAGCACGTGTCGCTGTTGGGGCAATGTTTGAAACAGGTCTGGTTACAGTGTCGACCCCACAGGCCCTCCGAACACGGCTCGTTACAACGAGAACCTGGAGAGAAAACAAAAGGAGAGAGGATGAATAGGAAGTGTAGGCCAAGAAGTGCTCATATCCTTTATCAAGACCAGAATGGAGGTTTACTACAACTCTACCCGAGTTAAAGTCCTGCACTTATAGAAGTAAATCATACAAACTGTAAAATGTATTTAACTATCAAACATGATCAATGTAAGTAATGGCTCCCTCTAGATGAAATTAAAGAAACTCTGCTTTAGCATGTTTAGTCTGTAAACTGCACATTGTGTTTACTTAAATTAGTAAAGACAAGTTGATTTTTGAGTTCCATCCCTAACTTGTCAAATACTGACGCTTCAGGTTTCCCAACTCGTCAAAAAATGACACTCTGGGATGGCAGCCGACCCGACGTCACAATCCCAGAGCGTCGCCATTGGACGAGTTGGGAACGAGACTCAAAAATCTACTTTTCCTACAAATGCTGATAAAAATAAAACCCAGTGTGAAAGGGATCATGTGAGTCGTAGTTCCTTGCTGTTGCTGTTTTGATGAAGACTACAAAATGTAACTGCAGTCTGCACATTTACTTCAACAGTTAAATTAAACTTAAACCTCAATGGATCAGCAATAATAATACAATACATAATAATACAACATTTGTTTTACAGTAAATGTTGTACTTTTGGCTGATTGTACCATAATACACCCACTGTATCAATAATGTTAATCTGAAAATAAAATAAAAGTACTCAAGCAAACAAGCTTTCTCTGTGATCATATACAAACTTATAAAGCAAAAGTGAAAAATTAAATATAAAAATCTTTTGTAAGTGATAAAAATCTTTGTCAGTTTTAGCAAGTTGTTGTAAAGTGTAGGTGATTTGAAGTTAATTGGCAGAAACATGCAGAGTGAGGTCCTTAAAAGTCAGAATCAAACAGAGACAAAGTGCTTTAAAACCTGTGGCTCACTTAGTTCTGTTGGACCGGATTTATCTGTGATACTGAAGCCAAGCTGGCAGCGGCGCCAGGAGGACGTCATCACTTACCCCACCAGCCTGGCAGACAGTGGCACTCCCCGGTGGCAGCTTGGCAGCCGTCAGCATGAACACAATCACACCTCTTCAGACAGCCTGGCCCAAACGTGCCCATCTGCACACGGGAACAAATGCCAACGGGCAAGGAATCGTCAGGGGAATCTCTTCAACATTCGGCCAGCTCAGTCAGAGTCAGACAAAATACTACACTGGCAGCGCGTCGTTGTATAGACAGCCTGGCGGGCTGGCATGTCCGAGACAGCAGGGGCACGCGTCCAGGACGCAGATTAAAGCGTACAGAGGGTGAGGTAAGGGATGAAAAGCTGGACAACATTTCTACAGACTGTCCAATCACCACCGACATGCTCTGTATAATTACCACCCTTATGATTTATGTATTAGTCTTATCAAAGATAGCAGCTCGTTCGATCTACTCAGCTTGATGGAGAATAAACAAAAAGTGTATTTTCCTTTCCTCCTACAAAGCGATGTGTTTTCATACGGATTTATGATTTGAGTCCAGTGGGAGAATTTTTCCATTAAAACTGTTGCAACCATTTCTCTGCTTTTATTTTGTTTATTTTATTCAATTGAAGGATTTCGGGCACAAATTGTCTTTTGGCATCAATGAAGTTCCAACTCGTCCGACCTGGTAGTTCGCCCAATCTTTTCCTGACAAAAGTCTTTATGAACTAAATTCTTACTGCACTATATATCAGCGGTGGTTAAATTTTCAAAAGATCACTAGAGGTAAGGGGTTTTCCCAACAGTTAATTTAAAGCAGCTACAAGGAACTTTTATTTATTGTTGTTCCTGTGGACAAAAGAGGCATGACATCACCACCTCCTGCTGTAAAGATCTTGATGTGGCTACATCTGTCGGTGGTATTTTCTTTGGAAGTGAGTAAAAGACAAACTGGTGGTACAATCTGTGATCATATGGTAAAATAGTAGGTTTAGTATAGTAGGTTTAACGTTGGCTCCTTAAAGAGAAAACTGTCTTAGATTAAAGGAGATGCTGCATTAGAAATGTACCAAAAATTCACATTTCTTTTGTCAAGCTTGAGATTCTGTGATGGATCAACTCTCCCACCTCTTTATCGCTTCATTAATGAATACGTCAAGCTTATATCAGGCATTTACCGGGCACGGCTGGTCACAGCGCGGCCCCTGCCAGCCTGCTGTGCAGACGCAGGATCCATCTGCAGCTTTACATTTCGCCCCGTTGGCACAGTGGCAGGTGGCGTTGCATCCTGGGCCCCAGGTTCCCTCGGAGCAGGGGGTGGAACAGTCCGGTCCTCGCCAGCCTGCAGAAACAAGCAGGACCGTCAGCCATGTTTGATTGCTAGAATAGAAAAGTTTTGCCCATCAACAGGTCAAACATGGACTGTTATTGACCGTGTGTGAAGTTTTTACCCTCTTTGCAGAAGCAAGTCCCGTCAACGGGCGAGCAGTCGACAGAGTTCTTACAGGAGCACTCCAGAGAGCAGTTCTTCCCATAGGTGCCACTTTTACACTGACTCTCACAGTGAACCCCCTGCGATCATAAAACATATTATTAATAATAATAAACCTAAATAAAAATAGGAAATTCAAGCTCCTGCGTACCAGCACAGAGAGCGATCTAATAAACTTTCATTAATCAATATCCTGGTTCCAGGACTCACCGTGAACCCGGGGAAACACTGGCATTGGCCGGTGGCGCTGTCGCACACGCCTCCGTTCACACACAGACACGGCTCCAGGCAGCCCTGACCGTAGAAGCCGTGAGCGCAGGTCTCGTTACAGAACAGTCCTGCCCACCCGGGCTGGCAGGTGCACTCTCCTTTCATTGGGTGACAGCTGAGACGATAAAGAAAGGAGATAAATATGTTAATATGATGAAATTTTTACAAAAATACAAAGAATCGCTAGGATAAAAGATTCATTCAACCACATGACATGAAAACTTGTTTGACTTTGGGTGTTCCCTTGTAATTATTTTATTGATGCAGTCATTTTTGAGCTGTTCTGACTTAATCAGCAAGGTAAATGAGCAGAGTAGAGCAAATACTCGGCTGAAATGAGTATCAAGTAGACAATCTAATTTTTAAGAATATCATCTGAGTCAAATGTATAAATATTTGTACTTAAGTTTTATATAAAACTTGTTCTGTGAATTGTTCTCTTACTATTGTGAAGAAAAACATTGATGTGAAAATTGATTTTCTGTCAAAAGTTTTTGAATATATAACAAATATAGCAACTTCTGGTCAACCCATATTGATTTAAGGCTTCTATGAACTTCTGGTTAGCTCCGCCCACTCCAGTTTAAGCACCACCCACTTTTGGTTTAAGCCCCGCATGTAAGGATACGGATACAAATAATGGTGAACTTGCTCTTCCATACTAATTAGCAAACCTTCTCACCCACACAGGTGTTTTTCGATTGTTCTGGTTTAATGAGATAACAAATACAACATCCCAATAATAATGGTGGAGGTGTAACGGGTCCAACAGGAGAGTGAGGGACATGTCAGTCAAGGACAGTCTGCACACGCCCACACAGTCCTGAGGAAGAGGTCTGATCAGGTCAAATAAAAAACACCTGTGAGGGTTTACCTCAGGTGTGTAGGGCTGTGACAGAAGCCACTCAGCTTTAGGTAAGAGTTAGCAGAGCTAGCTACAAACAACATGAAGCCTAACTGTGAGAAAAGAACTGCAAGTGTACAGTTAGCTAACATTTGCCAATGTTGTTAGCTTAGCCTGCTAGCCTTCAGTATCAACCAGCTTTTGAAGTCAGTGCTAATTTGGACTCATCATTCTTTTCCAGTTATCAGGTAGCTAACGATTGCAGCTAACGTTGACCAGAAGAGGGAAAACCAGCAGTGAACAGTCAACTTGGAGTTGGAGAAGACTCACAAAGGTAAGAATTATAAGAGAAAATAAACTTTTAAGAGAAAAGAATTGAGTTTGTAAAATATCTCGGGTAAGCTTTTCCATCTTTAATAAAAAAAAAAAGCCGCACAAATCTGAGCCCCTGCACTTTGCTAACCAGTCCGAGCTGGCTCATTAAGAGCGGATGACCTAAAGTCTAAATGGGGCTCGTAGCTAGGTCACTTTCCCAAAATTGTGTCTCTTTGGCTCCGACCAAAATTGAATTATTCCTGCTTCCAGAGCAGCGCTGCCTCAGAGAAGTGTTTGCCCAGCTTTAATCCCTCTCTTGACAACACCCACTCACTCACTCGCTCACCTGAGTGTGTGTTTGTCCTGGCAGAGACAGGTGCGCTCACAGTGCATGCCGTATTTGCCGGGCGCACACATCCGGTCCCTGCAGTGCGGCCCGCTGAAGCCCGGCTCGCACAGGCAGCCTCCGTCGATGTTGTAGCAGCGTGCACCGTTAGCACAGTCGCACACACTTTTACAGTCCTGACCGTAAGAGCCGGCAGCACACTCCTCATTGCACCTGAGGGCCAGAACAAAAGGGAGGGGGGTTAGAAATACACGGAGGAGAGCGGGACGAATGGGGAGTCGTGCACAAGTCTGTTGTTGATTTGCACATGAACCACAAGCCGTAACTCAGCTTCCATTTGGTATTGTGGTCAGCCAGTGCAGTAATGTTAGCGAAGGCTGTTTTTGTTTTTCTCTCTGGTGTCTGTTAAATAGTTTGAATTAATTCCATTTGACAGTAAAAGGGCAGGAAAAGCTGCAACGGTTGACTGTGTGGTCATCATTAAACTGCACACGGTGTGCTCGTGTAAAACCAACCCAGCCGGTCAGCGATGCTTAAAGGACATCGAGAGTTTGAGGGACGAAATACCTCGCCGAGGTTTTTAGTCCCAGACTAAACAATCACTAACAGCTTTAAGGCTGAAGCTTTTTAGTTTTGCTTCTTCGCATGCGATGGAGAAAGAAGCTGTCCCTTCGCTATGAATCGACAAGACGACTACGTAAAGCTCCTGCAGATACACACCTGTTGCCAGTGAAGCCTTTAGCACACTGACACTGTCCAGTTTCAGGGTCACATTTGCCCCTGTTGTGGCAGACGCACTCCTCGGCACAGTTCGGCCCGTACCGTCCCTCCTGACATCGCTCCGTGCAAACTGCACCCTGCAGATCAGCAAGGAGAAAACAGTGAGGATGCAAAACCCGGTTACTCGCTCTGCTCGCTCTCTGACGGGGTCACGATCATTTCTCCTCTCATGCATGTCTTCTTTCCAAAAACAAAAGAAACCTCACGATGAATTTTTCACAATTGTGGAAAAAAACAGAATCGTCTCCAGAGATGACAGGTTGCCTTTCAACATGTCTTTACAGATAAGTCAAGTGTTGAAAATTAGAGACCGCTCGTCCAAACGTCTGAGAGCCAGCTGGACTATAACACAGCAGCTAATTCAAAGTCTGGCAGCCTCCACAGGTGACTTGAAGGTTAGTGGCAGCGTAAGATTTAACTCAAAGACTCACCGTCCATCCAGGCGGGCAGGCGCAGATCCCTTTGCCCCGACAGATGCCACCGTTCTGGCAGGGGCATCGCACCTGGCACTTCCTGCCACACGCCTTCTCACAGCTGGAGGGGGAGAGATGGAGTCGATGCTTAAAAACAGCTTAATGGATCACTTTAGTCGAAGCGTCCTGGGACATTCCTGAGGACTTAGGTAGATGTTTTGTTGCACAGTAAAAGGGCAAAAGTGAGTCTTAGTTTTCCTGAAATCCTGAAAGTACATTTACTCAAGTATTGTACAATTTTTGAGGTACTTCTACTTTACTTGAGTATTAATCCTTTTTTCTGCCACTTTATATTTAATCTTCACTTCGCTGAAGAGACAAGTATTGTATTCTTTACTTGGTTGCATTTTCGGGATGTGTCACATCTTATTTAGTTCTGGCTCACATTTATGAGCTTCACCGTAAAATCTGACAAAGTGACTTAACTTAATTACTCAAGTAAAGTAAAGCGGACTAACAATTTAAGGTTTCTGAAACCTTTGAGGTCGTACAACGTAAATCTAATAGTGTACTTTACTCTATAGTCAACTTTTTAAAAATGTGCAGTCTGCTGGCTCGTGACATCCTTGTCATCAGTTTTTGATGCTTTGTTAGTACTAAAAAATTCTTATCATTGAGTAGTAAGTTGTATAGTGCTCTTAAATATATGATTCTGTATGAAAGAAGGTCATATGAGAAGTTGTTTCACACATTTATATCATCAAACTTGTACTTTTTTCAGGAAAATGAAGTGTAAATTAAGGTTGAATGGCTTTAAAAGACTTAAGCTGTTTTTTTCTATAATAGTTTCCGTGCCACAAAAGTAGGAATTAACAACAACACATACATCAGCCCAGAATTTCAAACTCTATGCATCCCTACGACGTTTATTTGATGGTGAATATATTATAGATTACAGCTACCCAGCAGTAAATTAAATATATAAATATGAAAGGTTGCAGCATTAATGCATCAATAATCTTAAACCAGTCATATAAAATGTTGATGACTGATGGACTATAATGGACTTTTACTTGTAACAGGATATTTTTTACACAAAAGTGTTGCTACTTTTACTCATTTAAACGATCGTAGTACTTCTTCCTCACTGAACACCAGTGTTGAATCTGATGTCACCACTTTCAGAGCTTAATAGTCGATAAATCTTGCAACTCTAAAGCAGTCGTACGCAGACATTATGACCTCATGGACAACATTTAACTGTTCATACATCACTATTAAATTCTCCTGAGCTACTCCGAAGAAAAGCAGTAGTGAAAGTAGAAAAAAAAAAGAGATGGAGCAGGAGAATAAACCGACAGTAGCTCTCTGAGTGCTCTAAGTCTTGGCATTACAGCAGCTTTGTGGGAATCATCAGCACAGCTGGAACGTCTCCTCCACCAATCGGGTTTCTTGGCTCAAACTACCTGTTGTACAATTCATTTTTGGGATATTATATTTTCTAAAACACCCTCGAGGTATAATAACACGCACCGACTTCAGATATACACTATTCATCAAGGAGCTTTAGCCCATAATGAGAATTGCCAAGCCTCCTTTTTATTTAGCTCAAAGTGGCGTGTTGTGCTTTCACATTGGCAGTACGAGAGTTTCCACTAATATCTAGTGGGGAGGAATTTTTATTGCCTACTCATCCTCAGGGGCATCTAAAACAGGGCGTAACAGATGACTCATGGATTATAGTATAGTACAGCAGGGTCTGTTTTCTTTCTCAAATTAAGTTGTGGAAACAAATAAGTTGGTAAGAACTGACGGGTCTGACAGAACCCCTGGGAGAAATCAAGGTAATGAACTTAAGCGTAATGAAATGATGTGTAATGAAGCGAGGTATCGAGTGTCTCCTAAGTGAACTAATTAACTGTACATACTGAAGACGAGCGGTGTGACTCTACAGATGTTAACGTCGGTCGGATCACCAGTTTGAATCCGTTTTGAGCCTCAGTTGCTCTTTGAAGGACCGATTAAATATTTCTGGTTTTAACTGAAAATACTCATCATCTAAATATTAAAACTGTCAAACCGTTCCAAAATTATATAATTATTATTATTATTATTCTCTTCTCACACAATCAACACAGCATTTTGTAATGAATAGCCATTGTGACAGTGACGATGACTCCCTCTTTCGTGTTTGGACTGTTGTTTACAGTCCGGGTGGAGATGACACTTCTGCTCATCTCTATAATTATCTGCATATGAATCCAGATTTTTTTTTTTTTTTTAAATGAATAAAAAGCTAAATCATCTTCAGATGATGGCCAGTCTTCCTGTCACGTTCTGTGTTTTTGTCTCGTCAAGTTTCATGTTTTTAGTTCTAGTCACTTCCTGTTTTATTTTGTAGTCTTGTCTCATGTCTCGTCTTCCCTGTTCTGTTCTGTCTTAATAATGTGCACCTGCCCTCTCGTGTCTCACCTGTTTCTCGTTCCCTCATTTGTCATGTATTTAAGTCCTGGTTTTCGTTCAGTCTGTGTCTCATCATTGTATTTGTCTTCACGGCTCGTTCCATGCCATGTCCATGTTTTTGCCCCTTTTGAAATTAAAATTCCATTTTTGAACCCCGTAATCCTTGATCTCGCTTCCCGTCTGTGCATCTGGGTCCTTCCTCCACGTCCTCTATCAGCCCCCTCCTGACACTTCCTAACCGTGCAGCCTGTAGAGCGTGCGTACTACAGGTTAAGGGTTAGCACCTGGCTAACTCGAATAAAGATTAAATGACTTCATCTTGTGGCTTTTTATGGATATTCCAAATTCGATCAGACTAAATGGCTCAAATTATGATTTTGCGGGTTGTGATGCTAAAAAAAAAATGCCTCTTTCTCAATGTAAGCTTATGGGAAAAGTCATTTTGGGCCCCTGTGTGCATCACGTGTTGTTGTAATTACACAGTTTGGCCACTGTGACGTCTGAGCCTGGCGCTCTTCCTCTGGTTCTGCTCGAGCTCAACAAACGGAAACCAGATTGCTTCAGATACCAACAGATTCAGCATTCATATCCAGATATCTGCTTATAGACATTATGAATCAATTTAATATAATATTGATTTGTGTGTACTTACAAAGTCCCGGTGAATCCGTCCCGACATACGCACTCTCCGGTTGCTTTATCGCAGGATCCTCCCGTCCCACACTTGCACCTCTGCAGACAGCCCTTCCCGAAGGTGCCGGCCGGACAGGAGTCCTCGCAGTAGCGTCCGATGAAGCCCGGGGGACACTGACACGCCCCCTTGACGG
Source organism: Lagodon rhomboides (assembly GCA_039737535.1). Taxonomy (NCBI): domain Eukaryota; kingdom Metazoa; phylum Chordata; class Actinopteri; order Spariformes; family Sparidae; genus Lagodon; species Lagodon rhomboides. The sequence continues at coordinate 28,015,937 of CM077788.1, read as the reverse complement.
GATCGCAGAGCGCTCCGTTCTCACACTTGCACTGCAGACTGCAGCCTGGCCCCCAGTGTTTGTCATCACAGGCTGAAAGGTAACAAGAAACACTGCTGTTCATTGATCCAGACTGTGTAGACTCCAATTCTTCTGGTTTATTCGTGCAAATTTGACTTTTGTTTTTGTGATGTGCTTTGTATTTTTTGTTTAAATCTCCTCGTTTTATTTATTTCTCTTTCACTCGACTCAGTTTTGAAGAAGAGAAAAATACCATCTGGGAAAATGGATCCACTACCACCTATATTTACATTGGGCATCTCTTCACTGTTTAAAACTTATTTATACAGGGTTTTTTTTTTTTTTTCCCAGAACAGCCTCCTGCAGTTAAACAGCGACCCACACTCACACCAGGGATGTTCTCACTTTGACTGCCCACATTTTCCAGCGACTGCCAGTCAGCTTCCAGTAATATGCCCCGTCTTTTCTAAACACTGAGTCAAACCTGCTCTGCTGATGCTGGAAATGAAATAAAAACACCGAAGCAAAATACGATTACTCATGATTATTGAAGCCTGCGTGATCGCTCTGCGTCCCTCCTGTTTTCCCTCACGCAGTTCGCCTCCTCCATACACTGCGGTGTACGCTTACAGTAATATATGATGTCATTAAAAACAGCTAAACAGAAACAAATCTGATTAAATGCAGAGACAGAAACGAGGGAGGAGGAGGAGGAGGAGTGCTCGCGGATGACATGAAGTACTGCCTCTTCCACACATGCTTCCACAACCAAATCCTCCCGTTTAGCACTGGAGTGTTATATTACCAACAAATAATTTGGAACTGGCAGGGAGATTTGCATGGAGCTCACAGGACGGAGGAGTTTTGAATGGTTAATTCTACGGGAGCCCGAGGATCGGCTCCGGGGGGGGAGGGGGGGTCAGCGTGCAGCGGAGGTTCACACAAGGTTTGGATTTCAATTCATGATGAAGAGATCTCAGTCCGCCGGGTCGTGTTGTGAGAACCCAGATTGGTCAAGGGTGCATTCTTCGGATTTCTCATCAATAACTTCGCCCCGTCTCGAACTTTGGACACCGATCGAGAAAATGTGACACCCAATCGCGCTGACGTAACTCATGGATGGGCTTCAGTTATCTTCTCCCAGGCTGAAAAACAATTCCAACAATTTCATGCTGACCCCCGTGAATCATCCTTCAGACATTCACCATGCACCAAAGCCGGAGCTCCACGTCTCGTCCCCCCCTCCTACCTTTTTTCCTCCGCTGAACATATACCCCGCCACCGCTTTGAAGAGTACAAGGACTGCTTTGACAACAATTACACAGAGGGTAGAGTAAAGCCAAATTTGGCCTGGAGCTGAGCACACTGCCTTGGACTGTAGTGTTTATTGCACTAAGTTGGAGCAGGACCCCTGCCTCCTTTGTTTAACCGGATCATAACTCCACTTGTTTCTCTGTGTGGGCACTTGGAGGGGGGGGGGGGTTCTGCAGGAGTGTGTCACGTTGAGTAATGAGAAACTCAGCTGGAGCAGCGATTATGTTTACACAGACATTCTCCAGGACAGGAGGGGAGATTTACCGAAGGGTCTGCAGGGCCGATGCATCCAGACAGCAGACGAGTGAATGGGTGAAATTTACCAGATTGGACGTGCGATTTTTTTTTTTATTTCTTTTTTAGCAAACCAGCCGGCAGAGCCGAAGCTGTCCGCTGATGGATATCAAAACTCTCCCCATCTGTTTGTTTATCTGCACGTAAACACACATCCTCGAAAGCTTTTCCCTGCTCGTGCTGCTGAGTTTGGTCACCTTCATCAAACACTTATCTGAAGTCTCGCTTTGATTTAATCTGTCACGGAAAATTGCAAGACGTTTGACATTTGACCCTCAAAAAAAAACGCTTTCATGGCCAATTTTCCTTCTAAGCATTTGCATCTGTGCATAAAAGTGACCGACCGCATGTTTGATTATTTATCACAGTGACACAACAGAGCGCAGTCGACCTGAAGCGTAAACCTCGACCCCTCGTAAACAAGCCGACGTATCGGAACATAATATTTTGCGCGCCGAATTAACAAAACAAAGGGATGTTTTAGAAAACAAATTAAAAGCAGAAAACACGGGTGCATTCTGGATCAGCAAGTTAAATGAAAACGTACTTGCTCACTCAAGGCGCTTTACAACACTTGTCACATTCACACACTGATGGCGGAGGCCATGCAGGTGCCAACAGCTCATCAGGAGCACATTTGGGGTTCAGTATCTTGCTCAAGGACACTGTGACGTGCAGCTAGGGGGAGCCAGGGATTCGAACCAGCGACCTTCCGATTGCTAGACGACCTGTTCTACCTTCTGAGCTACAGCTAACCAGATCAAACCCAGAAAACCTCTTTTCTCTATCAGCTTCTTACTATCAGACATTAGGTCCAACATGAACAAACGAAACAAACAAATGTAATGTTATTTATAAGAATGTGTTTAAAACAAAATTGGCTTTAACTCAAACTTCTGTATTTTTTGTTTTAAGGTCAAAGCTGAAAAAAAAAGCTGCTGTTCCAGCTTCACTTCATGTCAGATTGAACTTAGTTATTCCCCTGATCCGCGGTTAGTTTTCAGCTTTTAAAAGACCAAAACCGAGATATCTGTCAGTTTGTTTTGTTAATCGTCCATGTAATTTTCTTCCTTTCTAAAATCTTGCTGGGTTTAATCACTGCAGCATGTCGTCATCGTGGATTTTAGGTCTTCTGACACCTTGAAAACGAACAGAAATCGTTGCTCTCAAGTAAAAATGTATCATCGACGTGACATGAGCCGTGATACAGACCAGCGTCAGCACTACTGTGCGCATGTTAACCCGCTGATTAACACGCACTTCAGACCTGGCATCTCTCGGCTGCCCCGGATGAGGAATGCACTCTGATATGGTGGGAACATTCTTCCTTTCCCTCCGGACGCAAAGTAAAACCCAAACCACCACTTGAACGATTCTCAAAGTCCACATAATCTCCCGGGCATCCGACCGTCCCTCGCTAATCATTTTTGATTCGAGCTCTCCGGGTCCCTCTGTCAGAATCTGCTCTGGAAGCTCACGTACGTTAGGAAAAAATATTTCGACATGAGATGTTATAGCTTTCAGTGAGCCTCACTCGTGCGTTTCTTTTACCTTCATCAGTGTCATTACTAATATATCCCCCTTTTCATCCCCTCTTATTTGAGTATGCTTCTCCCTCCTCTTCCGTTTTCTCTATATTCATGGGCAAACAGTCCGAAGAGAGTTCAGTTTGAAAACCTCAGGCCCCTCTCCTCTTTCCCATACTTAGATAGCTCAACACACAGGCATCCAGGAAGTGTAAGGCCCGTTCTGCCAGAAAGGCTCCATTATAGGACGATGCAGTGAAGCCAAGGCTGGAGAGAGGAGGAGGAGGAGGAGGAGGAGGAGTGGAAGAAGAGAAAGGAGCAGAGTGAACGAGTGAAAACAAAGAAAAAGAAGGAGAAAAAATGAAAGTGAGGGTTAGGGGAGAGAAGGAGGGAGTGTAAGGAGAGACGCAGAGAGCCGAGCCACGCAAGAGAAAGAGAGTAGGGTAACATTTTCCATTTCCCCTTCCCATCATCCCCCTGTCAGGACATCAACCGCTACCCGTTAAAGCTAATTCCTTCTCTCTGCAGAGGAGGGGAGGGAGGGATGGCTGTGTACTATTGACCCAGCTGACTGCCATGAAAACGGGCTGGAGGTAGTGGAAAACTTTGTTTCAATGAGGGCAACAGCAGCCCCGCGAAATATGGTTCTGGTTTCACACTCGCCGTTTGTTTGGACGATCACATTTTCAGGAGATCTCAGAGAGGACAAACAGGGTTTGATTTACTGTTCCGAGCCGGTGCCTTGAATAACTATTATATAACTTTTCTGCTGACTTTTGGTTTTGTAAAATAAGTCACAACTGGTAAAAGGAGCCATTTTAATGTCCGTCTTAACTCTCTTTTTATTGACGCTGGCTCCTCTCGGTATATCACACGGTCTTAAACTCATAACTTATTGCTCTCGAGCTATTTTGTTACATATTTGCTGGAGCGGGCGTGTTCGCTTTTATTAAATATGATTGTTTTATTCATTTATTAAGGGAAAGCTGCTAAAGAAATTGAGCTATTGTGATCGTTAATGCTGAGAAGTAACTGCGAGCGAGAGGTGGAGGTGCAGCTCGGCGTCCTTCAGGTCCCGTAAACTGTTCTTCTGGACCGAGGCTGACAGTGATGACTCACTGCTGTGCATGCGGTAATGCTCCCTTGATGTTTCCATTGGAAAAGGCGTTCTGCGTGTGATGGAGCGGTGTATGTGAAGATCAGCCACTTGACTACCGGCCAGTTGTCATTTCCTGTTGTGTATGTGGGGTTGTATTTGTGTGTGTGTGCACCTGAAGAGACAGCGAGAGGGAGAAAGCGATGGGAGGAAAAGCAAATGAGAGAGGGAGAGTGAGGAAATGTCTGCGAGCGAGGGGGGAAAAAGGCTGATTCATACCGCTGGAACAGTCGTCGCCTCGCCAGCCTCCCTCACACTGGCAGCGGTCCGGAGCGACACATCGACCGTGGACACACTCCTTGGTGCAGCGAGCTGTTGATGAGAAACACACTTTTTTTATAACAGACCGCGCTTTGTGGAGAAAAGTTCAGTGTTCGTGCAAAACTGCAGTGTGCTTTTTCTCAAGTGCAAGTCCATATTTCTATTCTCTGTAATGTTTTTTTGTTACACACTTGCTTTGGTAATGTTAACGTCTGCTCTCCGTGTCAGCGAAGCCTCTCAAACTGAACCGACTACGAGCCAGATCGAACCAACATGAGTTCCCAGTGTTGTTGGTCCTACTTGGCTCGGTCACGTTGTGTGTTACCCCCACAGCCCAATAACCCCGACGTGGGTATTTCATTTCACTGTTTGGTGGGAGAATAAACCAAAATATTTCTCAAGAGTGACTGACCCTTCCAGATTCCCGCCCATCTTCACTCTGTGCTCCAATAACAGTTGAGCAAGTTTGGTACCCGGATAAACCTCAGTCAACTTTGCCGTTTCCTGAGATTATGTGTCTTAATTGTGTTACATGTGTGAAACATGAACATAGAAGAAAAGTGCTACAGAAATGATTATTTATGTTTTCTTTTCCTCCTTATTTTAACACATATCTGTGCTTTCTACTCATTACATTTTAAAAACAGACTCTTACTTTAGTTTTAATGCATTTGAGGGGAATTGCATCATTGCACAACATCTTCCCAACATCACAAGACTGATGGTAGCGAGACGAAACGAAAAGACGTAACAAGACAGAAACCGACAGAGAGGGAGACTGGAATGAGGAAAAGGGTGTGTTAGTGTCTCGTATCTGCAGAGACCCTGCAGCTCTCTGCCTGGATCTTCTTATTGTCTCATTTTGTTGCTGCTCAGGACACTTTATCAACCCAAAATGTCGTTATTTGACTGGTGTGTTTAGGAACAGCTCAGACAAATCCTCCTGATTCTAACCTTTAAGTTTAATAGTCTTTGATTTAAATGAATATGAAGTGAGGTTTAGTTAACTTCACAGAAATGTCCTGCAGAGGGATAATTTTCATTTCAGAGTCTGTACTTTATTACTTTTACTTGAGTAAAGTAGTTGAATCAGTGCTTTTTCTACACAAGTATCTGTACTTCTACTTGAGTGAAGTACAGTATGTGTGGATTCTGCCACCTGTTATTATTAATAAACACCATCGGCCTTGTTAAATCTATTTGTGCACTACTTCAAGGCAGTTTTTTTCTTATTCAATCAAAAGTCTATTCAGCTGAATTGCATTCTTTCCTTCTAAATGTCTTCCACCCATAATAAACAGTGTGGAGGCTGCCAGCCGGCTGCTGGGCTCAGCCATACAGCTGAAAGCACCAGTGTGTTCGATACCATTCACACTGTCGAGGAGCTTCCTCCCGGAGAGAGCCGCGTGTTTGCCAACATCGTAAATGGTTCTGCTATTAATTAAGTTAATTCAAACTTGCATTTATGACTGAAGACCATTAACTCTGCCAGCGATCTCTTCCTGCTTTGTTTCACTGGAAGTGTTTTCTGAACACACGCCAAAGAACCGCACGCCGTATATGCACACTTATTTTCCTCTCATCCGAACACAATAAACGATGATGTCGCTGATTATGTTTTCCTCTCCGGTTGAAGGTGTGTGAACTGTGGAGGCTGGAGATTTTGGGGGATCCGAGAAAAAAGGCCAACTTGTCATCGGATGGAGGAGTTAAGTTTAGTCGAAGGTAATCACATGTGTTTAAAAATGAAAAAAACATTGTAGGAGGAGTGATAGATGACACACTGCAGAGATATCTCAATTTCAAAACTCAAAACAGCGATTAGTGGGCTCTTTTGTTTGACTACAAAAAAAAACCTACGCTCACACACACACACACACACAGCGTCGCATGAGGCTGCTGCGAAAGGTGCCTCAACAACAAACAAACCAAAACGCATATGACCGCCGCGGAACGAAAAACATTTATCTCCTAAATGACAGTATTCCAAGCACAAAGCGCAGGAACCTTGTTATTACCATCCTGCGTCTCTGAGATCACCCAGTGGTGCACGAGAAGGTCTGTGAAGCTAAGGTAGAATTTTCTCAACCCATGTGAGGCGGAGTACGGTTTCACTTTATTTATACAAGTCGCCGCGGACTGTCAGCAATAACAGTGTGTCAAGCAAACTGTTGACAGCTGCATCGGTTCGGTATTTTTCAGATGACAACAATTAGTTCACTGTTTCAACTACTGCGCCCGTTTATTGTGAAAATGCATTAAAATGACATTTAGCTTTAAGTAAGAGCACTTAAATTAAGATTAGGATTGATGTTCAGCTTATGATCAGTGAAGATACATTAAAAAAAGCCGAGTTTGTTAGGGTGAGATCATGGTCCCCGATCAAACCCACATGTAGGTCTGTTTTTCCCCTTCAAACAGAGTTGATTTTGATTTATTTATGGATCCACAAAACACACTGAATCCAAAGGACAACATGTTGAAGTCAGAACATTTATTTCCACGATGGATCCCGAAATGTTAGAAGACAGTTCAACAAGAACTAAATAAATATCAGATCAAAGCATCTACAATACGACAAAAACAGATGAACTGGGTGAAATCTTAAGACAAACTTGTCACTTTAGTCCATTAAAATAAGTCCTGACCTGACATCTGAAAGCCTCCCTTGTTTTGAACAACTTAATACTTAATGAAAGGCTACAGAATATTTAAAAGGAGCTTTTGGAGCTCTAGACTACATGAAGCAACACTGAGCCTTGTGATAAAGACACACTACATGTGGACCATTGATGATACAAGGGATGGGAATCAAGAGCAGGAACCTTTTGAGAACCAGTTCCAAATAGTCCGATCCACAGGAATCTATTCCTCCAGGCTTATCTACTGTCTTTTTCTGAACAGAGGAAAATTCATGAGTTTCCGCTGCTTGAAACTTGCAACAAGAGTCAAGGTGGAGAGGAAGAAATGGTCCAAAGCGTTCAATATATCGTTATCGCTACAATATTGTCAGGATGACTATTGGTAGAAAAGACTAACACACTGAGATTTCTGATCAATAACCGTCAGTAATGGGGATATAATGATTATGTTTGTAAAGGCAAGTATTAAAGTAAGAAGCAAATATCACAATAACAATATACTCTATGTTGTATATTGTGCCCAGCCCGAGTGTCAACCTGAAGCTTGTCTGTGAGTGATGCCTGATCACTGGAACTAGATCATCTAAATGTATTGAAGCTACCGTTAGTGTTATTAATTCTACCTGATGAGTCAACATGGCTGCTGTGAAAAGGGTCTATATGTAAGAATTAGCCACATATCACCAGAGTGACTGCTAACTCCTGCTAACGGAAGCTGCTGCTAGCTAGATAGCTCGGTTTGCCGAGCAGCTAGCGGTTCGGACTCGGTAGCTCGGGGAACAGGGGAGTGTTGAGTGAGCTAGCACAGGAGCTTTGAAGCCGAGGGGTCGAGGCTAGCTGGATAGCATGCTAGCTTAAAATAAATATAAAAACAGACATCATAATGTCAAAACTGCTATTTATTTACATTCTACTGATGATTTTAGTTTGAGATATTGACTTTTAAATTCCAGAAATGCCACCGAACCCAACCGAGCAGCACATTTGCTACCGACTCCAAGGCTAAATATCTCATGTTATAAATCATTAGCATCACACAGACTGGCAGATTTGTTTTACTTCTAAGAAAACCAAAATGAAAACGAATGCTGTACAAATATGCCCTCATTTTATCCATTTCAGATGATGACAGGCAGCTCGATCCGCCCATCATTGTTCAAGAATTAATAAGGAAATGATAACTAGTCAAGCATTCAGAAATAATGGCATTGGTATGAATGACATCTTATAAATTCCCACCAGTCTGTGTTGCTGTTCCCTGAGCTGTACAGGCAGCAGTGCCACACCTCTGACTTCATCAGGAACAGATGCTTCGTTGATGAAATGACGTGAGATTCTTGAACCGAAGTGAAAATATGTGAATTACGAAAAATTGGGTGTATTATGGTTTTTTTTTTCACAGTGTCAGCAGCACAAAGTTTAGTTTAGCTTGAGTTCCAGCTCGTACAGCCAGAACATACTGAGAAGCCCGAGTGATACCAGAACCTATAATTGTGGTGATTCCAGTGTCATGTGCTCCTCACATTGACTAAGCACATTGCATGGAAAAAAAAACAACAAAAAACCCCCTTACTCTCAATAACAAGAATCTGAGTCTCGTAGATGTGATTGTCTTCTTCTCTAACATCGCTTCCCATGAAAACCACAACCGTAACATTCATTTTGGCATTTCACTGGATTACAGCCAGCAGCGTTCTGCCAACACCATCTGAACTTCTATCTGTTTTAGCCAAACACTCCTTCACGTGTTCACCTATGGCTCTATTGTGCAACGCTGACTTTCAACATCAAGCCTGCAAATGGGTAACTTTTTTTATCTGCGAACAAAGAACGGTGCTTTCGGGGGTTTAAATGGAACCAGAAACTGTGAGAAATTGGAAATAAACAGATTAAATCCCCCAGGGACGCTCCGCTCGCTGTTAAATTTCTGTTTTATTACATTAGAAAAATGTCTAAAACCCAAAGTGGCTCATAAATCTGTTTATACACGTGTTAGCTCAATGTTCTGCTGATTATGTTTGGATTGTCTGACTTGGAGGTGTGTGCTGACCGTGGGGTTACAGCCACACCCATGGGTGGGACAGGGCTGTAGCTATCATTGAGGTCGTGTCCTCAGTGTGTTTTTCTGGGAATATGGGCTTTTTAACAACCTAGTAGACGAGTGTTTGCTATAAATAAGGAGTTATATTTTGAGGACATTTCAAGGGTTGATTTCAGCAATTTTTAGAATCCACAGATTTTAGATTTGACGACTTTTAGGCCAACAAAAAGAGAGATGCATTAAGATTGCTCTCCATGTTCATAAATGTAAATTAAATCTTATATTATTTACTTGTGAGACTTTGTAACATCTGTCCAGGGACAACAGATGGATCATAGCCTATTATTATTATATTCATCTTTTTCTTTTTTAGTTTATTTGTATTTGATTCTATTCCATTTCCTCTCTTCGTCAGCTTCCACCTCATGCTGCTACTCTTTGTTACTGTTTGTTCCCTTGTGTCTAATTGAATTTCTCCTGCAGGGGATCAATAAAAGCACATCAATCTAATCTTAAAGCAAAAAATAAATAAATCAGGAACACAGGTTTTCTCCATCAGAATTCTAATTTCATAATAAATCAGATAAAAGCTTAAGATGTTCATTGAAATTTTTAAATAATTTATAACTAAGGATTAAAACACTGTAATTTATTTTGGTGGCTAGGAAAAAGTAATTTCAGGAATAAGACAGAGGATTTACTTCGACTTACAACCTAATTTTTTTCTAAAATCCTGCTACGACCCTGAACACACAAGACTCTGTATTCAACACCTGAGTGTGTTTGGTACCTGACTGAGAGACAAAACAGGCTTTTTCTAATGTGATAAATTTGAAATTGTGTTGATGGCGTTTAAAGCCTCATTGGACTCTAATGATTCCCCGCGGGCCGACGACTGAGTCTTGCCAAACCTTTTCCTCTTCCCCTCCTCTGTTTTACTTTTAGCTTTCCTGCTGTCAGTCTCAGTAATAAAAAAAACAAAACACACCGGCGACCGGACTGTTTAATGGCTTCCATAAATACTTACGGACACATTTGTCTCTGCTCTCGTAATAGCCCGGACAGCACTGGTACCTCTTGCGGTAGTCGGTCTTCACCGCCTGCCTGTAGGCCGTCTTGTAGGTGATCCTGAAAGAATAACACAGTCAGACAGGACGCTTTGACCCCCCACGGACAGGAACAGGAAGCGAACCCAGCAGGAAATGAGTCACCAGTGTGCTTCTACCTGTGGCGCGTGCATCTGTAGGAGGTCCGAGGGTCCGAGCAGGGCTCCTCTGTCACGTGGTCGTAAGGATGCGAGTAGGACTCTTTCACCGAGGTGGTGAAGCTGAAACAAAGAACAACAGACACACATTGTAAATCATTGACAGTCAGGGAAAACGGAAATCTAGAATTCTTTTAAGCCTTGTGTGATGCATCTACAGTAGAGACGGCAATGTGTAAAACACAGTGAAGCTGTTTTTTTAACTTTCTTTGTCACGATGTGACGAATGAATGTCTCGACCCCCGTGCATCCTGTTGAACCGTAAAGTAAACCTTCGGCAGCATGTATGCAGCGCTGGATGAGAAAATGTTTGATCGGATACAATAACAGCGACATGTATTTGTTTGTCGCAGTCGGACGGGGCCTCACCTCTCCCACAGGCTGCACACATTCGGGTCTCTCGGGTTCAGAGAGAAGCTCAGACCAACCAGGAAGCTCAGAAGCAGCAGGACGACGGAGCTCTGCAGAGTCGGCATGGTCCTGAGGGAAGAGAGGACCCAAACATTTCAGCAGAGGCCCAAACATACTCTTATTGTTATGAGGGGGGAAAAATACAGGAGGCGGACACACTGAGAGCAATATTTTTTACGACGCAAAACAGTCTGGCTCTGCGAGAAAAACATGAGCGCTTAATGCTTTGTTTAGGCTGCGCTGAGGAGGTGGTGTTTTTGTTTAGAAAGCCCAACAAGAGTGATGCATTTTGAAGGTGAAGTGAAAAATGAAGTGAAAGAAAGTGCTGCTCTTTGAGGCGAATGTAAAGTGGAAAATGTTGCACACACAGTTGGAAAATAGAGATTTACAATAATTGTTTGTTTTTATTTACTATAATTAACATCTCACAGCAGGTCGGATAGAAAGATTCATTGAAAACTGGTTCTCGGTGTCTATAAATTGCGGTTTGAGATTCAGCCCCTGACTGTAAAAGAGTTCATTAAAGGCTCAGCGGAGGTGAGGCAACGAGCCAGACGTGGAGCGTAAACGATGTCTGCGCCCCGCCGAGCTCCACGCCGTCTCAACAGGGCGCATAAAACACAGGCATCAGGAGACGACCTGACAGCAGACGGGACGGACGGTGTAGAGCGAGAGCGTATGAGAGACAGAGAACGAGAGAGAGAGGGAGGGATCGGAGTCAAGAAACGTGACTCCCAGCTTCATGTTGACCCCTATCAATCAGTGCTGCAGTGAAGCCTGCACACTCCTCTGCTGTCCCCTTCCACACTTCAGCAGCATCTGGATCCGATCAGCGCATCGGCCCAAGAGAGCGCCTCGGCACGGGGACCCTGTTGGGCTCTCAGGGAGCAAAAGGGAGCACATTTTTTTTTTCCTCTCAAAAATATCCAGTAGAAATGAACAGAAGTTCAGCAGGGCAGTGGTGCGAGCCCCTCTGGTAGACGCATCGTGGGAATGTCACGGCATTTCTAGACCACGGGAACGTCATGTTGACATAGCATCAGTCAGGCCAGTTCCTCTCTGTTTTCTCAACAAGTCCCATCTGACAGAATTACGGTACCACAGCTTCTCATGTAGTCTACGCACGTCCTCGGGGGGATTTCTGATATGTTAGGACAGTGACATCGCAGCCACAGATCAAGATTATCTTCTTTTGGTCAAGTGACGCATTAAAAACAACAGCTCAGATCTCAGAAGAACAACAACACGGCTCTCTCTTACTGTTAAAACCTCTGCAGATCTGTGAGGCTCCACTTCGGCGCGGCTTAATTGGAGCTAAATCTTTACTACAGCATGCTAAACGCTCACAATTACAATGCTAACATGTGGATGATTAGCATGTAATGTTCACCATGCTTTCTATCTTGCTTTAGCTTGTTAGCACGCTAACATTTTCTCATTAGCATGAAAACACAAAGTACAGCAGAGGCTGTTGGAAATCGTCTTTAGTTCTGTATGAATCTGGTCATAAACAAAAGGAAAGAATGGCCTTCAATCCCCTCTCTCTCTCTGTTGGTCAGAGTTAATCCTGAAGGGGACATGAATGTGTGTTCATGGTAATCCATTAAATTAATGTTGAGATATTTCAGTTTGGACCGAACAACAAACATTAGCCTTTCAGCCCAGCTGCTAGCATGGCTGAAAAAAAAGGGCCACTGTCTCAAACTGGCAATAAAGTTTTTTACTCAACTTATTGTTCCAAAGTAAATGTGTCAAAGCTATAGAATGATGACATCCGTCTGCGTTCAGACTGGTTCCCTCGCTCATGTTTGGTCCTGTGTTGTTGTTTGCGACTCTGTGGAAAAAGGAAAGCCATCAGCTGTTTTTATGACAGCGTGGAGCCAACAATAGTACTGCTCGGAAACGCTAGGAGGGGAAAATGTTGTCTGTTTCCAGTTTTTTTGTTTTGGTGACTAGAGCTTTGGTAAGAATCAAGATTCTGGTCGATGGTGATTAAAAAAACTCAAAACTAAACCCCCCCCAGAAAAAGTATTTGACCCCAGTCGAAGTTTCCATTGCATCACTCCACTGTCAAACTCCATCCTGCTTCTAGTACTGTCTCCTGCATGTCATCCATTAGTGGTGGAGTTTCAAAATGCACATATTTGCATTTAAAAAGAGACCGTGTTCATTTCGAGGGGAAAAAATCCTGACACACACACAAAAAGATTTGCCTCTGGCTTTTTTTTAAAAATGAACAGATTTTGTCTCAGTATCAGTTTCACATGGCTGTTGTTGCATGAAGATATTCGTGAGACTTACGTTCAGGTGACTAAACCTCAGTGTAAGATTTCGATAAAGGTTACGTAAGATAAAGAATGATTTAGAGGCTTGACCCTGGTCTGTGGCAGCAGTTTCCACTGCATCATTTCACTGTCAAACTACTTTCCAGCCCCCGTCTTCTTCGTGTCATCTGTTTGTGGCGGAGGAGCATATTTCACTTTTCATGCGCATATTTGCATTTTAAGTAACTGTGTTTGGGAAATATTCTGGGAATATTGAGCAGAGAGAAGAGATCTGGCTGTGGTTTGCTGAATACTTTGTGACACTGCCAAGGTCAGCGGTTCACTTCCCATCAGAGCCACCTCATGTATGTTTTCGAAACGTAAACCTTCTTTAGGGCGCTCTGCAGAAGATAAACACCGCAGAATAGAGTTTATTTGGTGTGTTTGTTGAAGCGATCCACCGTAAACACCTCTGCCATCAATCAGGAGCTCATTTAACTGATTTACATCTACGTTAACGGTGTCCAGTAGCTGGTTATCACCGCTGGAGATTTGGCATGGCGAGGACAGCGGCATAAATCAACGCGAGCGCACAGATCTCCTGCTTCTGATAAACTGCCTCTTACTACGCTCCTACCCACGGTCAGGAGTTAATTCACTCGCTGGCACGAACGCTAACGCCTAAGAAACCCGTGCCACAAAAACAGGGCTTTATGAGAACAGCCATATGGCTTTTATTAAGAGCGAGTCATCAACTTCACCAGCCACTTCATTGGACTGGGGGTAAATATTTTTCATTACCTTCTTTTCATTTTAATTGTGCTTCATTAGGGAAAGGCTTCAAACCGCATGGGAATTCTTAAACGCTGAGAAAGAGCGCTTAATGAGTGCAGACGGAGTTGTTTTGAAGTCGAGGCCGGGCCGCTGTTTGCATCGCATGTTTGGGTTAACCTACGGCGAGAGGGGGCGGCCAGGTAGACGTCTGGAGCTCCAGGTGGTACTATCATCATCTGGATGCTGGACTTTTTTTAGTGGAATAGAGGAGGGCAGGTACTAACGTTGAGTCTTTTCACGAAACTCCACCACAACTGTGGACCGACTGATTCTTCCCCCCTTCCTCCTTCTCGCATAATAGCCTTCTACTCCATTACACTCAGCCCTAAGCTATCATTATTTTCTTTGAGCTTTTTCCAGACTCCAGCTCTGAACCTTTTCACTCGGACAAGCTTGGCCATGGCAGCAGAAAAGGCACAAGCCAGCGTGATGTATTGCAACAGTTTCTTTCCGTTCACTTTTGATGTGTTCGGCTAAGAGCAAACTGGCCGAGAGTAACGTACACGCACACACCTCCACAATTCACATCCACTGGCGAAAGAGAGGTGAAGTCTGGACCGAGATCTGTGAGAAACCACAACAGTAGAGGTTTTGCTCCGGCATATTTTGGTCTTGTTTTGTAATGACAGAAGCAGACAATCTCATCCAGAGTGGTGAAACTTTGATGTGGCTCCATAAACCAATAGAAAACAGGCAAAATACCACACACACAGGCAATATGTACACTTAAACACACCCATAACGTTAACACGCATTGCACACACACACAATACACAGTTTGTAAGGCTCTCAACCACTGATAATGTGTTTTCATGTTCTAGAGACACACACACACACGCACACACACATCAAATGAGTCCCAAACGCTGAAACGAGTTCAGAGAGAAACTATTTTTAGCATTTTGCTAATTCGCCGGGCTTCTCTTGACTCATGCTGTCAAAGCCCAAAACAGCGGCCCACGCGTACGCCACGCATCGCAACCAGCTGAGGAATTCTGCAAGCTGTTCGAGGGACCCGCGATGCACTTTCCAGAACCGCACAGGGGCCTCGGCGAAAACAAAAGCCCAAACGAAAACACATGCGCTTGGTTTTATATTAATCTCGCTAGACACTCGTACCCATGTTATTACCAGATTCTGTTTCAATCAAGAGCCCTTCAGGACACATAAGTGCTGACAACTGCAGAAGCATTTTGATTCAGTTTCATGCAGCCGAGCCGTTTTTCTCGACGGATGAGTTTTCACATCAGACTCTTCATGTTAGTTAAACAGTAACGGAGGCTACTCTGATGTAGAAACAGGACCTCCTGCTCCAGTGTGATCAGATGAGGATTTCTTTGCGACCCCGCTGGCTGACATCATGTGTTAGCTAACGGGTATCTTTAATAAACTAATAATTTGATTATCGACAGCATGAAATCAAAACAATCTGTTGAAGGACACAACACAACATTTTGGCAACTAGGCTCATTTGCTTTCTTGCAGAGAGTAAATGGGCGGCTGTGACTCCGGGGTAGAGCCAGCGTCTTGTTATCGGAAGGTCGCTGGTTCAATTCTCCTAGTCTGCGTGTCGAAGTGTCCTTGGGCAAGATACTGAACCCCAAACTGCTCCTGACGTGCTGGTTGGCACCTTGCATGGCAGCCACCACCATCAATGTATGAATTAGTGTAAGTCGCTTTGGACAAAAGCGCTTGCTGAATGCCTTAAAATGTAAATGTTAAGACTGATGTCACTCTCAGTTGACAGCCAGGAGAGATTTAGCTTAGCTTAGCTTAGCATAAAGACTGGAAACAGGAGGAAATAGCTGGCCTAGTTCTGCACAAAGGTAAAAAAAAGTCCAGCTAACAGCACCTTTAAAGAAATCTAATCAATATGTGCTCTCTTTTTTTCATCCATATTGTAGAAAGTGAGATTTCCATTAGTTTTTTTGATTATAAATCGGGTTTAGATTCCAAACACATTGGCTGAGCCGATGTGAAAACGGTTGGTGATGCCTGCTCAGGCCTGTGAGAGCTGACCAAACACAGCAGCCTGGGGTTTTCAGAGAGGCCCCCTTACAGAGACATTTATCAGATATTTTATGAAGCTTCACTTATTTGATTTCCTCCTATTGGGTCAGGTCAAAACTAATACCAGGTTGCATTGGGAAAAAAAAGTGTTTTTCACTCTGCTGAAAGTTTAAGCAAAGCACATGGCCCTAATCAAACGGTTTGCTTCTCAGTTTCCTATCCATCTAACCTCAAATGTCTATTTATTTCTTTGTACTCGCGACGCTAATTGAGGTAGAAAATATTAGTCACCCGCTGGAATGGAAAGTAACGGGGGAAAAGGGAAAATAGAATAGACGGAATAACATATTGGCTGGGGTGTTAAGAGAGACAGCGGGAGAAAGCGAGAGTGACAGTCCTGCCAAATACGAGTTCATATTCATGTCGAGGTGCTCTGATGTCAGTCAGACGGAGGAACTACAGAATATGTCTCCATTTTCGTCCTTTTTCAGAGCAGTTCCTGAGCTTCTCTTGGCGTTGCAGACTCCACGTGTTCTTCCAGAATCAATAACATAAAAACTCGAGTCGCCTTTATTCTGTGCGCTATTTTTAAAACTCCCAACAGAAGTCAGCGGAGCTCCCAAAGAAGGGCAACACAGTGAAGTGCCGTAGGTCTTCCCGAGGACTTTCCGCTCTTGAGTTACGAGACATGATCCTGCAGGTGCAACGCATTCTTGTTTGGCTTGGAAGTGTAAATCAACCTGCGGATAACGTATGTCTTGTTTCATGCCGTCCTGGTAATAAGTCACTCTAATATCAGACCCAGAGTCCCGCTACAGGCAAACATCTGATGTGAAAAGTTCATAATAAGATCAAAACTCGACGATAATACATTCAAGGTTTGAGCAGAAAGCTGGTTTTTCTATTGAGAGATTATATTAATGGAAAACAAAACTGGAACTGGATATCGTTGTAATATCTGAAATAAGATGCATTCAATTATGAGTGTTTTTGAAAAACATTAAAGGATTACGTCTGGGAATACTTCTAAAATAAAATCAAGAAACTTGGAAGGCCATTTAAGCGAAGGCAGGTGTTCCTAATAAAACTGTTTTCAACACGATATCGATTTCCTGAACTTTGTCACATCAGCGAAAATGAAAAAAGCAGAAATCACCAAGTAAGTGACAGTAATCAGAATACATTCATGAGTTTTCGTAATCCCTCGTGTTACTGATTGACACTTTTAATGAGGTAATTGCTGTGGAAGACGGTGTCAAATTAAAAGTAGCCTGCCCAACCCGTCAGCACACAGCTGAGCTTCAGGGAGTGATTTAATCGGCCAGAGGGAGGGATGAGGAGCGGTTTAACCCTATTAGAGAGGCATTACAACAATGAGGGAGAAGAAATGAAGAATAATTGCTCTGGTATCAGAGATTATTCCCAAACGCTCTGCCCGCCCTGACTGAACTCTGTACAAATTAAAATCTCCTTAAATTGAGCTTCCGGAGACAACAATCAGGAGTGTGCGGTTTACTACGAGCCCCACAGGGCGGCCCGGTTAGGTTATGTCCGCAGCTAACGTTGCTGCAAACCACAACAACGTCCAAGGTTGACATTTGTACTAAAGATACATCACCATCACATTGTATACTTATTAGGCAACTGTCACAGCAAGAAGTGGAGGTGGAAGGTGGTGGCGTTATTATAAGCCAAGAAACGGGCGACCCATCGGATGTTTTTAAGGACACCTGGACATTTCCATCCCTGCTGTGTGGCATGAAAACGTACTATTTTTCACGTGAAATCAAACAGGTATTAAAGGTTGTATCAGCGATTCTGGGCCGAAACATAAATGATCACATTCATCTGCTTTTTCCTCACGATCCGCTAGCTGCCCGCCCCATAAGCAGGCCGTCAAAAAAACGCGTCTCTGTAGGCAGCCTAGGCTCCGAGATCGCACACAAAAACAAATGGTACTACCAACCACTCAAAAGCAAAATAAACAGTGTTCCAACCAATCACAGACAAGGGGTGGGTGTTGTGGTGTTTTGCACTCGTGCACGCGAAGTGGTAGCCAAAGGAGGTCAGCTGACGGTGTTATCAGAAGCTAGAATGGCGGAATCAATACCCAAGAAGAGGAAGAGTGAGAAAATACCAGCATGTATTTTCCAAGACCAGAATAAGCATCGGGAAGGCCATGGAAAGATGGAAGGAAGTAAAAGAGCTAAATGGATTTAAATCGGATGCTGAGCTCGCGCTGTTTCTTCTGGACATGTGAGTAGCAGCCAACTACTAGCACTGCTAGCGTGTTGCTTGTTGACTTGTTTGGATGTGAATTTGCTTGTTGACCTGTTCGGATGTGAAATGTGACCGAAGCTCGTCTAAATTTGGATAGGTCTAGCAAACATAGATGAAGTAATGCTGAACAGAGTGAATATCAGATTTAGAAATGTGAGCTGCGTTTGTTAGTTGCGAGTTGCGTTTCTTAGCTAGTAGCGTTCATGGTCATGCATGTTCATGGAAATGCGCGTCCATGATCATTTTCAAAACACGGGAGGGAGGGGCTAGCTGGCTCTGTTTGTTTGGGATCTTGCAACGGACGTGAGAGCAACCAGGATCGCTGATACAGCCTTTAAGGCAAACCATGATTTTTTTTTCCCTAACCCTAACCAAGTGGCTTTTGTGCCTAAACCTAACCAGAGCATAAGCACAGCGTTGTGACAAAAGAGAAATACAAAATTCAAACCAAACAGACAGTAACATAAAGAAATGTCCAATTTTAAATGATGTGTTGTTTTGCAGAAACCTACTTAGCTAACGTCTATTCTAGCAAGTGGGTTGTTAAAGGGGGATCCAAGTTAATCTGAAGAACTGTGAGTATTATCAACAGTAAAAACCTCCAGCGACAGACAAAGAAAGGCAGACCAAAGGACAGAAATCAAGTCAAATGTTTCCTGGCAACAAGATGATCACACTGCACATGATTAAAGCGCTGCTGTGCACCATTACACTTAAATGTTGGCCTATAAAGCTGCGGTGTGTATCGCAGCCTTGAAGAGCTTTAAATGATCGCCCTCTGATTGTGATCATTGCTTGTATCAGAAAATATCCTCAAACAGGAGATTGGAACCAAAGGTCTGCGTCGCAAATTTACAATTCGGCTCCTAGAATAACAAATCTATAAAACTGCTCCGGGGCAGAAACTGACAGAAACTGGAATAAATTAGCCGGAGTCCTCCATGTGACACATCGACCGCAGTCCCCTCTCCCCCTCCTCCCCTCCTGCCCCTCCGCCCCAACCCACCCTCACATTAAACTACAGTTACTGTAAACTGAATATAAAACCCATAATCCTTTGCATCTGGGCTCTCGTCTTGGCGCGCAGGACGGGTTCGGCTCTGCGAGACCGCAGTTAGGCTGGCACACACTCCCCAGTTGCCGCCATGCCTCACGTTGGGTCGGCAGAGACCCTCAACAACACACCGGGGACTCTGGGAAACAATCACACGCCGCGCCCAGAGATGTAACGTGAGAACGCGCATGAACCTCGAGAACAACGCGCTCATTTATCTCATCAGTTTTGCTACGTCGTCACACACGTTCCACTGTGTTTACAGTAAAGACCTCATCATATACGGTAGAAGGTGTAACGCTGCCACAAAAATCTGAACCCCCACACTGGAAAAAAGCTCTTGGGTGGAAAAACTCTTGGCAGCTCAAATGCAGTTGACGGTTCTCGGGGGAGTTGCGTGACAAAAGGATGATCTAGTGGTGGAGCGAGGAGAGGGGAGGCATGCACAGATCTTGGAAGTCTGACTTTCGCTGAGTGAGCTCCGCAGTGTTCGCTATCTGCAAGATTAATGCAAGTGAGGGGATGTTCCTGAACACGTGAACTCATGAGCAACACGGCACACCTTTGCACTTTGAAAGGTTTCCTTTGTCTCTGTTTTCAGACAGTCAAATTGACTTAATTTGACTCCTTACTCTGCAACTTTATCTTTTAATAATGTCAGCAGATCTGCCCCACAGTTTTGCTAGAGTTTCCAGTAATGACATGGTTCTACATTTGGATCCCCCTCAACAAAAGACTTCTCACCAACAGGCTCATAAATCCAACGACAGATGCCCGGCGCAGCCTGCCAATCTGTCCTTGGGTTCGACTCATTTCGTAGCTCCGTTAATTAGGCGAGCTGCAATGGAACAAACTAATGAAACCACCTCATGTCAACTCTGTGTCACCTCCACGGCGACGTCACGCCAGCTTTCAGTTGGCAATCTCAGGCACTGCGGTCTGGGATCTTTTATTTAACTGAGAAAAACAGGATGCAGTGTGCGTCTCCCCTTCCTGTGTCCCTCAGGTTTAGGTTTCAGTGGAGACCAACGACTGTGAGCGGCTCAGATTTATCATATCAGCAAAGGCCCATCTGAGGTACATCATCACTTCACTTTATTGGCCCTTCACGTCACTCTGCAGCAGCCGATAAAAACACAATGTCATGCTGAACTCCATGCAGTATGTATATTTATGTAAAATGTATGTTTATGCCAAAATTTTAAAAATCGCTGTAAACAGAAAGACAAAAGACAAAAAATGAAACTTAACTTAAAATGCATTTGAAAAATCTTGAAACTTTTGCTCTTTTGGTTGATGAGACTGAAAATACGTTTGACATTTTTAGTCTTCTCATATGTTAGTTAATTAAGATATTATATAGGTTATATATATGCTTAATAATACAACACATTTAAGATTGTTTAACAGCTTGAATACAAGAACTGAACAAAATCTTTTGTAGTTTGTTTTATGTGATATGTTAAATTCTATCAATGACGACTGTAAGATCTGCGTAAAAAACAATATTCGAATAAAACTAATGCAACAACTATTCATTTTTTTTTATTTTGGGGTGCACATTGTGCTGTTTGCTGTCCCTAAAATCCAAGAGTTGGTTGCCAACCTCACTGTCGAGCCTCACGTGAAAGAAGAAGCTGATTTCAGACGATGGGATCCGAGAGGATGCAATGTGCGCTGACTGCACCTTTTCCTGAAGTGGTAAACTACTAGTAGTTGGATAAGCTAGAGCTGTGTGTGTGTGTGTGTGTGTGTGTGTGTTTATTTTGGAGCGTGTCTTGATGAGTGAGGTCACAGCCTCTGTCCCCACTTTGATGGAGAACAGAGCCAGTGGATGGCAGTGGTTACGCTGATAAGGTCGCCATGGTAACGCTGTTGTTTTGGACCACATGAGGACATCAACAGGAGCTCAACACAGCGCCGAGGCCGGGCCGGTTTTGTATTGGCTCCTATCTGAAACCAGTAGAAACTGCAACAACAGTGATAGGACTTAAACTCAACCTGTTTCTGTTGCAGAACACTGGAGCACTTTCTGGCTCGACCACAGGATGTTTTTAGCGTCACAAATCCAGAATGACACGAGCAAACCCCAGTTTCTTTTCTGAGCCATTAGTTAGAAAGCATCCAGAGAATAAACGGAGCTGGAAGATGGGCCAGTCTGTGGAGAGTGGTTTGGACAACAACAACAAGCAGTGCTGTATTTTGAGTCTTGCTTCAGCGTCGATTACCCATCTCTGCACTTTCTAACCTTGTGATTATGTATTTAAAAACATGACATCGCAGATCTAAAATTACACATGATTCAGCAATTGAATGACCCTTTGCTCAGCCGACACTTTCCATACGTCAGACTGTGTTATTTGTTGTTTGTGTCCTTCAGAACAACACGTAGAAGTGTTTTCTGATGTGACGCCACAGTCAGCAGGACGACATGAATCACCTGATCACTGTTTATAGATAAACAGAAGGAAAATACTGAAGATTTGGGTTAAATCGACTTCTTCGTTAAGATTAGGGAACGATTATGGTCATGACCATCGATTTAGTCTTTTGGTGACCCATCCGTCCATCCACCCTGACCTCCTCTCCACGTCGACCATGTCGTTCCATAATAACGCCAGTTTACTTCCTCCTTTGCGCCGGATGCAAAAGATGTAAACCAATATGTTACGCTGAAACAACTGATTCTGTCTCTCAAGCTCCGACCATGTTCAGAGAGGATTCACGCTGATCCTTTACAATCGTCTGCCATTCAGTTAAAAGCTTGTTTCAGTCGCTCGCAGTTCAGGTCTACGCCCATAAAACGATGCTCCCCTCCCAGACTAATGCCTACTGAGTCATGACAAGCCGCAGCTACAGCAGCAACATGAGTGGGCTGGCTTTTCTGGCATTAGTCATGAAAAGTCATGTCTGCAGCGAGCACCATCCTCCATCACCGAGGAGCTGTGGGCGGAAACAATATCTAGAGCTGCAACTAGTGATTGTTTTCATTTTTGGAACAAACTGTTGATTATTTTCTCAAGTTGTCCCAAAAAAAAATGTGGATGAGTGTTTCCCAAAGCTCAAGAATTTGTCCATAAATGTCTTGTTTAGTCTACGACACAAATAGATTCAGTTTACTGTCATAGAGAAGTTAAGAAACCAGGAAATGTCCACATTTAAGAAGCTGGAAAAGAACAATTTTGGCTTTAAATACTATTTAAAGACTAAATAGTTGATTATCAAAAAAGCTGGCGATTAATTTAATAGTCGACAACTCATCAATTGATCATTGAGGGGTTTCCATCAGTTTCCCCTCCCCACAATAAAACACACAAACTGATTTTGTGTTATTGTGAATTACAGCACCAATAAGACTTCTAGATCCTTTGATACTCAAGAACAACGTTATGCATTGGTCCATATGTGAAAATGTTTAATACACACCAGTAAAACTGCGCAGAGAATCAAATTAAAACAAATGTTGTGACTGCAGTCCGTCGGGACGCTGACGAGAAAACAAATAAATAATCCTTGTTTTCTCCCTTCACGAAATGTTTACTTTCTGCAGATGTGTGTGATCTGATGTGGTTTCCAATGAAATTCCCTTTTTTTTTTTCCCCCGTTGAGCCGGGCTTCGTGCCAGCAGGAGGCCGTCGCTCTCCCCGTCGAATTACTCTGACACGTTTGAGGCTCGTGCGCTCTCGTACACAGAGCCACAGTGCAAACTGCCGCCTGGTCCTCCACACTCCAGACCCAAAACCACAGGCAGGATGGCTGCGGCTTCGACGGTCAGAGAAAGCGGAGAGGTCCACAGAAACAAACTCAAACACTGTGACGCTATGATAAACACACAAATTCACCTCTGCGGCGCCGAATAAACAAAAAACACAGACTTCCACACCTCGGATTGAAATCATGTCTGCGCTCTTTAAACAAGTGCTTCACACAAACTCCAGCGAGTGAAATGGTGGAAAACCCAAAATGGAGGCCCTGGCTGAGGTTTTCGGAGGGACATGACCATACAGCGCTGTAATTATATGTGCCGTAATGCTCCGCTGATCATAATGGTGCAGGGACACGTCGAGCTCTTATGAAAAAAACACAGCCTTTCCTCAAACCGTGACCA
Organism: Lagodon rhomboides; assembly: GCA_039737535.1. Taxonomy (NCBI): domain Eukaryota; kingdom Metazoa; phylum Chordata; class Actinopteri; order Spariformes; family Sparidae; genus Lagodon; species Lagodon rhomboides. The sequence goes on along the minus strand of CM077788.1, from coordinate 27,992,478 downwards.
GAAAAACACAGCTTTGCATTGTAAACTCTCCCAGTAAGAACACGGGCGAGAAACCTCTCGGTCCACACATTAGGCGGCCGCCGCTCGTAAGAAACATCAGAAGTGCTTCAAATTCACAGCGTGTCGAGGCGGCAGAGAACACGCAGGACAACATGTTAGTTATTTGTCACGTGAACTTTTGCGTCATAATATTATCCCGCCCAAATATCGTGATACTTGTACTCGAGCCGGGTGATGGACTCTGAGCCCACGTTTATACATAGCAGGGTATTTAGAAAAACAAATATTTCCCCCCCCTCCGTTTTCAAAAATAACATTGTGCACACAACATCGTTTTCAAAAATGTTGTCATTTACATCAACCCGCATAAATACGCCGTTGAGCACTATTATAACTCTGCCAAACCTCTGGGCGGCAGTGTAGGGAGAAGGATAAAGCCATGCAAGCCAATCAGAATCCTCAGAATCAACAACAACGAATAACACGAGCGACTTCCTGTTCCTTTCAAAATAACGCTCACATGACGTTAAGCATTTTCTGGCGCATAGCCTAATGAGCGTGAGAACCTAAAACCCCGTTTCTCCCAGTTGACACGACAACACATAACCGGAGTTTTCCAAATTCTCCACTTTGCCCGGAGTTTTTAGAAATAATCGTTTTCTGTGATAAAAACTGGGTTTTCGTGTAAATGAGAGGCCAAACCGCCTGGAAATATCTGCGTTTTCCCTTCGTGTAAACGGGGCTTGAGTGAGACTGCAAATGTGTGGTGTTGCTCTGTTGAGTGAACGGCCAGCAAACACGACATTTAACCTCATTCAGATCCCTCTGCCTGTGATTTTGTCTCGCATTAAACCCGAAATACTGCCAAAATGGTGAGCTGGCCTCCTGGAGTCCTCAGTGTCTACATGCAGGCCAGTTAACCTGCAGTAACCTCCCAGATATCCACACTTCTCGCCTCTGCCGTGATGACGAGCGCATATTCATTTCACAATAACGCCCAAGATGCTGAAACAGCTGCTCGATATTAGATATTGTGAAAAATATTGCACGTGACAGCAAATTCCCCAACACTCTTTATTTAACAGTACGAGCAGTACTTCTACAAAACGGCTTCTTTGTTAGTTCCCACTACAATAGGTGTTTTGGAGACACACACGCAGACTCACAAGGCGAAAACATTCCCAGCCGACGCTGTCGCGGCTGCTATTAAATAGAAACCGGTGCCTGTCACGTCTCAAGCCCACCCAACTTTTTCGAACAGATGCAGCGATGAGTCGTATAAATGTCATCAATAATGAATCTGGGGGCCGAGTGATAAACTAAATCTCGGGGCTTAAGAGTGGAGGCGGAGGCGCGTCTATAGATAACATCAGCGTAATCCAAGACAGACAAGAAGATGGCCTCAATTATCCACTTCCTACTGAGCAGAGGGAAAAAAAAACCCAGCTCTGTTTCTCTACAAATATCCAATTGTGTGTTTGGATATTTGTGATCATATGGCTTCCCTATGTGATGGACGAAGTGTGGAGCCTTACAAGAAACACCTACTTAAAAATAATCCCAGTTTTATCACAATAAATTAGCGTAAAGCAAAACAGTAGTAGTTTTGCAAATATGATGACGACAGATTAAAAATGAAGCGATCCACGTTGTTTAAGTCGAGCTGAGCCTGTGCTGAATAATGGCAACACATCTAATAATTGTTGAGACATTTCACTCAAAACTGTGACAGGGCGGCTGTGGATCAGGGGTAGAGCCAGTGTCTTGTTATCGGACGGTCGCTGGTTCGATTCCCCTGGTCTGCGTGTTGAAGTGTCCTTGGGTAAGACACTGTAAGTCACTTTGGACAAAAGCGTTCACTAAATGTAAATGTAGGAAAAGTCAGGCGATAACCAAAAAAAAATCTTCTACATCATCTGAGAACCATGAAAGCCAGTACAAATGTTCGTGCCTGTCAAACTTAATATAAATGAAAAGTTAAGGGTTCATTAAAGTTATTAAGATTCATTCTCTCGAGGTCAATTTGAATAAATCCAAAAGTTTGGAGGCCAAACTGGAGCACCAACCGGCGGACGTCACCAGAGGCTAAAAATAAGAGCCAAAGGTTTTGATGAGCTGAAATGAAAAACACATTCACAATACGACAAGAATGTCAAACTTCCCTGAATCACGTTCCAACTATTTGAAAAAGCCATAATGATTCTATAAGCAGGATATTTCTAATGACCGCGCTGCTTGATTGATCCGCTGGAATGTCCTCCGCTCCATTGTTTCGGCCTGAATCACGGGCGCGTTGTTGATTCAGACGCACACTTCCTCCTCATCTCTTCCTGTGCTTTACTGTCTGACTGCCAGTCAGGAAGCGCTCTACACTCCGACCTCGAGTGTTTCTGTGAGTCAAGTTATTCTACTGGGTTTGTAATGTCATCGTATTCCTTTACGATAAGGCAGCGATGCTTGTAATCGGACTGAAACATGCTGTGACGCTGTTTTATTACTTCCTAATTTACAAAGTGAGTTATAGTAATAGAGCGTCTGCTGTGATGTCATGTGGCCAGAGAGAAAGTCTCCCATTTGGAAGGAGCAGAATTATTTTCTCTATTAATCAGTTATTTATTTGGCCTATAAAACATCAGAAAACTGTCCCAAACCACAAAATATTCAATTGTCTGTAATCTCAGACAGATGTTTTAAGCCTCAACTCAAAAAATGACTTGAACGATGAATTTATCTCAGTCTTAACAAGGAACGATGTCATTCATCAAAAAACAGGCGTATTGGTTGTTTTCCAAACATTAAACTCTTGAAAACTGAACGATTATTTCCATTATTAGTTAATCTGCCGATAATTCTCTTGGACTGTGTCATGGTTTTGGTTTCTGGGTAGTTATTTCCTGTTTTATTTTGTAACCTCTTGTGTCTTGTTGTCACTTTTCTTCCTCCTGCTCACCTGTGTTCCCAGTGTCGGTTCCCTCCTGACTCACATCAGCCTCATTAGCACAGCCCTGATCTCAGTGTCTCTCCACCTGCAGCTCATCCCCTCGTTAGTTAAGTTGTTGCTGTTCCCTCACTCTTTATTGGTTCGTCTGTTTCCGTCCTCGTGTGTCCCCTGTGTTTGTTCCCTGTGACTCTGATTTGTTCCTTATGGTTTTCTGGTTTGCCTTCATTGTGTTCCTCTTTAGTTTTATTCCTTGGACGCCCCTTTGCCTGTCTTTCGTTATTTGCTTTTTTGGACATTCTGGGTTTTGGGTTTCACTGAACATCAGCTCATTAAGGCTCCTGTTTTGTTTTCAACCTGCCTGCCTCTCTGAGTTCTGCGCTTTTATTTCAACCTGGCAGATCAAATCAGTTCATTGTTTGGTCTGTAAAACATCAGAAAAACAGGGGAAAAGGTGACATCATCAAATGTTGTCATCAACCAAAACTTTGAGAGCCAGGATGTTTGACATTTGGCATTTTTTCTTGAATAATTATGTCTTGAGGAATAAGGTCCATTTGTTGTGGAAAAGCGAGTGTTTTGAATGACGTAACAATATTTTACCTTCACCTTGTTATTGACATTCGAGACTTTGTTAATGTTGTGTTTGTGCTCGCAAGAAATATATCTTTACCTTCACAATCCAGAGTTGAAAAGACATCTGAACATTATTGTGTGCAGTTTCTTGAACGTTTTGTATGAAAGCCTCGTTCAGAAAGATCCACAGCTGCACGGTGACATTTCCCTGAGCCTGTAGTCTGTCCCCTCTACATGTCAGAAACATTTAATCGCTCCGTTGACCCCTTTAATGTTTTGGTCCTAATTCACTTTACACATAAGAGCGTCACCCTAATGCTTCCCCACCATGACAGGCCTTTTCGCCTCAAAAACAAATTATTTCTGTCCTCCTCTTTCGGGGTCAGAAAGTTGTGGGAAACGCTGCTTAAAAAAAAAAAAACTCATAAGGAACGTTAGCCGCTGTGTCTTCAGCTGATCTTCCCATGAAAAAAGTATGCGAAGGCCAACACTTCTTCATCCATATTTATTAGTACGCAGAGTTCCTGAAACATACACAGAACCGGCCACGAGGTCAGGAGGCTTTGAAATCTTCAGAGAAACTTAAGAAAGCAGAAACAACCTCCACTGAACTTTTACAAACTGCTGATAACACAGAGTCTCTCTTTGTTGGGAGATAAAAGGATGGTAATTGTATAAGCAAGCAGGAAACTATTGAACTGGGTGCACCAACATGTTTCTGCAGCCTTGGTTTGTTCCTTTCTCCTAGACTTTATTTGTCCTGACAGTTTGCTGCCAGATTGCAACAGCATGTGGAGCAACTGCATCAATATTTCATTAATCTTCTCCCCATTAATGCAAAAAATGGACATCCCATCTGCAGAAAACCTGCAGAACCTCTTTATACACTGAGGTTGTATAGAGCTGATATGCAGCTAAATCAACATGTTCGTCCTGTAAAAACCTAAAAAAAATCATTGGGGATTGTTCATTGTTCATTTCATTGTTCTCTTGAGTCAGAAAAGGTTGAATCAAGATGAACTTGTATTGTATAAAAGAAAGACAAAACCTTTGGTCGCCTTTAGAGCCAAGAGACAAAATATCTTAATTAAAAAAACAACTGATCTGTTTTAAAGCCATTCAGCCCTTCATGATGGTATCTTTGAAAGAGCAAAAGATCCGATCATACATCCAAGGAAAGAAACCTTTAATACAACCTTCTTTCACATGAAAAAAGGGACTGATTCAAAAGAAGCCTCTTCAGCTGCAATACAACTTCCAACTCAAGGTTTTTTTTTTAGTACTTCCACAGCTTTAGACACACAGATGGCACGGAGGTCACGAGCCAGCAGCTCATGGGTGTGCCGAGTCACAGCTGATGGGACGCAAATAAAATGATATCAGTGAAAGTCATCTTATTCGCTGATCGGCCAACAGCAGTCAACAAAGGTGAATATCAGGCGTTATATCGCTGCATCTCTAGTCACACTGTGATTATAGACTGTATATGTTCACTCCTTGGTGCAAAGACTGATGGCTGTAGGGTGTCATGTACGCTTCGTGCACATCTGGATGTACTCAACGTGCGGTGACATATGCGAAAACAGTCTGAAGCTTTTTTCCTCAGCCTTGCCAAACTTTACAGTTTGTCCCTCGCAGGCTGGTCCGTCACTGCCGCTCACGTCTCCGATCGCTTGTTTGCCTCGTGGTGTCTTACGAGGGGAAACAGCCGATCACACTCGCCGCCGCTGAAGAGGAAACGCTGAACCACTGCAGGCAGCCGAACCTGCCAAGTCATCAGAAAAACTCTGCATCGTACATGGACATAAACACAGATGTGCGCACAGAGAGCTGGCCTGTTCCATGTACCTCAACACACACACACACACACACACACGGGCCTTTCTTTTCTTTCCATTACAATCTTTGTTTTGGCTAAAGACCGTGCAGATTGCTTACTCTTGTGGTCTTGACCCTCATGGCGGGGGAGCTGCTGTCCAAACCCTGTTGGAGAGGTGTGAAATCAAACCCCATCTGCTTTTGGCAAAAACGTAGCACGAGCACAGAAGCCGCATGAGCAACCGAGTCTGCGCCACCCCAAAATATACACTCGTTTTAAATAATTTACGCTGCTCTTAACAGGATTTTTCTTTTCTGAGTCGAACAGACAACTACTGCATAAAAACATCTGTAGCGGCTCGGTGTTTTGTTGCTGCGTGTTGGGTAAAATACGGGCTTCTTGGGGGGTCTACGGCGGCTAACAGAAATTGCACCGATCCCCCTGAATGTCTGCGGCGTCTGAATAATATCACAGGAAGCATCATCCTCTACCGAGACAGGAGGGGTTTGAGAACAACATATTTCATACTGCGGACAACGTTCCCATGCAACAGCTTTAATACGAGACTTTAAGCCGTGGCTGTATGAAAGGGAGAGCAATTTACAGTAACAGACGTTAACCACGCCGCATCTGGTTTCAATTAAGACAACACTTCCAATGTGACTGGATGGCAGCTTTTCTTTCTCTCTCTCTCTTTGCAGCTGCTACGACACGGCGAGCCTGGACCCAGTCGAGCCGGTGTGGCCGTCTTTTTTCTGTAGTTGTTGTTGATGCTTTCCTTCCATTTGTTTCCAGGATTAACCCTACAGTGCCGTTTCCTCCACAAGGAGAGAAAAAAAAACAAAAGAAAAACACCTGGGTGGTTTAGCAAAGACTCAAATGTTGCTGCCTGCAGGGTGGTACGGCCATTATGCGAGGAGGGTAGTGAGCTGCACACTGGGAGACAGATGTGCATCGCAATTAATGCCATGTGGTCAAGAGTCGGCTGTGAGCGAGGCACCGAGATGAGCAGGAGAGGCTTAGCAAAACATTAACACAAGCGGCAGCAGCAGTAACGCCGAGCCAGGTAGAGTTCACCAGAATCATTATCAGTTATTATCTCTATTGGCTTTCCTTCTCTATCTCTATTTCCAGGAAGTCCAGCCTGGGCCAGTAAATTCCTAAAAGTTAAACCCCATTGATTTACAGGCCTACCTCTGGCACATGGTGCGCTGCCTTTCTGGAGGACGAGGTGGAAACCTGCAACTTATTAAAGTGATCATTTTTAGAGCTTTTTTTTTTCACTTTACACATAGACCCAAAAGCTCCGTCCCCCTCCCTCCCTCCCTCCCTCCCTCCCTCTCCAGATGGGCCTCATTCTGCGAGCATCTGGAAGTTAAAGCCTTATTTTCTTCACTCAAAAAACTTCGGCCACGTGTGCTACCCTGAAGGTGAACCCTCGGCGATGTTCCTTCACTTAGACCGTTTCTCCGTGCCTTTTTCCCAGCAGTGTCGCTAGACTGCAGCGGCCTCAAACTCCACAGGTGGTGCCATTAATTCACTTTGTTGGACTGCCTCGTGGCTAAAGAGAGATGAAAGTAGGCCCTGCAGAATTCGCTCGCGTTAATTGAAAACCCTGGCGTGGCCGTCTGCGTTGCACAACGCACTCGCCTCGAGGGGCTTTTTCGGCATGACACCTGCATATCTGTACCAGCACAACAGGAAAGACGCGGGGCGAAGAGGAGACGAGAGCCAGATACAAGTCACCACACAGGACATCCTGGGCAACACTGTGGGAGGGCGGGCACAGCCGATGGTGGGAGGCAGAGAAATGTGTCCAGGCGCCTGTCAACTTGTTTGGGTATGATGTTCCAACACAAGGAAACCAAGTGGAGGAGGAAACTGTTAACACTTCTCTTTTTCTGGATGCCCAGAGGTAAACAGAAGCAGCAGGAAGCACAGCGGGTCTTTTGTGAGTCACGGAGGGAAACGTGTTTTAATCGTAGCGAATCTTCTTCTGCTGCTAATTAGTCTCAACTTTTTACCGATTAATGAGCGAGCGAGCTATTCTGTTAACACACCGCAGAAGCAAGAGTGTCCTGTCAGCACTTTATTGATGGTGTCTTTGAAGAAAAACATGCTTTTCTCATTGCTCTTTAATTGACTACAACTCCCTAGTTCATTATCATCTGTCTCTGGCTAATAAGTTCAACAGCTGACTTTCTGAGTTTCTGTCTGAAGGTCAGAAAACGAAAAAACAAGTTTCCAATAGTCAAGTCCTGTCCCCTCAGCGTCCCTCGGGTCCTCTCCTCGGTCTTCACTCATCTCTGCAGAGCAGCAGGGGAATGAAAACTGGGACAAACAATAGGAAGCCGATAGGAAACATCTTGCGTGTACATCCAGGTCTGCATCTCAACACTCTGTTCCTCTGACATGTAAACAGGCGTGAGCTGGGAATAAAGTGGGGCGCGCAAAAGGAAAAGTCCTTCAGCGATGCCATCAGACCTACACTGGCTCTACAGCTCCCACATTTTTTTCCAAAAGCATAACTTTTGGCTTCTGCGTCCAGTTTTACTAAGAATCTTTTTTTTTTTCCAAACAGAGCTCGTGTTGTTTTGAGTAATGAGGACGCTGACAAGAAGTGTTCATCTGTCATCCTGCCTCTCCTGAGCCGAGGTTTGTCTTTCAGAAGCGGCCTGGAAAATCGAATACACACAAAAAAAAAGGAAAAATAAGTCCTCTAATAAAATGCAAGATGGACAACTCGGAGAGTCATAGCCGAACACAGCTGGTGGAGTGGATCTGGGTCCGGGCTCAAGAAAAACATCAAGAGTTCTAGCAGTTCGTGTCCGTGTGGTGCCAAGCATGACACAAAGGCCATTTGTTTTTCACATGCAAAACACATCTTGTACGGTAAAGTCATGATATTTCATCTCGGAACTGTCAAAACAAACGTTTTTGCGCTCAATCTGCATGACTGATTTCGCCTGGGCCAAGTATTAAAAACAAACAAACATAAATATAACTTAATTTTCATCACACAGATGGAAACAGAACAGCAGAAGCTCTCCGGGCCTCCAGCTCGGTGCCGTATTTCGCTCTAATTCTACATCTCAGGTTTCACTCGGTTCCAGTCATTTCCATGCATAGACACCACAGAGAGACACCAATGAAAACCCCTGAAATCTTAATGAACAATGTCTCCACTGCTGCTCCACCCACCACCCAAAACACCACCCACCAACCACCAACACAAGCAACTTCAGGAAAGACCCTCACCACAGTACGAGTAGTCTGTGGTCACTTCATCAAGCCGCTGCTGGCTCCTCCTTCTGTTCCAGCCCCAAACCCCCCGACCTCTGTTTTTTATGATTGGTTATTTGAGCCGGGGCCCAATGAAACGGTACATGTTCCACAGTCGGAGCAGAGCGGAGCGACCCAAAACCCCCAAACTGGAGGGCTGCAGCCGAATCTGCTCCAAATTACTTGCGCGGCTGCAGAGCACATGGAGTTGAAAGGCTTATATAAGCCTGTGGTAGGAATATTCAACCCATGTCACCTTCTTTTGAATTCCCTGTGAGCTTTGTCTTTTTCACCGAGACTGTTTTAGCATCACAAATAGAAGCTCGGGGAGTGGACTAAGGTCACTTTTTTTATATCTACTCAACTTTCACGAGGAAAACTCTGCCGCTGATGTATAAAAAGTGTGGGGCGGATAAACAGAAGTTCTGGTGATATTACGCAACATCTAACACATAAATTAAAAGCCAATTTTCCTACTTGCCACGAGTTTCCAACCACATAATCGTAGTAACAGAAAGCAAAAACAAAACGCCATCGTCCATCAGTGATGCCTGACAGTAGCTGCATTTACACGGACCCTGATATTCCATAAATATAAATTTTAATTTTAATTCCTCATGTAAACACCTCAATCGGAAGAGACTGATCCGATCCAGACTGATTGGAATTCATTTTCAATCAGATCGAGAGGGTTGGTGTAAACTTGAAAAATTTTAATTCTGATCAATAAGAAAATATTAACCATGTAAACACGTCCAATTCCAATCGTTTCTGGTTGGAATACAGTTCTTGCGCATGTTCACAGGCAAAAAAACATGACAGGAGCAGAAAAAAACTTGTCTGTGGCCGATACACCTTATTTGTTGGAGGTCTCGGAGGAGAAGATTGATGGTTGAAAGGCTCAAAACAACAAGTAGTTCAAACGAGTGTTTGAGAAGACGAACGAAGCAGGATTCCACCGAACCACTGAGCGAATCAAGAACTGCTCGAGAGATTTAAAGGCGACCTACTAACGTTACAAGGCTAAAAGTCAAAACGTCAAAGAGGTTCCAACCCGGACTGACTCACGGATGATCTAGTAGTAGAGCAACATTGGCGAACAGGACTTGCTAGGGTGTGGATGTGGGGTTTGAGGAGAACTCGTCGGAGGCTCACACATTACTAGTAAGTTCAATCTTGCCAGCTGACGTCACATGTACTGACAGACAGCACAAATTCATTAACAAACTGAATATTCTCAATACAGTTGACTCCGACTCCAAACATCTACAACCCCAGAAGTCAATCAGAAGTCTTACTCCTCTGGGGACCATGATATTTATATACATTTTTAGTGGTATTCCGTAAAGATCCATAGATGCATCAGGATATTTTCCGCCTGGAGAGCCAAACTCCAGCTCGTGCTTCAAAGGACGGCACAAACAAAGACCTCAGTCTGTGATCTCACTTAAAAAAACACAAGTGGTGTGTGGCCATCTTGTCAAGACAAAATTGTGGCCTTCAAAAGACAACACGCAGACACACGGGGTGCCCTGCATGGTGTCACACTAAATTTTAAACCATCCAGGCACCGGGGGATCAAATTAACACTAATGCCTCTTACCCCAGTTCCATTTGTCTTACTTCTGCCTCATCTCTTTGTGTCTCTGGTCAGTGTCATCTCCAACCAAAACATATCCAGTAGCCCGCCTGAGACCGAGTCCTCTCCTGGACAAACAGATGGTAAGTCAGCCAGATCTCCAGCTGTCAGACGAGAGACAAGTCGCTCGACCAGACAAAAAAATGGGTCACCATTACACCACTGATAGCCGAAACAGTCTGGAGGAGGGCAGACACATTTTCAAGGGGGGGAGATGCTATTTTCCACTAATGAGGATCTCATATGAGGACAGTGCAGAAAAACAAAGATGGTTTCAGGGAGTTGTGCTACTTTTTCACCGAGGAATTAAACTCGTGAAACCAATAAATGTAAATAACGGCATGTATAAAATTGGCACAGTCCTCGCAGGAACACTTGGAGAAGGACAAAGGAAAGTTCAGTCTGCAGTCAGAGAGACTTCCTGGCGATTTCTGGTTGCCAGAGCAGATGTGAGGTCATGAGTCCAAACCAGGTGGCTGAGATTTACTCTGATAGTTAATCATATCATTCTTTTCCTCACAGATGTTTTTTTGAAGCCTCATGCGATGCCAGCATCTCCTTAATCATAATTTACAAGTCACAGACAATAAGCGCAGAAGTGTAAAATGCTGAATTTACAGGGTTATTTTACAGCTCCACTGAGGAAGAGAAACGAGTCCAACACAGTACGCCTCGATGTACAGCAGTTAATCATCTCATGGCTCTCGACTGAGACGATGGAGACTGTAAAAGTGTCAGCCAGTTTGTCAACAAGTGTTTATGAAGCATCCTGTTGATGCAGTAGTTTGTCTTAAAGACAAAGTTCACCCAAAAATTCAGTAATCATCTACTGATGGAAAGAACGGTGAAGTTTTATAGTCCACAAATCATTTCTGGAGCTTCGCAGGAAAACAGTTTTGCAGCATCCTCCTAAACAACTGAAGTAGATGGGGACCTGTTTTAAAATGTAAAAAACTAATAAATAAATAAATAAATAGGCTCCAAACAGCTCGTCGAGCATAATCCAAGTCTCCAGAAGTCCTGGGATCCCAAATTGATTTGAAAAGACATTATTTATACCCACAAACGGTGTGGATGCTAATGCTTTTATCTTCGCAGCTACAGGGAAGAGTTTTGTTTAAAAAAGGGTGTAAATAACATCTTTTCAAATCAAGGGGGGTTCATGGGGCTTCCAGAGACTCGGATTATGCTAGATGAACCATTTTATGTTTGTTTTCTTTCCGCTTTAGGTTTAAAATAAGTGCCTATCGTCTTCCATTGTTGAGGAGAATGCTGCAACAGTGTTTGGCTTTGAGGCTCCAGAAATGTTTTGTGGACTACAAAACATCCCCACCGGCTTTCCATGGTCAAGGGAGTGGATAGATAATGACTGAATTTTAATTTTTGGGTGAACTGATCCTTTAAATAAGGTGCTTCTGTTGCTCAAAACTGCACCGGCTCAAAAAAAAAATCAATAAAAAAAGGGACACAATCAGTTTATGAGAGCATCTTTTCTTAACACCGTCGTCATTGGGGATACAGGTAACAATTATTTTTGTTGTTGATTAATCTGCTGATTATTTTCATGATTATTCAATTAAACAAATTAAATTAAAGAGCCCAAATTCTTCAAATTGCTTATTTTTGTCCAAAACCCAAAGACTCTTTATTAACTATCTTAAATGACAAAGAAAAGCAGAAAATCCTCCTATAAAAGACTCTGGAACCAGTGAATGTTTTGACATTTTTGTCTGAAAAAATGACTAAAACCATGAATTATCAAAACAGCCTGCAACTAAAACTGCAGTCAATAGTTTTATACTGTTCATACTCTACCAGCCACTTAGATACGGCTGTTTTTGTCATCAAGATTCATGTATTAATCCCTAAGAAATCTCCAGATCCAGATCTGCGCCAAACGTTTACGGGGTCTAATCTGGGCTGAGACCCATCCTCCATCCAAGTTTTGTGGAAATCTGTTCAGTAGTTTGCCTGTAATCCTGCTGACAAACCAACCAACCCACAAACAGACAGACACGGGTGAGAACATAACCTCTTTGGTGTAGGTAATCAATTCTCTTTCGATGGATTAATCATCGCAGCTCTAGTCCTCATAAATACACGAAAAACAAGCATGACGGCATCAACAGCCCTCTGGAGCCTCTCACATCTGCAGCGAGAGAATTAAAAAAAAAAAAAAAACCTGCTCACTCTGCTCCGTCGGATTAACTTCACTGACAGGACATGAAGGTTGAGTCACGCCATCACACACAGGATGTCGCACAGTTGTATGGACTGCAGCCACCTCGCCGCCACGTCTCACTGGCTTGAGTCACAGCTCCTCTGTGACCAGAACAAAGATGAAGAGATGCATCCAGAGCTTGGAAGGAGTCCGAATGACTTAATGAAAATCACAACACGGCAGAGGAGGAGGAGGAGGAGGAGGAGGAGGTGAATACTGAGGAAACAGCAGACCTCCTCCCATCGACTTCCTCTGAAGTGAGTCGATAGAGGAGACATGCCAGAGGAGCGCAGCGTCTCTGAGTCACCCTCTCCTGATAGCAAGTGGAGAAGATTTCAAAGCGGGAGCAGAGAGGGATGCCAGAAACGCTCAGTCAGGAAGGAAAAACACAGCAAGTGCATCGAGCGAGTTCACTCGAACAAGTGGTTTGTCCTTTTGAAATGTTTTAACGCTGCATCTTTTTGTGTATCTCGACATAATAGTCTGTCCACTTGTTAACGAACAGACAGGTGGTTTGAGTTTCAGAGTTGTTCCATGCAGCAGGTGCCGGAAACCTAACAGCTCTCTTTTCGATTTCAGTTTGGACGTCAGGAGAAACGTCAGGGAGAACGAAGAGTGTGATTTCCATATTTCAAGTTCAGAAGAGAAGATAAGTGAATATAGAGAATGGCTCTGTGAACAAAAACATACCAGTGACTGAGTCAGAACATTTCACTGCTGAGTCTAACACACAGTGACGAGTTAGAAAAACCTGAAGAACCTCACATACAACACATCTCCATAATCATCAACAGGCAGAAAGACAGACTCCTCCGATTTCTGTTTGACACAGAAAGAAAAGCAGGACTTGTGTCTACAGTAAAATCCTAACAACAGATTCAGCTTCTTTGTAAAGATGCTGCATACGTGACTTAAAAGTCAAGATGTCACTGATCAGAAACTCTTTGAAAGCAGATACTAACTCAACTTGTTCATTCCTGTTCAGAATTTTCTCAGACAGTGCAGACTTGGTTGTTTTTTAAATGGTAAAGGACACAAGTTGAGTTTTATCTGCATTTAGTACGAGTTGTAGTTGACAGAGTTGATATTTGATCAGTAAAGCAATAAAACACCTGATGAATAAAACGTGATCAACACACTCTCACACCCGGTGGTGGAAGATAACTGAGGACATTTATCTGATCGATCATCAGATCTGATACTCAGCATTTTTCTTCTGATTTTTAGAATTGGCTTTTTTTTTAATGCTTTCTGATGATATAAAATATATTTTAAAGGAGCATTATGTAGTTTTGGGAAAGACATTTTAATCAGGAGAGAAAGATAGAGAAAAGGTTTTTTTTTATATACCTAAAGAAACTAAATAAACAAACTCTTCTTGTTTTCACAACTGAAGGACAACACAGTTTCATACTGTTTTACTTTGTTTGTATGTGGCGGACCCTGCCACTTTTCTACCTTCAAACAAAGCTTTGGGAACACCTCTGAGTTTCCTCTGAGGACAGCTTGTTTATTCAGTTATGGAAAAAATGCCTATTTCTGATTCGTATTATTGTATTATTTGTATCATTATTATTAATAATATTGTAAAGATTTTAATTCTGAGTTTGAATTCTTGCCCTTTAAAGTGTGCTACTTCTGCTCTGATGCAGAATACAATCTGCAAAGTAACTAGTAACTAAAGTTAATAAATGTAGTTGAGTAAAAAGTATGAAGCAAATACTCAAGTACCTCACAATTCTACTCAAGTGCAGTACTTGAGTAAATGTACTTAGCTATATTCCACCACTGCAATACAGCAATGTAAAAATACTTAATTACAAGTAATAGTACATAAATATTAGCAGCAGACTGTAATTAACGTGTGAAGGTTAAAGTACTGATCATTTGAAAATTAATTGAAATGAAACCATGAGAGAAGTTTAAAGAGAAAATGACAATTTCTTGGAGATTTAAAGAACTCCGTTACACACGGTTTTTTTGTAATATGTAACGTGTTGTTTTACAAAAACGTGTTAAATTATGCATCGTGTAAAAACTCAACCTTAAAAGTAACTAGTAACTAAAGCTGTCAAGTAATGTAAAAAATAAAATACTGCAGTGGAAATACAATAATATTGAAACAGTGCCTCAAAACAAACTACCTCAAACTGAAGTACTCTCACACCTGAGAGCAGTATTTGAGTAAATGTATTTAGTTACTTTCCACCACTGGTCACAACTATTCAACACGTGCAAATGAGCATCTTTTAAAACAACTTCGATAAATTACGATATAAAAAAAAACTGCAGAGCGCGTTTAGAGCCTTTTATGGATGTTAGAAATGTGCCAGATTTTACGCATTTTAGCGAACAAAGTCCAAATCAAGTGAGAACAAGACTCGTTAAACTAACTCTAACATCGCAGTGGAGGACTACAGATGCACTTTGGGTCAATAAAAGAAGGAATTTGTCGCAGTTTTGCTCTGAGTTGCATCTTTTTACCATTTTGGGAGCTGCGCTGTCGAACATTTCAGCGCATCCAGCGCAGTACGCGACACTTTCAGATGAAGCTTTTGAGTGTTTTACAGTAACATGCGTCATAATAACTGTCTGTACCGCTCAAATAAAACATAAAAGCTCCGTGACAATCCCGTTTTCTTCACTCATTTGTTTTCACTGACAGCGTTTTACTCACCTTGCCGGCCGAGACCTCCCGGGTCGCTCTGATGAGGCAGTTAGACTTCCAAAAAGGACGAGAAATGGAGAAGAAAGAAGAAAAAAAAGGCGTTTGTCTCAAGGGCTCCTCACACACTTAGAGAAATCTTCAGGCGGTGTAAACATTGAGAAGAGAGTAAAGAGGGAGAGAGAAGCGGTCCAGTCCAGAGGGGGAGGGTCCTGAAGTCGAGCCAGAGAGACTGGAAACACTGTGACAGCGAGGGGACGGAGGAGGAGGAGGAGGAGGGAGAGAGGAGGGAAGAGGAGAGGAGGGAGAGAGGACGAGAGGAGGAGGAGGGAGAGAGGAGGAGGAGGAGGAGAGAAGGAAGAGAGGAGGGAGAGGAGAAGGAGAAGGAGGAGATAGGAGGGACAGAGGAGGAGAGGAGGGAGAGAGGGGAAGGAGGAGGAGAGGAGCAGGAGGAGGGAGAGAGGAGGAAGAGGAGGGCGAAAGGAGTAGAGGAGGAGGAGGAGAGCAGGAGAAGGAAGAGAGGAGGAGGAGGAGGAGGAGGAGGAGAGAGAAAGAGGAAGATGAGGAGGAGAAGGATGAAGAGGAGAAAGAGGGGAAGGAGGAGGAGGAGGAAGATAGTAGGAGGAGAGGAGGAAGAATAAGAGAAGAGGAGGAGGAGAGGGGGAGGAAGAAAAGAGGAGGAAGAGGAGAAGGAGAGAAAAAGAGGGATGTGACAGAGAGGAGAGAGGTCAAGGAGGAGAGTTAGAGTTGTTTTTGTCTTCAGCAGGCCTCCAGACCTTGATGTCAAAATGTGTGTGTGTGTGTGTGTGTGTGTGTGTGTGTGTGTGTGTGTGTGTGTGTGTGTGTGTGTGTGTGTGTGCGTGCGTGTGTGTTTAAGATTTAAGGGAGGATAAATGGTCCAATGGGATAATGCCTGGAAAACAGACGGACTTCGGTCTGTCTGACTGCTGCAGGTGGAAAAATATGGCTAATTGCATCTCTAGATAGATAGATAGATAGATAGATAGATAGATAGATAGATAGATAGATAGATAGATAGATAGATAGATAGATAGATAGATAGATAGATAGATAGATAGATAGATAGATAGATAGGACACTGTGCATTGTGCAAAACAGTTTCCTCATGGACTGTGGTCATGTTGAAACAGGAAAAAGGACCTTTTATTCCAAACTGTTGCCACAAACTTGGAAGTACACTGTTGTCCGAAAACATATTTGTATGCTACAACCTTATAAACTCTTTCTCCTCCTCCTCCTCCTCTCACACACACTGTATTGACAGCTGTGTAATAACCTCCTCTGAGATAACTGTCAGTCAGCAGTTGGAGGGCTTCCTCCCAAACAGTAGGCCAGCCATGATAACCGGCCCGTTTAGGACGGGTGTTTTCCCCCCCTGCTGAGTGCTGACACAGATAAACAACTCATGGATGGAGGCCTGGTGGAGCAAACATCCTCAATGCACGGAAACCGAGAGCGGGGGGAAATAAAATGGTTTCCTGCAGGCCACAGAGGGACCGGCCAGAAACAGCCGAGGACACAGAGAGGGGCAGAAAAGATAACCAGGCTGTAACTCTCCATCATTTCTAACATTAAAATCTTCCTAGAAACATCCTGTTAGCATTTCCAACCAAAAATCTGTCACTAGTCTCATATTTATGGCTGAAATATGGCAAAAAAAGATCAGGATAAGCAGATTCTTGTAACCTCAAGTAAATGAGTAAATTACTTTTGGGAAGAAGAAGTTAAATTTCAAAGAAATAGGCTATAATGGGCGCTCAGACATTTTGGTAAAGTATTGCTTTAGGATGTTTTTCTGTCATTATTTGGGAGTTTGGTATGATAATATTTGAAGTAGTGAACTGGCTCATAAAGGAAAATCATGAATCCTGCAAGTAATTTGTTGACTAAGACGTCCATCAGATCAGTTTAGCCTCTGCATGTGGGTCTAAACCAGTAAAACTCCCCTTGTTAAGGCCAATTTTTGCATTTAGCTTGTTAAATGCAGGCTATTTTAAGAACTCATGCTGTTAATGGCACCTGAGATGCTGTGGGAGGATCACTTGAATATTCAACGTTTTATTTTTCTGGAATGAGATACTGCCATCTACTGGCAACATCCCCTGATCCACCACTGGGACAGTCATTAACAACTCCTCCTGTGCATGCACGATTTAATTCCAATTCTAGTGGAGATTCAAATGTTTTCAAAGAAACTACATGTATCAGGGTGAATAAGGAGGGAATATGTGTATGAAATACCTACATTTGATGGAATGGTGCAGCCATAAAAAGCAGTCATTTAATAATGAGTGAATATTTCGCTTATTATTAAACTTTCTTTTTTTAAATCATACGTTTTTTTTTAGTGAAGAGTTGGAACAAAGTGATAAAGGATATGTGATACTGACAGAAAGGGCAGAATAAGATGATTTATCAACATAGGTTACTTTTCAATTAATTGATTGATTTAATTAGGCTAATTCAGTTCTGATTAGAAAATATACAAGTTTCTGAAATGATATAGCCTATTGTTCAGGGTTAAATACAAGATAGTAATGCTTGTATAGAGTACATTAGTTATCTCCACCTCAACCTGCTTCAACATTAATGGTAATGTACTAGCATTAATATTTAAAAATAGTATACAGTACATTACAGAAACATTCCATTATGTTGAAACTTTACGTACTTTTTCACTTTTACTTTTGATTTTTTGTTTCTTATAAGATATTTCTTCTACCACTGGATTTAACACAGCTACAGACGTGTATTATTACAGTTTATTATTACAGATATCATATAAAGACGTTTATAAAGGCTTCAAACGGGATTCTAACACGAGATTTAATTCACAGATTACAGTTGTTTTTCTCCTTTTGTTCTGCGGAGAGCAGCGTTGGGCTAGCAGTGCTCTGATTGGCTGCTGCTGCAAAATACACCGAGAAGAAGAAAAGGCAGGCGGGACCCACCGTGACGTGTTTCCGGTGTCATGTCAGCCCTCTGCTAGTGCCGCATGGCTAATGAACGACTGGTGCTGCATTTTAATGTATCTGCGCCTCATCTGGCGGTTTTAGTGATGCAGTTTTAACGAGAACAACACGTCGAGAGGTAGGTTTGGTTCTGACTTCTACTGTATTATTGTTGTTTTTAATATTTTAGCCGACGAAAGGCTGCTAATATGGGCTAATTGTTGCTAGCAGGTTCTCAACTTTTGGCTTTTATGTTAGCTGTTAGCATCAACTCACTCCTGTCAACATCAGAGAACACAGACCTGAGAAAGTTGAAATTTGGGTCCATCACAAGAAATGCTCAGATTATGTACAGATAGTATAGTATAAAGTCTGTAAATAAACCTGTGACTTGATTGTTTACATGACAACTGTTCATACAGACAGTGTTTTTATTTTTTTGCTGGTTCTGCTAAGAAAGTAAAGCATAGTCACAACCTGTTTAAATACCCACTAGCCACACATCTCTGGATCATTACAGTACTCGTAAAAGTCAAAATACATGAGTAGCTGAGGAGGTAAAGGGCTGGAATATATTGTGGTACTCATGGGATGTCATGGTAACCTGGACTTGGTAGTGTGTGTGTGTGTGTTTTCTGAAGTCCAAATCTCAGATATTTAGACAAACAGCAGCACATCTGCACATTCAAGCAGCTCAAACCAGATAATTTTCAGCCTCTTTGTTTGATAAATTGACTGCAAAAATGAATTGATTATCAGATATGTGTCTATTGGAGTAATGTTCTATGTAACAACTAATAGACCAGTAGTTATAGTGACTTTCATCTTGTTACAAACAGACTCTAAAACTCATTAGAGGCTAATACTCTTCATGCTGTCCTTTACACAGATGGCTGAAGTTGTACAAGAGAAAAGTCGTGGCTTGAAGTTTGCAGAGCAGCAACTCCTGCGTCACGGCTGGGAACAAGGTAAGATGCTCTGATCGGTGTTGCGAACCAGTGTGTCGTACTCAGGAGCAGATTTCTCACTCAGTCCACTCTGTCCACAGGTAAAGGACTGGGGCGAGCTGAAAATGGCATATCAGAGGCTATCAAGGTCAAAGTGAAATGCGACAAAGGAGGAGTGAGTGGCATTTGGTTTAATTTTTCTTATTTTAATGGATTACTCGTGCGCATCTGTCACTGATTTACTCTGAACTCCATCATCCGTAGGAAGTTTTTGTTTGTACACTCACATGTTTGTCTTCTCTGTCAGGTTGGCCATAAGGAAGGAGAGCAGTTCACCTTCCACTGGTGGGATCATGTCTTCAATAAGGCCTCTTCCAGTCTGCAGGTGGAGTCTGATCAGGTGAGTTCAGAGGCATCAGTGACACTCACCTGTACTCGGAAAACATGACCACTCTGGAGACTGACTCTAAAGCCAGTGAGTGATGCAGTCTTGCTATGTTGAAAAAGGTTATTCAAGTGAGTTTTGTGTGTTGTATATTTTGTTTTTATTTATTTATTTTGTTGGAACTGGATGATTTATTTCAGAATGTGATATTGAGCTCATTTATCAGCCAAACATTTGCAAAGGTTACCTGCGAAATCTTGCCTGAGAAAATGAATCCCCCTCCTCCTGTTAATGTAGCTGTATTTATCTCCTTGGTTGGTGCAATGTGTGAATATTTTTTGGAGCAGCTTGATGTCTGCAAAAAATATTCACACATTGCAACACATTTGCAGCATGTATGAAAGCTACATTTACATCCTTAAACTCTGAATTAAAGTTACTGTTGAAGTAACTTTAAGATCATTAAAAACACTTTTTTTGACACTTCAGGAGATTATGTTTGTCATTCCTCCTCTCTTGTTAATGCATGATCAGCTGGCTTAGTCTTTGCTAGAGGGTAATTATTTTTGTTTGTTTGTTTTCTGTTTGATCCAGAACGGTATTCAGTTGAAGAAGACGGTGGAGGAAGATGAAGAGGAAGGGATGATCTCCAATAAAAAGCCACGGAAAGCTGCGCAGGCTAAAGCCAGACTTTATGGATGCTTTGTCAAGGTGATTTGTTTCTTTCTTTCTTATTTATTGGGTAAATATCTCTGGATATTTGATAATGAAGATGTATGGCCAAAGAAATGCATTGTGTCAAGATTTGTTTACATGGAGAATACTCGATAGGATCAGTTCTTTGTTGGTTTAGGATTTGCTGACAGAAAGGAAAAAAGTTGGATGGATGGAAAACCTGTGCCTGACTGATACATTTCTATACATTAAATTGTATTTTCTTTTTTCCAATTATTACTATACTTTATTAAGCCAACGATTATATATTAACAGTATGTCATATGTCGGTGCTCATTTTCATCTGTTTTAAAGAATTATTAAATTCCAGTATACTCACATGTATATTAAGACAAATTAGTGATGAAACAAACAAATGTGAATGAATAGAAAGAAGAAATGAAATAAATCTAAGAACAAAACTCAGATAAGTCAGTGTAGAAACATCAATGTCCTGCCTTTATTTTGCCCATTGATTGTATTTTCAGATTCGACTGAATTCAGTCTGAACTGTTTGGTTTTTATTTCCATCCGTCTCTCTCAGTCGGCCACACTGCTGTCTGGTCAGGAGCAGCCAGAGCCAAAGGCTTCCAACTCAGACAACGACAGCAGCAGCAGCAGCAGCAGCAGCTCAGATGAGGAGGAGGACCAGAAACTGGATCTCTCAAGCACCTTCAAGTAAGAACTTCATCTGATGCAGTCTTTAGTTTAGATTTCTAGTTATTTCTTCTCAATAAGCTACGATTGTAGTCTGAGGAAACACTGTGGATGTATAGAACCACATGAGCATTTTCATAATAAGAGGTTTAATTGTATTTTGTCTGCACAACATTTTCTTGTTAATTGTTGTTGTTAATCATTTAAAAGTCAAACATTAGGTAAACAAGGAATACTAAGGTTTGGTTTCATTTCGGCCGCAGTCTGACGATTGTGCTGGTGATTCTCTTTGTTTAGTTTCCCTCTCTGTTCACCTGAAAAATAATGCAGCTATATTGTCCCTTTTCGAGCGTGAGAACAGAAACACTTGATCTTGCTGAGCCTTTACAGTTTCATCCGTTACTCGCTGCAACTACAGAGCACTTTGTTGCTCTTCCACCTCATTTTGGATGTTTTAAAGTTGCTTTCAAGTATCAACAATTAGGTTTTTAATTACAATCTTCTGTTATTAGTGATGTAATTTGATTGATGTGCAAAAGTATAAATGGATTTTGTAACTGTTTTTAACAGTGTTACACTGTTTTTCATTGATACTCAGCAAGCTGTCTGACGCTGATCTAATGAAGGCTTGTGGAGGACGCACAGCTCACAAGTAAGTTCATTCATAAACTTATTCAAAACCTTTTTCATAATTCCCGTTCAACGTTTTGTTTTTACTAATAATGTAAAAACATAATTTCTGTTGTTTTTCTCTAGAGGAGCAAGGCACGGTTTGACCATGAACGCCAAGTTAGCCAGGCTGGAGCAGCAGGAGGCTGAGTTCATGGCCAAGTATGGCAAGAAGAGCCAACCAGCGAGCGCTTCACCAGTTTGTGTTGAGCCGACTCCACCAGCCTCCCAGTCAGCTGAGCAGAGAGCTGAGAGTCAGGAGGAGGCGGACGAGGACGGTCAGAGAAAAAAGGTGAAGAAGAAGAAGAGATCCACTGGGAGCATCATTGAGCTTGATGGTGACAAAGTGTCTGAAAGTCCTGAAACAGATGTTAAACCCAAGAAGAAGAAGAAGAAACAGAGAACCAGTGAGGACACTGAGGAAATGGCTGATGCAGTTTCCACTGAGTGATGTGATCTGTGTAGAAAACGGTGAAGCAGCCGATTCCCACAAAACAAAGAAGAAAAATAAAAAGAAGGAAAAACAATGCAGAGCTCATTGAGGAAGAAAGGACGCATTCGCCTGTAGCTGAGAGTCCGGAGGAGACCGCTGAGCTGCACGCTGAGACGAAAGTGAAGAAGAAGAAGAAAAAGAAATCTTCCAAACACGACAGTGAACCTGTTGAAGAAGAGGAGAGTAACGGTACAGAATCCAGCCAATCAGAGCCGGTCCAGGACTGTGTTTCAGTAACCGAGAGGAAATGTGCAGATCTGTTGGAGGAAGCGGACACAACAGGAAAACGGAAAAGGAAGAAGTGTAAAAAGGACAAACCCTCCGTAGATGAGGATATTAACGAGGAGCCACTTCCTCCAAAGAAGAAGAAAAAGAAGAAGTCCAAAGAGTAGTATTTGATTTTCAAAATATTTTGGACTGTGTTTTTATTCTTGGCCGATGGGGAAGTGAGCCTTACCTTGAATCAGCTCTGGTGAGTTATGTACCAAACATGAACTTTATAGAGGCTGTGCTCTCACATTTGACTGGAGAATATCTTTGTGTAATTCAGACAAGCAACCAAATAATGACCTCTAGTTGTGCGTCGTGTGCCGGCTAAACCAGTCGTTCTCAAAGTGGAAAAATACAATTATTATTATATCTGTAAGAAACTCTATGACAGAGTGACAGTGACGACTTTGATCATGGGTTTCAAGCACTTTCTCAGTCATCTAACCTCACTTGTATGCGATCAAATAGATTTTTCATCAATATTATCTGAGCTGTAAAAGTTATTATAACCTGCTGCAGATTTTCAAGTGACCGAGAGAACCAGGGCAGGTTGGTTATTTGCTGGCATTGCAGACTTTTTAAGATTTTTGATTGTTTACAACATGAAATGTGTCCAGCTGATCGATCAGTAAATCTTTTAGTTTGATCCTTTTTAAATGATTGATCTGATGAGTCGACGCTCTGCTAATCCAGACAGTGCAAACCAAGCAAAACTTTTCTCAACTGAGTCGGTGTTGACATTTGTTGGGTTTTAAATAATTACAGCTTGTGCCAATTAAGGTTGCCTTAAGGTTATTGACGACCTAATGTGGAATAGGAATTTCAGTGGAAAATTAAAATGAAATGTCAAGAATGGCTTCATAAATAACTCTGCTTGGAGTCGTTTGACATCTGTCGTTACTGTATTGAATGCAAGTACACATGAGAAAGATGAAACTACCGATTATTACATTTCTGAAATTTAAATGCAAAATAAATGATGTGACGTATCAAACTGCTCTCGTGCGATTCTTTCAGATGTACAGATTTTACATTTGTTATTGTCTGTATTAGAGAGGATAAAATAAATGCTAAACATGAGTGAGTTTGAAACTTCCTCGAATAAATAATCTTTTAAAAGGGTCCCACTGTTAAACCTCTGCAGTACACTGAGTCTCTGTCAGTGATGAACAGCACGCTGCTCAAAATACCATCCAAAATCTTCTTAATGCAACAATGTGAAGCTGCCAGTTCATAATCCGACTTTTACAGTCAGAAAATGTTCTGTGTTGAAGCTCCACTTTCTCAATTCTGTCTTTTTCCACACCTGTGAAAAGGAGAAATCGCGTTTGAGTTTGTGACAGGAAGTTCGTCATGTTACATCATGTTCTTACAACAGGTTTGAGTCCGCTGATGTTTTGTGACCTGCATGTTCCTGGATGTTAAATGACCTTCGTATAATCGCTTCTTCGTCATGTCACAGAATAAATGCATCCCTTTAATGCTCATTAATTCAGAAAATAAAGTAAGGCATTTATTTATATAGCACAATTCATGTCAAAGGTGCAGCTCAAATTGTTTCACATAAAAACTGACAGTACAAAAACAAAAATAAGATAATTGAAGTAAATAAGTGGATAAAAAAAAACTAGCAGTAAGAAAAGTGAGTAACACGTGAGATAAAAAAAAAAACAATACTGAGACACCAATCACCCTATAACAAAACACTCTACCATCAAAATGATTTTGTTGAGGTGAAAAAATGACAAAACTTTTCTTTTTTTTGCACAACACGTGATTATTATGTAACACCAGAAACTCTTCAGTTCAAAACATGCAGTAACTCGGCCACAGGAACGGAAACTGGTGAAGTTGTTGCATCAATCCTCTCACTTCAAAGATTTTGAATTTTGGATCGTCTCAAGAAAAACACCGAGCAGTGACGAGCGTGTTCATTGACTCATCCAGTGATGACACTGAATAACACTGATATGTGACTGATGGATGGTTAATTATTTTCCTTTGAATCAGTGCTAACTTGACTCTTTGTATATATGAAAAAACCCTAACATCTAAAAGGTAGAAGACAACATAAAGTAGCTCATAAAATACAGAATCATAGAACTTAAACAATAGAACAGAATAATGGACACTTTCCATATATACATTATCATCTTCAGGCTATTTCAGGACAATAAATATATTAGCTTTACTCAATTTCCTCTTTTTCTAAAATTGGTGGTACAGTTTTGGAAATACGCACAACATGAGGATCAATAATGCTTTTACACTAATGATTGATGACTGATGACCTGATCAGAGCGTCAGTCTCACAGATGAATTTGTTATACATGAAACCCCTTTTGTTCCAGCTGGCTGTGAGCTTCCTCCCGGGGATAAACAGTGCGTATGGACCAGCATCACCGAGTTCCTCTGGGACGATCCAATGGCTTCAATCACAGAACAGAACATGAACATCAGTAACTTTTAATAACACTTAAGAAAGAATGAATAAAGTGTGAAAGGCAAATTGGACATGTTTTGTGGATTGGGAATAATGGGCCGTCAAAACAATGGGAAGTCACTCCGTAGCATCATATTTACTGAACAGACCTATCAGAGCGATGTGTTGATTTTGTCATCTAACTCTTCACAAGAAAGCAAATAACCGTATAACAATAACAATCCTCTCTGGACACTGTCACTGTAATCTGGACAGTTATATTACAGTATGCATTTTATTTTGGTGTCCAGAATTTAAAATCGTGCTCCACACCTGTAAATGACGGCACCTTTAATGACACAGTTCACTTCCTCAGCCAAAAATCTCCTTCTCATAGATCCATATAAGTTGTAGATGTTTCGCTGCCTTGCTAAAGGGCACCACTCGTCATGTTTTTGAACACCTCTTCATTTATTCAAAGTTCCTAAAAACCTCTATAGCAGAGCTTGAAAATGAACTGGGCTCATCTTGTGTTTGTTGTCATGTGCGACCTGCCGGACGTCAGAATGTCTATTATTTTTTTTTAAAAAAGGCCGTCTTACCCGAAAGTGTCGTTACGTCCATCGATCCAGCGCCAGTTTTTGTCATCAGTTTCATATAACCCCAACCAGTATCCATGGTGCCGGTCGTAGTAGTACATGGTGTGATTACCGATGAACTCCTGTAAGTCATACCAATGGGCAGATTGTCAAAAACATGCACACTTGAAATGACAAATTTTTAATTCCCAGAATATGATATCGGAGCTCACATGTTCACGGAGACTATCAATAACAACCAGATCTCCAGCTCTGTCTTGACAATACCGTCGGCTGGCTTCCCATGTCAGCCAATATCTTTTATTGTAAAACAGGTAGCACTTTCCCTCGAACAGAATCCAGTCTGTCCGACACGGCTGGCACTCTGCACCCGTGGAAAAGAGCAGAGAAATTGAACGATGAAAGATTAGAATCTCTTATTTTGAGAGTTGAATGTAGAGACCTGTGCAGAGTATTAACATACATGCAGGAGGATCATTTCTGGGTTAAGAGCGAGACGTGCTGCAGAAAAAACCCACTTACTTTTTTCTGGGCAGAATTCACCCACTGGAAAGTTGTTGTATTTCATGATGACTCCCAGGGTCCAGTTGAGATTGCCTGCGGTTCTGCTCAGGTCCTCCGTCTCTCTCTCTAAGATGCTCCTCTGCGTCATCAGCTGCTGATTTTCTGCCGTGAGGTTGCTGAGGTTTGCTGTCTGTTGGTTCATCACCACACTGCCTGTGGTGAGAACGAGAAGGAGACAGTCAGTCGGTGGATTCATTTAGTGTCATCAGAGAAGTATTACTTTCCATTATTCTGCATCTGACCAGTTTCCTACCTACCTGACACTTTTTTGAATGTTGGGGTGTTTTAAAAAGCATCCATGAGTTTAAGTATGAATGTATGTTGCCTAATGTAGATCAGGCCAACACGTCCTGTCGTGATCAAGCTCGGGATGTGCACGATTAGTTAGTAAATTAGTTAGTTAGTAGATTATATATATATATATACCTACATATACACATATATATATATATATATATATATATATATATAGTACTATTATTATTATTATTACCATTATTATTATTATTATTACTTTATTAACGAACACATTTAAGTTGCATATTGACATTCTTCATGTGTCACTAATATTAACTGGGGGAAAATATGCCATTGACTCCTCCAGTTACCAGCAGGTACATGTGGATCTCTGTTTTTTGTTTTCTTCCTGTTGCGCCACATTTGATGCCCTAAAACAGGGAACAGAGGAAAGCAGCAGGTACGTCTATTGTCTATTGTCTATTGTCTATTGTCTATTGTCTGTCTGATGTTGCCGATCAGAGCCGGTAAAAACCTGTGACTGCTGCTGAGTCATTTGACCCGGGAATGAAAGCTGATTGTGCCCTTTCCCACTGAAGACAAGTGCCAGTTCTACTGTGTTTCTAGTGTGAAAGGGGTCAAAACAGTGGTGGAAATGTTTTTCTCTTTCAGATTTTGAAAATATATTCAATATTTCTACAGGGTGCTGCTGTATTTGCTGTATTTTCCCCACTTTGGATGCAGAAGAGAGATCTGTCTATCCCTCATGCCTGCACACAGACGGACAGAGACGCTGTTCTGAGGACACTCGGCTAAAAAGTCTGTTTAAACTTCACCGCAGTCGCACTTTGCATGTGTGGTCTGAAACTAGTGAGTGTGCACATACAGGTGGAGGAGCTCACAGGCCGCTGAGCTTCTAGTTCCTCTCTCGTTTCCCTCCCCATCCACCTCAGGTGTTTTACAAAGTTAACTTCACACACATGGGTTACTGCTTAAAACGTCTGCCAGACGATTGTTGAGCAGAATTAAACATCCTCTGCACTGAAGATAAACTGGGTCTTAATTCAAATTAAAAGTCTATTTATAATAAAAATTAAAAGAGATAGAATTGAAAGATTATTTTGTTATTTCACTATCAGGAATAATGAGGTTGTAACAATAATAGGGAAGTAACGATGGTAAAGTTCAAACTGACGGCATAAAGTGTAACGATGAAATTGAATTTGAACATGGCAGCGGACATGAGAAGGGAAACGTCAGGTGTTTACTCAAAATGTGTAATAGACAAGCTTTAACAGTGTGTGTGGCCTGAGGCTGTCATCTGTTAATGTGATGTACATGACTTATCAAACCAACCAAAAAGTAGACAAAACTTCACATCAGTAAGAAATACAGACAGACCTCTGAATGACAGCAAGCAGAGGAACCTGAACTGATGAGGCTGACTCTGCTGGTCTGTGAGCTGCTGTAACTGTTTTGTGCACTGACATGAAACCCACCGTAGACGATGACGCCGACGCTCGCCAGCAGCAGGACGCAGAGGATCACCGAGAGCACGGCCAGCACACGAAAGGGAGAGTGTGCAGCAGCTGCCTCGCCATCTGCTCGTGATGAGAAGGCTCACATTCACATCATGACCGCAGTCATCATCAAGTCATTCATCAGCAGCGTCATTATGGCTGCGTGTAAGATGTATTGTCACTGTAATACGCTGTATGTGAAGGTTTTCTCTCTCCTCCTTTGGGGATGAGACGACTGAAATCAACCACTGAACGACTGTGATTTATTCCTAATGACCAAAACACATTCTGACATACTGCTTCCATAATCACACGGGACATATTCAATGAAAATTATTGATGGGTTTTAGGATGTTTAGGAGTAAATCTTGCTAAATGTACTAGAGCTGGAGCTACTAGAACCACCTGACAATACTTAAGATGTTGTCAGAAGGAGCAGATCTGACTTCATTTGTTTCTAAATTAATAATAAATCACTGTCATTAAGTGTGAATTTGCATTTTGTTTTTGTTTTTTGCGTGGTTTATCCAGCTTAATTGATGAAATGAACATAAGATGCTGGACAGGTTTCATAACTCACCTGGTACAGCGGCAGCAGGAACTTTAGGCTTTATGTCGTCATATATGGTCGCCTCCTCTTTGTTCTCTGGATGACAATATGGGAAAATCATGAGACAATGGAGTTAGTGGTCACACTGACACTGAGTACTTCCTGATGAAACAGGAGGGGACATGACATGAACCACAGAGCCGGTATGAATGTCAACGGTTTTACTGAATGGGAAGTTCAGAGGGTCTGAATATCACAGCGGTCACAATTACAATATTTCTCTGCTGTTTTTAAGAACTTCTGTCAACTGCGGTTTACAGACTGCAAACGCTAGGACACAACATCCAATGCATTTTAATTCAATTTTAAAAAATACATTTGCTGATCAATTGCTAAAGCTTTACATATATACTCAGTTTAAAACACTAGAAAAACAGTCAGCATCACAGGTTTTTGTAAATGAATGCTTATTCTGCAGTGGAAATGACAGTCAGGCTTGTAAAGCAGTTAAGTGCAGTGCCTAAAATATTGTAATTCTATTTTCAAATGTTTGTTTATCACCACATTATTGCAACAAGTTCAATCTTGTGATTTGTAAAAAAGAATCATGATTTTGTCTCCTGCTGTCTTGCGTGAGGAGTTTTTTTCGTCACTGTCAGTGATTCTGTAGATTGTATGACAGGATTAAGGCACAACACCTTTTTGTACAGAATTACAGTTTTGGTGTTTGCGTCACTTATTCAGAAATGTTTACTTTTGTAATCACGGGGAACACTGTGATTACAGAGACTGTGACGTGGAGAAAGTGGCGTTAGAACTGGTGTCAGGGCAGACAACATTCAGTGAACAAGTAAAAACAGCATTTTATATGTATTTGTAACTGCAAGAATTCTTCCACAAAGACCCTTTAGAATGATTGTGACACACCTAATCATGACACGATCACCTGTTGATGATTAACCTGTTTACCTGTAGAATATTTAATGTTTTTTTTTTTAGCATTTCACAACTTCCCCAGTCTTTTGTCCCAACTTGTTTGAAACAGTTGCTGGCATCAAATTCAGCATCCAAGACTGGATAAAGTTGATGAGGTAGAACAATAAATACACGACCTTTGTACAGTTTTCTATCGAACACATGGCAAATAGTCACATCCTGTTTCATAGATGTGATGTTTCAAAGAGGACAGTTTGTGTGGAAGCTGGGTTGTAATTCTTAATGCTCAAAAAGCAGGATTCACTCACCTTTAGCGGGGAGGTGACCGTTTTTAAAAACCACCGTAGAGTAAGTGATTTCTTCCTCCATCCTCAACAGTCGCACTTTGCCGTACTTGCTCCAGTGCTTCAGCTGCGGATGCTTGTGAGATGTGTGTGGACTGAATGTTACAACTCTACCTTATGGAGAACAAAAAAAAAAGAGGTTCCTCTTCCCTCCAGCACCTTTTAGTAACAGCTGCACTGAAGGTTCAGTGTGGTTTAGATGTCACTGATTACATAAGATGTCTAATTTCTTCTGTTCTTGGAAGTAGAGCTACTTCTGTAACGAACAAATGTGCAAACTGTTGCGCCAGAAGAAGTTGGCACATCATCTAGTACTGACTTCAACCTTTTAACAGGTCATGTCTGTGACATGGGTTGCCTCACATTTGGATTAACTGACAAACAGTCTAGTTGTCACGCACCGCACACGTCAGGTGACGAGCCATCATTGTTGTGACGTCATTGGTGTATTGTCACCGTCATCACATCAATCTGTGTGTGCGTTTGTTTTTATGTCTCCGTGCAGGCGACAGTCGTGGACTCATGTTGTCTGTCTGTCCGTCCATGCGTCCCACTCTCGTGAACACCATATCTCAAGAACACGTTGAGGCAGTTTCTTCAAATTTTGTGCAAATGTCCAATATGATTCAAGGATGAACTGATTGGATTATGGTGGCCAAAGGTCAGAGGTCAAGGTCCCTGTCAACTCACAAAACACATTTTGGGGATTTTCAGTGGTGGATGAATACACATTTGGTGATCTGGAGAGTATTTATGGCAGCAGGAAGGTGTATGTGTTGGTTCATTCCTTAAAATAAATGATGTTTCCTGTAATAAAAGGACTTGTCATGCCCACAGCGATGTGACTTGTGGATGTGAAGATATATCAGCCTTTGGCTTGACAAATGACACTTAGTTGGATCAAGTTATTGTTTGTTTTTGTCTGTGTTTATGGGATTTCTTGACATTAAGAAAAATAGAGAATATCATCAAACTTATCTTTTAAAATGTGTTTGTTTTAATTCTTATAAAATGTTGGTTATTTCCACATTTTATCTGAAGCAATCTAATATAACTTCTACTTACAATGTTCTTTATTCAGTGACATTTTTGGAAATGTGTGAATTCAGTTATATGTTGATGTGATCAAAGTTAAAGGTATTTACAATTTATATACATGAGAGAGGAAGCATATCAAAAACACTCTCTTAATTTAACACATTCCTACAGAAACCCTGAGGGACAAGTGAGAAGTTTTTTTTCGGGTGATCCGTTTTCTAAGTCATAACTTTTCATGTGTGAAATGGAGTGAATTTTTTTTCATGAGAAATTGTTTTTTCACAAGAATTTATTTTTCATGAGATTTTCTCATGTGAAAAGGAGATTTTTTTTTCCCAAGATTTTTTTTTTCATGTGTGAAACCAAGTAAAAGAAAACTTTTCACAAGATTTTTTTCCTGTGTGTGGAATCAAGTGAAAAAAAGGAAAAGTAAGACGAATTTTTCTAAATGTTGGTTTCTGTAATACTCATTTTGACCACAAGAGGGTGAAGTTCACGACTAAGATGAAGAGCATCCCTGTTCTTCCAGGGGAGTTTTTTTTTCGTGTGTGAAATGGAGGATTTTTTTTTTTTTTACAATAATTTTTTATGTGTGAACCAGAGTGAATTTTTTTTCACCAGATTTTTTAAAAAATGATTTCATATTCAGAACCAAGTCAGAAAATTTTTTTGGGGAGAATTCACAAAGTGAAAAAGAGGAAAAATAAGGCTAATTTTTCTAAATGTTGGTTTCTGTAATATTAATTTTGACCACAAGAGGCTGACGTGCATGACTAAGATAAAGAGCATCCTTGTTCTTCCAGTTTTTTTTTTCATGTATGAAACGGAGAGAATCATTTTTTTCACAAGAATTTTTTATGTGTGAAACAGAGTGAAATATTTTTCACAAAATTTTCTTTTTCTTTTTTTATTTCTCCATCTTCACACTCCTCCCCTTTTTTCACAAGGGAGTTTTTTTTCATGTGTGAAACGCTGAAAAAATGTTTTTCTTTCATGTGTGGAAAATTTGATGTATTAAAATTAGTGTTCACATAGAAATACTGCGGTGGCACACGAGCGTAATGCTGATAGATGCGTGGACTTTCACTGTCTTCACACCGCTAAAGTACAACGTGAATGGAAGAATTAAAACTCCGCTGGAAGAACATGGATGCTTTTCATCTTATTCAGTGCGTGAGTAGTCGTGCACTTCAACCTCTTGTGGTCAAGATGAGTATTACAAAAGCAAACAAAAATGAGCCTTAATTTCCTCTTGAAAAACCACACATAAAAAAAAAATTCCCACTTTTTAAGCATGGCATTTTTTTTCTTTGGGAAAAAAATCACTCTTTTTCACACATGAAAAAGATTTTCAGAGCTTAGAAAATGAATCATCAAAAAAAGAAAAAAAAGGTTCTCACTTGGCCCTCAGGGCTTCCGTACAGTCCAGTACAACATCAATAACTATGCCCTCAATTCTTAAATATACAGTTATTATGATCGTGTCAGAAAACAAACAAACAAACAACAACAACAAAAACAAAAACAAGTAGATAGAAGATGAATATTTCATTCAGTTTGTTTTCTTTTCTCTTAAAGTGATACGAGCGTTGACACCTGCTCTGTGTAACATAAAGGTGATGGTTTGCTCTGCAGCATTTATCGAAACGGATAATTGCAATAAATTAGAAAAAGATGAGAGAAAGTCTGCAAGAACAGTAAAAAAAACCCCATCATATATCAGTTTTGATTAAAAAACAAACAAACAAACAAAAAACAGCTTATATAACCTCTTAAATGTTAAGTGATCCGTCAGGATTATGGGGCTGATTCTTTGATCAGGGCTCTTGTTTCACAGATCCAGCGGTTCCGCATCCAGCAGCTCACTTTGTCCCAGTTGGCCAGAGGAGCTGCACGCGGCTGAGTTAAAACACAAGCTTCATTGTAGCCGACGTCTTGTGTCATCCAGTACCTAGAAAAGAAAAACTTAAAGTTTTAACTTATCTACGGTTTTGCAGAAACATACTTTGCCAACTTATACTCTGGCAATGGGGTGACATACAAAGTAGTCAAAGGGGCTCTATGTAGTTTTGGAGAAGAATTTCAGAGGATAAAAAAATCTGTTGGGGTGTGGGATTTTTCTTGTCTCTTGTTTCCAGTTGATTGTTTTTAAACTTGGGTTTTACATATATTGAACGAACAAGCTATAAAGTGTTATTTCAGGAGCTTTAGAGGTGCTGACAGGTCGATTTGTTGCTTTTGGACAGAGACAGGCCAGCTGTTCAGTCTGTTTCCAATCATTGTGCTAAGCTAACTGCTTGCTATTTATAGCAATACATATAATCAATTTAAATAAAGGAACACAGTTGAGCTGTTGTGTCAGAGTCACTGTCAGGATAAATTACACCGTGGTCAACTTTCAACCAGCAGCAGTGTTCGTTGCTTCCCCCATCTTTGCCTCTTTTGGCACAGTTTCTTGTATTTGGTGTTATGTGGAGATGTTGAAAGTGCCATCTCCATCTGCTTTTTACTCCATCACCATCTTTAGAACACTGTTAGATTTTTTGTCAAATGTCTTGATGATGGTAAAGTCATGTGTCTGAATTACTGTGGTCAAGATACAATGAGGTAAAAAAAAATGGTGTATGTGGCAACTTTGGGGTGTGTGTTCGCACTTACGTCAAGGTGACGTTGCTTCCATCTACCCACTTCAACCCGTCCTTCAAATTCTTTCTGCTCAAGCCAATCCAGTAACCGTGCTTTTCATCATGGTAGGCTTTTGTGTGGTTATTGATGAATTCCTACAATTGTGATACAGGTGTTAAGAAAAATTAATCTCTTTTTTTTACTTTATTTGTACAATGAAAGGATTAACTCAGGAATCTTTGTGTGTCTAAATGACCATCTATTTTAGATACCATGCATTTCTATGACGATGGAGAAAATCAAAATACAAAATCAAATTAAATGAGTCTTACCTGTTCCTTCTGGCTTTCAATCACCACCAGATCTGCATTCATCTTTCTGCACCATTCACGACTTTCTTCCCAAGTATTCCAACCCGAAGAATAATCAGATTTGGAAAAGAAGTAACAGCGGGTCTGAAACTGCACCCAGTCATCCAGACAAGGTTTACACACTGTTAAACAAGAACGAGACAGCAAAACTATAATTTCACCGTCATTGTCTTAGATTCATTATTAGATTACATATTATATGTAATTCTGTTACACTAGTTCAGTGAAAGGGGCCACAGTTAATGTGAAGTTTCTCCATCATGTTGAGTCATTGTCAACAAATTAAATAGCTCGAAGTGTGATGTTTGAGCTAATAATAAACAAAAACATTGTTCCTCTTAACTGTAAGTGCAATGGTTGATTAAATGTACGGAAGACGATTAGGGCCACTGTGAAAAATGTATTTGAGTTCTGACTTTATTTTTTTCTGAGAAAAAAGTCATAACTCAAATAATTTTTTTACAGTGGCTCCAATCGTCTGCCGTCTATTTATTCAATTACTGCATGCAGAGTTCTAGGGGAAATGTGTTGGCATGGCACTGCTGATCTAATAGACATGAAGCTTTAAGGAGTAAGAGTGAACAATCTCTTGTGATAACAGATTCATTTATCTCGTTATCTCGGGAAAACTAAGCTCATTTTCTCTGAGATCTCAAGAAGATGATCTTGTTATCTCAGGAAAACAACAGCTGTTTTTCCGTGATAATGACATAGATAACTCGTTATCTCCAAAAGACTAATTTAATTCAGCTCATTATCACAGGAAACAGGCAATAATATGTTCGGCCTATCACCGTTTAGGGCTTCCACAGTTCTGTCCCTGTGATAAATCACACATCCAGTTATTCAATTTACACACATTGACTCAACATGATAAAAAAAGCTACTGTCAAACTAAATGTGACTATGTAAAAGGTTAATGTTATCCCTTTACATGTTTTTTTATCACGTGAAGTCAATGTGAATAATTTGAATAACTTCTTCCAGCTCTGGACGATGAATTAAGACGTAAAACAATGTTCATAAAATGAAATAAATCATAACTCAAGGCACCATAAAGTTAATTGCTTTCACAGTTATGGAGCTTTAAAGTCAGTGGTTTCAGCTGATCAAATGGAGCGGTGACAAAACCCAAGCAGAGTGAAGTATGCCGTGTTTTCTTTCACCTTTCTGTGGGCAGTAGTGATCCACCGGGAAGTTCTTGTACTCCAGGATGACTCCGATGGTCCAGTTGAGTCCATGTCTCTCTCTGGTCAGCTCTCCCTTTTGTCTCTCTAAATCAGTCTTTTCTGTCCACAGCTGCTGATTCTGGGCTGTCAGGTTGCTGTTTTCTCTGAGCCGCTCTGACATGGCTGCGTTGACTGCAGTCAGGGAACAAACTGTTACTGCTGCACTCTCTTGTTACCGTCAGTCTGCCTGGAAAGTCTTTGAAATTGGGTACTTACAGCGGATACTGAGGGCGATGAGGACTGAGAGCAGACAGACACAGATAATCCCCAAAACTGCTGCCACCAGGTGAAGCAGAGTAAACAGTGGAGCTTTCTTTTTATTGTCTGCAAAAAGCAAAAAGAGAATCTATTACACAAATATATTGTTATCATATTTTACACTTTTTTGAATCACGGTAAACCCAAATTAACCTGGTTTGACAGGATGTGTGTCCCATCCCTGCTGCTCACACTTCACCTCATCGTAGATTATTTCCAGGTCCTTTGGTTTCTCTGCAAAAAAGCAAAAAAAGGCTTAAAGGAACTGAAGTTTACTGTTACTTTCAATGTTACTCTGACAAGTCACTTCCTAGTCTGGGGTGAGTGAGTAACAAGAAAACATGATTTGTATCTTTTTTTGTCAAAGCCACAGGAAGTCGCTGCAGTATTTGACTAGACTGTCGCCTCTCTGGAGAGATGTGCTGAACTGAAACTGGATATTTTTAAGGCACTCTTAAAAATAATAATGATAATAATACATTTTATCTGGCCAAGCACTTAAAGAGCTTTTGAGTATTTTCATTTTGGGTTGTGAAATGCTAAAGTTTCTAAATGCAGTTCAGCAGTTCAGGATGTTGCAATGCTGTAATGTTGCAGCCAGAAACATCACAGATCACAGATAAAGAAAGATTTAAAATGTTGAAGTGAGTTTGTTCGACTTGAATGTGATTGGGTAGAAGTTTACAGTACAGTCGCAAGGGATAGAAAACCCCAAGTAGAATAAATGTGAGCCAGAATAGATGTACTTAGTTACGTTCCACCAGCTCTGGCTTCACTTCAACAGGCCGTATCGTTAAAGAACAGAGTACACGACTCACCGTGTGTTGAGACACTGTTGGTCCTGAAAGTCACGGACGCATAGTTCAGTTCTTCCTCCATTGATTCGATCAGGTTGATCACAGATTCAAGTCAGAAACAAACCTGAAACCACCGCCGCGGTCTACACACGTGTCATTTCAGGGACATAGCAACCAACTGTGAGTTATTACACAAATTGCACTTCTTCTTTTTGGTCAGATGACGTAAGACCGGTCGTTCTTGACAGGCTCAGGGTGGGCAGGATGTCTGTATACACCCGGCACAGAGCAGGTCTTACTGTTACAGAGAAAAAAGTTCAAATGATGCAATTTGAGAACTTTAAATTCAGTCACACCAAAACATCTTAAACTTGTGTTTGTTGTTGTTTGTGCCGTCATTGCCTTTATTTCATTTGTGTGTATCAACGTGGATTAGATCTGCTCAGCAAACTTCATTTTTTCATTCATTTGGTCGGCTCAGAGACGTGACGACATTAAACTGCTGCTATTCGCAGTCGAGCAGAGGTCAAAGTGGCTTTGTGAACTCCACAGTATGTCATCATATTGGGAAATGAAGGGGGAGTTTAAGTTTGAATTGCATCTACTACGTGCATCTACAGGCTGTTCATCCGGGCTGTTTGTAATCTCAGAGTTTCCAACGACAGAATTCCTAAAATAACAAGAAAAAAACAAAGATCTGGAAAGTTAAAAAGATCTCGTAGGCTACTTCATGTGATGATAATTGCCTCAGGGATGAATATCGTGTTTTGTTTGAAGTGTCTTTGATAATAGAGAGAAATATTTGCCAAAATACTTCATCAATCATCCGTCTGTGTTTGAACTTTTCCTGTTGTTGCAGACTGATAAAACAAAGATTGCATGTGAACCAGGAGCAGCTCTGAGTCATGTGTCTCTCTCTTTAGATAACTTGGCTTGTGCTGGGAAACTATTCTGGTTGTTTTATACCTTTGTTTTGTGTTTGTACAACACACCAACATGTAGTGGTCAAGAATAAATACAAAAGATCTGAAAAGTTTGGTCATTTATGTCTTTTCCCATCTCATCTTTATAGTCCACTTTATGAGGCATTAGTTGCAGTAGCTACTTAAAGCCACAAGGAGGAGCCATAGAGCACAAGCATAATGTGTGAAGTATTTGACTTGTGACTGCTTTAAAGTGGAAAAGCATCTGTAACTCAAGTAAAATAAAGTATTGGTAAGTTTTAATAGTAAAGTGTGTGGACAACTGTTATTCAGTGAGATTTTGAAAGTATTAGGCTTCATAATCTTTGTTGCATCATTGGTGTATGGCAAAGGTGTTTTTTTCTTCTTTTGTTATTTCAACCTCAGCTCATATAATAAATCTATCATACACTGTGTACACTACAGACAGATAAAACTGTTGATCATGTGTCCCATGTTATCAGGCTTTCATTCTGTGGTCCTGGATGAGTTTGTGTAATTCTTCCCCTGTTTTTTTCCACTATAATTTACCTGGATTGTGACCCACAGGGGGCTTTTCCTCTTAAACAACTGAACCAGTTTTAGTACAAAGGAAAGCTAAATGTAGAAAACTGCCATAAAAATACAATGAACTGCTTTTTTTATGGCATCATGTTAACAAACTTAAAGGTTCCTGAAATCCTGAAAATGAATGAATATTTGGTAGTTATGATCAGGACTTATGTTGGATAATGAATATAACCCAGTTAAAGATGGAAATAATCTTAATATAGTATTTTTATAGTTTACTTTCTTACTGTACTTAATGTCTTTTTATTAGTCCCATGAAGGTTAAACGTGTCTTCATAAACATGACGTGTTGGGTCAACATTAAAGTACTTATAGTGACCTTTTACCTGCAGTGTCTATTTGTATCTGACACTATATATATATAATTATCCGCGTGAGGAGGGACAATAAGTGAGTCATGTGATCTGACCAATCAGCGAGCCGGATCTGGTCAGGAAACGCTCCCTGGTGGTTTCACCTGCAGACAAGAAGAAGAAGGAGAAGAAGGAGGAGAAGAAGAAGGAGCGTGAAGGAGCCACAGAGCCTGAACACTGACAGCCTCACCGAGTGGAAATATATTGTGTTTTTGAAGGACGGTCCCGGACAGCAGCGATGGTTTGTGGCGGATTTGTTTGCACCAAGAACTCCCTCTGCGCTCTCAACATACTCTATGTTGTAAGTATGAAGTGAGAGCTGTTTAACCTGCGCAGAGTTCACCGAGAGGTGCTGCTGAGGACAGCTGCTGCTTTTAAGAGGACACAGGTGATCTGCTCTGCGCGACGTGCGACAAGTTCTCTGAACACGACAGGAGAGGAAAATGTTTGTGTCCGGTTTCCTTGTTGTAGGAAGCAGCAGGCAGGCGGAGGAGGATCAGGGCCAGTTTATGACTACGGCAGCTGATTACTTTCACCAGTGCTTTGCATGAAAGATAGATAAACGTTTTGGAAGGTTACTTATTCCAGCTGACCTGATTAGGCTACTTATGTGTTCCTCATAAAAAAAACAACTGCCGATCTTCTGGAAGAGTTGGTGTTTTGTCAACTCTGCCTACCGTTAATTGATTTAAATGGATTTCTCATTCGGTCCCTCACATGCAGTAGCTCCTGAGCTGCAGAAGTTTGTCTCTCAAACCCTGTTTGTGTATAAAAAAAGTTTTTCTGTAATGAACTGAATGAAACATGCAAATATTTAACTTGAAGTATCCATTTTAATGCCAAAACCAAGTTTCCGTAGAAGCCCATTTTCTGCCAGTTAAAGAAAAACACAATGAGATAAATACTAAGCTTGATGAAAGAAATATTCCTATTGTAAATCTTGATTGTGAGATGAAAGTCTTAATTATGAGACGAAAAGTCAATATTATCAAATGAAAAGTCAAAATTATGAGATAAAATGTCTGAATTATCAAATGAAAGGTCTAAATTATGAGACGAAAAGACAAATTTATCAGACGAAGAATCAAAATTATCAAATGAAAAGTCAAAATTATGAGACGAAAATGCAAAATTATGAGACTGAAAAAGAAAAATTGGCAGACGAAAAGACAAAATTTATGAGACGAAAAGTCAAGATTATGAGACCAAAAGTCAAAATTATGAGATAAAATGTCTAAATTATCAAATGAAAGGTCTAAATTATGAGATGAAAAGTCAAAATGACGAGACGAAAAGGCAAAATTGTCAAATGAGAAGTCAAAATTACGAGACAAAATGTCTAAATTATCAAATGAAAGGTCTAAATTATGAGACAAAAAAGTATAAAAGAATGTTTACTTCACAGTTCATTGAAACATAATTGAAGTCACAATATTTCCAAGTGTGATAACCAAAATCATACGAGCTGCAATTTTTCTTGATAAAGGTCAAATGTGACAAAACAACATTATAATGAAGTAATGAAGTGTGGTGCTGCAGAGATGTCCTGCCTGAAAACAGGAAACATGTTTGTTTGGTAAAGACCCAACAGATGTCACATCACCATGATTTTGGAAAAAAGTAAACAAAAGATGTGTTCGTGTCAGTGATAAATAACCACAGAGACCTAATAATATGCTGGTTTTTACCCCAGCAAATACACCTGCAGCCAGCTGGTGTACAGCACCGACCCCCCAGCTGTTTATCCCTGGTGTGGAGACTTCCTTTACAGAGGTGACTGATTGAACTTCCTCCTTCTCCCGTGCCAACGTTGTCTCCTTCCTCCTCAGTTGGTGAGTCTGCTGCTGGTCGGAGTGGCGGCCTGGGGGAAATGGTTCGGCCTGGTCTCCAGCATCAGGGTGGTGGCGGGGGTCATCGGCGTGGGCGTGTTCCTGTTCCTGGTCGCCATCGTGGGGCTGTGCGGCGCCCTGAAGCACCACCAGGTCCTGCTCTTCTTCGTATCCTTTTGGTTTCTGTGTGCTTGTAGGATCACGGGGAGTCAACCTCAAACCTTCTGGGGGTTGTTGCTGTGTGCCGAAGCAGAATGAAAAAGCAAATAACCCAAAGCTCTTGGCAGATTCTGCTCCTCTGTTGAGCTTTTGTGTTCGCGGTTCTCGCGCAGCAGCAACAGATTTTCAGTTATTTTTAATCCAACATAAACGTCCTGAACTTGTTCCAGTACATGATGATCCTGTTCGTAGTGTTCATCGTGCAGTTTTCTGTGTCCTGTGCTTGTCTGGCCCTGAATAAAGACCAACAGGTATGTTCATTTTGTCCTTCCTGAACTAAATACAGATCAGTAATAATGGCTGACATACTATAGTTTACATGAGATAAACATAAAGACCCTCACGTTTGTTCAGTGAGATTTTGTTGGCCTGTTCTAATTATGTTTCAAATAAAGGCAGCTTTTGCACCTTTTATAGATCCAACCAGTTTTTGTTTTTCCTTTACAGAACCTCCTGCTGGAGGTCGGATGGAACAAATCTGAGGACACTCAAAAAGACGTAGAGAAAACGCTCGACTGCTGTGGCTTCTCTTACGTCAACTACAACGGCACATGTGCTGCGGTGAGTAAAATCATCTGGAATAGTTTTTCCTCTTCTTGGGAACAATGCAATCATGATTTGCATAATCATTTATCTCGAAGTTGTTGAAATTTCTCCCTTACTTCCTACTTCCTCTTCCTCCAGAGATGCTTTCGTGACACCCCCTCACCGACCTGTAACACGTGCTCAGACATCATCCAGCAGTACACGGGCGAGGTGCTACGGTTTGTTGGGGGTATCGGACTCTTCTTCAGCTTTACGGAGGTCAGTAATTGTCGGGATATGTGGAATTTTGTGTAAAATGGCCGCTGACTTGGATATTAAAGGAACAGTTCACACAAAAACAAAAAGTCATTATCTACTCATACACATGCTGATGGAAAGTTGGGGGAAGTTTCGTAGTCAAGAAAATTTTTTGGAGCTAAGCAGCAAAACAGTGTTGCAGCATTTCCACAACAACTGACGTAGCTGGGGACTTATTTTAAAATGTCAAAGAAAACCTAAAATGGCTCCATACAGCTCTAATCCAACTCTCTGGAAGCCCTGAGATCCCAAATTGATTTGAAAAAGATGTTATTTACACTTTTTTTTTAAAACGAAATCTTCACCATAGTTGCTAAGCTAAAAGCATTAGCACATCTGATGTGTAGCATTGACCGCATGTCGAGGGTGTAAATATGAAGCATGAAGTCTCCATCTACTTCAGATGTTTAGGAGAATACTGCAACTCTGTTTTGCTGTGAAGCTCCAGAAAACCCATTTTTCCATCACCACAGGGGTTTTAGGAGAAAATACTTTTTAAGATAGATTGTGTTGGGACGAAGTTTATTGTAAATCCTGACTCACGGTCCACTTGCCTCTTTAATCTCTCCATTCAGATCCTTGGAGTTTGGCTCGCACACAGATACAGAAACATCAAAGATCCTCGATCAAATCCTGGAGCCTTTCTATAACCACTCACACTTTAATAAATCCAGCGCTGAATAATTATTTTCCTGTTTGGTGATTCGCACATTTCTGGACATTTGTAAGATTTATAGGGAGACTGTAACTTTTGTCTGAATACATTACAACTCCAAAGGATGATTACTGTCACAGTAACACGAGTAGAGACAAGTCAGCAAACTGACTCAGCAATGCCAGCTAGCTTCTATCTAAAGTTGGCGCACAGCTAACATTTGTTAGCATTAGCCTCTGATTGTAGACCATTAATATAGGCTACAGCTACAAAACCCCTGTTTGAATGTATTTGAATTAAGCAAAGGTAGATTTACCTGCTTATGAATTCAACTTTTGTGTGGGGGAAAAAAAGAAAAGATGTTATTTCATCTTCCAAAGTCAGAGTTTTGCAGCTCGATTAATTTGACTGAAATAATGCGATCTTTGCTGTTGTGAACTTATTTTTTTCTTTCAGGGAATAGTTTGACATTTAGAGAATTAAGTGTATTTACATTCTTGACGAGAGTTAGATAAGAAGATACCAACCACTCTCATGTCTATATAATAAAGCTGAAGCTACGGCTAGCAGCCGGTTAGCTTAGATTGATATACAGACTTGGAGCAGGGGGAATGAGCTAGCTTGGCTCCATCTAAAGATAAAATTTAAACCCTACCAGCACCTCTAACACTTACAAATGATGTGCCACAGATTAGCCGTGTGTAGCGACCTCCTCAGTAAAACCCAACAAGATATTACATGTTGATTATTTAGCTAAGCTTGAGCTGGATTTTGTAACTTTTGGACGAGTCTGCTAGCTGTTTCCTCCTGCTTCCTGTCTTAATGCTAAGCTAAGCTAACCTAACTGGCTGCTTGTGGTAACATGGTATTAATATTCTGGTCTGACTCTCGACAAGAAAAACAAATGTAATTCCCAAAGTGTCAAACTATTTCTGCAAGTGAAACCAGATACATATAAAGCCTGCTGGTAGTTATTGTGTCTTTAATTCTAATCTGTTAAAATGTGCTAGGAGTCAGCAGCAGCTGTGTGCGCTCAGCATACACACACCTTATGCAAATAAAGGTCAGATTAGCACCATGTTGGCTGGATGACTGTATTCACCACTCCCAGAGTGACGACTCACAGGTGACGACGCACATCGGTGTGGATTTAGGTGTTGGATGTCATTAGAGCAGGAAAAGTTTAAGATCAAATTACAGTTGATTGACGTACTCTTTCTAAACCAGGTTTTGTCTTTGCCTTGCATGTGTATTTATTGCTCTTTGTTTCACGTTAAAACACATCTGGATATTCTATATTCATCATAAATCATGGTTCGTCATGTGAATTGTCTCTCAGCTGTAGTGATTTTCCTTAATTATCTGAAATAAACACGCTGTGTTGCAGTACATGTACAGAAACTGTTGCGTCTATGCTTTGTCATGTTCCATGCTGACGAGGAGGCGTGCACGTCACTCGGTGCCACATGACTCACTCACATTCCTCACCACAAAACAGGATGCTGAGCAGGAAGTGCACTGGCTGTTTAGATTCCTCTGAACGAGCCAACAGGCTCGGCAGGCAGCGGTCCAACCTGTTCACCGGGGCGACCGTGAACTCACACTGCTCGTGAAATAAAGTCATTGTGTAAACACCTTATAATTAAATGCATTCTATATTTAGCTCTTTTCATTTTAAACAGATAATTACACACAGTCCCACCCGAGACATTTAAAAAGATTCAAAAGCATTGTTTGATGATTACATCTTTATTTCAATAAGGAAACAATGATTAAAATTCAGTGACGAACATATACAAAGAAAAGTCATTGCGTTATGAATTACCTAATGAACTGAGAATTTGAGTACAGCGTTTTTTGTCAAAAGTTAACATACCCACAATTTTTATGCAGGAAAAGCTCAAAAGTAATTAGAGGCTCAGAGGTCATTTGAGGAGCAAGCAGAGAGGAAGCACACGGTGAAGGTCTTGCTCATAAATGTAAGAGTTTGTTTGTGAATGTACAATATTTGTCATGTTATTACAAACGAGGCAGTTTCATTTGCACTTCCCCCAGCTGACCTTTGAAGCAGCTGATTGTGATTTGATGCAGCAGGGCGAACAGTTAATGATGAAGTGAAATGAGCAGAGAAGGATAAAAAGGTTGAAGATAACTGAGAAGTCGTGGGGTGGAAAAAAAAAAAGTAGTATTTGACAGAAAATACTGAGTGAGCTGAAGTCACCGTGTCTTCAGTCTCCTCCTGCACGGGGATCAGAGTGCTCCATCACACTCATGTTTCTGTGTATTTGCTCCTCACTAAACATGGCAACCCCTCTTGTCAGCACATTTCAAAATTGTGCCCCTCAGCTGATAACTTCAAAGCCAAATCTTGTCGTATGGAAGGCCATAAATCCACTGCTCTTCAGAGGCTGTTTTCAGACACGTTTTTTGATCATGTCCAGCACTCTGAGGTTGTTATCTGGGGAGCTCTTATCACGTTGTGTGCGTACTCTTTGCTGAGACTGGGGCATGAGCAG
Organism: Lagodon rhomboides; assembly: GCA_039737535.1. Taxonomy (NCBI): domain Eukaryota; kingdom Metazoa; phylum Chordata; class Actinopteri; order Spariformes; family Sparidae; genus Lagodon; species Lagodon rhomboides. Next base: position 27,948,794 of record CM077788.1, on the reverse strand, counting down.
ATATAGACTGTCACATGCTGCTTGGATCTCCTGATTTTCATCTTTGCTTATTTTTTTCATCCGGATAAAGAAGACAGAATAAAAAAGCCCTTATGCTGTCTGTGCACGTCTTGTGACCAGGGGTTGATCCAACTCTGATCAGGCTCTCTGACTTTGGCAGCTTGAGTGAGAAGACAGTATTGAGCATTAAGCCTAATTACCACTCACATGGAAGATGCAGGGATGCAAACCTCCTCAGATCATGTGTATCATAACTGAAATGATAAAGCCATTTTCCAACAAGGCAGCTCAACAGTTGTAAGCTCCCCCTGCTGGAGCCCCCTGATAACTACTGCTATAGTCGTAATAATGGCATTTTGAACATAAAACATAAGAAAAAAAAGTGCTCTACTCTAACTGCTGCAAGTGTCAGTAACCAAAAACTATGACGTAAGATGATAAAAGCTCATAAATCAGAATGAGGTCGTTAAATGTTCCTTTATATGACTTACTGATAACACACAGTATTCCACCCTACATTGACGGCAGATTAGCACCAATTATAACACACTCCTGTCCAACAGAGACATGACAGTGATGTTACAGAACCTGCTGACACACGACAGATGTATCTTGTGTTTAGTGTGCACAGAGAAATTAAAACTGCCCCTTCAAGAAAACATGAACCCTTTGAGTCCTATTTGGAACAGAACGTAGTGGTGCACTGCAGCCTCTTGTGGTCAAAATTTGTATTACAAAAACAGACAAAAAAAATGGCCTTAGAAAAACAACAAAAAAAGACTATTTCACTCTGGAAAAAAATGCATATTTTCACAGATGGAGGGGGGGGGGGATTAAGGAACTTTGGAAGATTATTCTGGCAAAACTCTCCCAGTAGTGGAATGTTTTGTTACACCTACTCAAGGACTGTAATTAAGTACAATGTTTATATTTTTTACTGAAAGAGACTTGAGGCAGGATTTCTGAAAAAATAAACATGCATTTTAAGTTTTTTAATGCTAATGGGTGATGAAGCGTTCAAAACCAAAAAAAATGAGCCCATCCACGTTTCTCTCCGTTGCCTTGAACAGGCTGTGTGCTGCAATTCATGTTCCGAATTTCCTGCGCAGTCCTGCGGACGTGACGTCAGATGACGCTGAATGCGTGTCCTCGCCGGCTTGGAAACAGGAAGAAGACAAGCGCGGTGGACCCAAACTAGTGTTTGTGTAGTAATGGATTCTGCTACGGCCAGAAAACGACCCACCACCACATAGAGTCCACTATAAAGTCATACTAAGAAGAAAACGAAGGTTTTATCAGTGGCAAGTCCAGAGTCGAAACGAAATTAAGACCAAAGCCAGGCCGACACCCGAATAAACATCGGATACGGTTCGACTCGTGGAGGCAGCTTCAACTCGAACTGGGACTGAAAACAGATGCAGACATGGCTCACCTCCTAGTGACCAGGTAAGAAAACATTACAGGTCATGTTTAGAGTTTGATTTGAAAATCATGTGAGATCACGAAGGACTCGGAGTGACCTAACGTGCAGAGTAGCGTTAGCTGCTAACATGTAGCTTAGCCCACCGCTGTGTAACACTGAATAGTTACAGACTGCGCATTTCCACGGCCCTTTAGTCTGAAAGCGAATAGTTAGAAATATGTCCCTTCATATATGGGACCGAAAGCCCAAACTGTTATCCGGGAGGTGACGTTAGCAGCTGGCTGTAGCCACATGCTAACGGTTTGTTTGTGTAGTAACATTAGCTGCTAACACACAGCAATCCCCTATCAGAGACGATGTTTTTGTCCCCCAATATGTCGTCTTTGCTTTCGCCTGTGCCTTTCAGACTCGCTGCTTGTGTGTCGCTACACACAGCGAGCCGGCTGCTTCATGTGTGTAGGGGATAAGGCTATCCCTTACACACAGCACAGTTCGCAGCTGTAGGCTAGCAACGTCATTCCGCGGAGGGCGCATGCGCAGAGATCTTGCAGTAAACAGTCACTTGAACGGCGAGTAAAGAAATAACAGCATAGACATATGAATAACAGCGTCACAGCTACTCTGCTGTGAAGAGTTCATGCCGGTCAAACTAGCCCCCAGTTGTTTTGTGGTGCCTGTATATATTAGATATCACGGTAATGCAGTCCAAGAACAGAATTCAAAATAAATTTATTTATTTATCGAATTTATTTGGAAGAGAACTTTAAGGTAATTCCACATCAGAACTTCCTGATATTGTATGAGTGACTCTCTGGAGTGGAGTACTATTAATCTGAACTGAAAATAGTCTGTGGAAATGGGTAATGTCCTTGTTATATCAATCTGAATTACGAGAGAAATATTATAAATATTTGATATTTCAGAGGGCTTTAATTTTGAAATTCCACATCAGAACTTCCTGGAATTATTTGAGTGACTCTCTGAGGTGGAGTACTATCAATCTAAATTAAAATTACTCTGTGGAAACAGGTAGTTTCCTTGAAATTTCAATCTGAAATTAAAGGAAAATACTGAAAATATTTGATATTTCAGAGGGCTTTAACAACTGGGGGCTAGTTTGACCGGGGTTTTCGGAGTGGCGACGGGCTTGACTGCAGTGTCGTGTCACTATCAAGTCTTATTTCTTGATCCTGCTTCATGTCCCTTTAAGGTGACTTCATACTCCCAATCCTCTACTAGTTCAGATTGAAATGTTGAACCTTTTACTCATATTTGACACCTTTATGTGATGGTTCCTTTTCTGATAAAGATTTTACATAACAAATGTTTTTTATAAGTTTATCAAATCCAACATGATCAGCGCTTAAACCAGTCATTCCCAAACTTCTTCCCAAAGAATTGCATTCAGCCAGCCCCCTACAGTGGCATTATTAGGATTGGAAATGCGCCGTGATCACATTACCAACAGCTTCATTGTCCATGTCATTATAAAATTCAGTTAAATGTGTGCTGCCAGGGGTGGCCACAGTAATTGCAAGCTTCATGTTACTGTTAAACTTAAGTTAAAATTAATCAAATGAGCTCTATATAGTGTGGGAGAGATTTTAAATGTGGGAAAAAGAGAGCACCGAGTTCGAGGGATCCCAATCTGTTACTGGTAGAGAAAAAGTTGAATTGATGTACACCTGATTGTGACTCAACAAAAGGTAGCAAGATTATGTTAATAATCGTTGATAAATCCCAGCAGCAGAGCAGTATCATCAATCTGAAGTTAGAACAATTTAGGAGACATACTTGAAATTTTCAAATCTGTGCAGCTCAAGATATAATCCTGTTTTTTTAAAAATATTTTTCTGACATAATTTGTTATTCTCAAGGTGCAAGAAAATAAAAGCAGATTCCATTTCCATGTACTGTAAAATGGAGTCCGATGAATAATTGTATATCTTAGTTTCTTGAACAACTAAATGAGACTTGTATGTGCCCTCTTGTGGACAGACTGTAATAACAAGTCTTTATAAATTACCATCATGTTTGGTATTACATCAATACTGACTTCTGTGATAAGTTTATATCCTAATTACTCAGACTCAGAAAGAGTATTCTTGTATTGTATCAAGATTTTTATTAAGCTTACTGTACATTCATGTACCAAACAGCATGTTCATCACATGAAAGCATACTCTTGCGCTCCAGAGTATTGAGAGGAAGGCAAAAGTCCACTAAATAATGAGAATTCAGGCGCCATATTAACAAAGCAACACGAGGATAAGAGGGCAAACAAAATACAGACTTACACATGTATCCAAACAGAATTAAAGTGACCTGACACAGTCAAACTTAGATCTGATATAATACATTTTAAACAAGGAGCACTCTCTCAGCAGAAGTTGGACCAAAACAAACACAAAGAAATAAATAGGCACTGGGGAAGTAGTCACATTAGCGTTAGGCAATTAGTCAAGAGAGCTGCTAACTGCTTAAAGGCAAACAGACAGTTTGGGGGGTGAAGCTGCGTTGAGTGGAAGTTAAATGAAAATCCAAGAAATAAGAAAATGGAGATGGAGAGGGCGAGAGACTTGCAGGTTTCTTATCAGGTGAACTTGATTATGAGTCTGATGAGAAGGCTCTGTGTGAGTTGGGGAACTGCTGAGAGTTGAAATCCTGGTCTTCCCTCACTCGTTTCTTGATGTCTGTTTTAACCTGAGAGGGAAAACATATGATTATTATCATGACAGGACGTACAGGCATCATGTCAGAAGGTGACTTGGTAGTTAGAGAGGCTGTCATGAGATCACAGGTTTGTTCACAGTGATAAAACCAGATTTAAAGTTGACATTTTCAGTGATGTTAACAATTTAAAAAAAAAAAACAGCCTCAGAACAAAGGATCTCAAAAGTATCTTGTGTGGCTCAGCTCATATGTTTTTTTAGTAACAAACACCATTTCCCAAAAACAATGTCAGTATACACACTGGGTGAAAATTGAAAAAAATCAGCGGTGATTTTTCTCTTTTTCTGGGAAAAAAACAACCTCGTGCATGAGTGAAAAAAATTTTTTGGCAGGGATTTTTTTTTTCACCTTTTGTTTTTTATAAGGCTAGGATTTAAGTTTCAGGTTATGCAACATAACTGTCATTAGTTTTGGTGTGGAATGACACACACCCCCCTCAAACTGCTCACACAGTTAGGCCGGTGAAAGATTACCAGGATGTACACTTAAAAAATCGAATGGAAATTTGATTCTAAACTTTATCATCACTTTCAAAACCTTAGTTTTGGATAAATAGGTTAACACAGACTTGTTAGTAACCTGTCTGACCACTTGGTTACACTACTGGATGTATTTTAAAAACATGTGTCTCTGTGATAAAGGTGGTGAGAAAATGTTAACGATTAAATAACGTTATTATTAATTAATACAAATCATGGCCAAAACTGTGAAAACAAGAGGATCAAACTGCAGTTATTATTAACCTAAATGATGTGTATTGAGTTCCTGGTTTGTTCTAATATAAAATTGACTTACCTGTTCTGCATAAGCTTCCTTCAGCTCGTGGGTCTCCAGATCGTCCTGTAACTGCTCGGCTGAAGTGATGGGCTTCACTCCTGCTGTCCTTGCTGCTTGACTCACTGCATCAGAGAGGGAGAGGAGGCTTCCACCACCCAGTCCTGTCTGGAGACACAAAGACACACAGGCACTTTGAAGAAGGTGAAGTCGAGTGACATTCATGTGTAATAAGTAAAGTTACAGATGATCTTATTACCTTCCTGCGTTTAGCTGGCATGCCATGCAAATAGGCGTCAGACATGGGAGGCTGAGCCTTCATCTTCCTCTGGGTCATCATGTCACACCGGATGATGGGCACCCATTCCTACAACACATAGAGCAAATAAACATTTTTAAAGGACAGGCTTCACTTTTTAAAGTAAAATAATACTCAAAAGCATTCAAAAACTGCACTGGAATCGTGTTGTGTCCCCACACAACACGATTCCAGTGCAGTTTTTGAATGCTTTTGAGTACAGGTTGTGATAATCTGTAGGGACGCGATTGCAGCAACCAAAAGTGGTTTCAATGGTTAGATGTTAGAATCCATTTAGCTTGAGTTAAAAACGTCATCTTTACAATATTAGTTAGAAGCTCATTAAAATCAGGCAGATAAAGATCTGATCTCATCACAGCATTAAAAATTAAAATCCACATTGATGGGTCTTTCCAGAAACAATTTCTCTGAATAGTCCAAAGACTTTCGTTTGAACAGTTTTCAGTGGAAATATTTTCTACAAAAGAAACTATTTCTCTAGAAACTGTTGACACTTTGTTCACTGGATTAACCAGAGTAATAAGGAAACTAACTGTGAAGCAGGGCAGAGCTACAGAGAGCACATGTGGTCATGAAAACACTTCCCTGGAAAAAAGAGAAGATAAATGTTATAACAGTAAGACTGTGAGGGCTCTTACAGGGGGAACAGCAGCCGCCCAGGCCTCTGACTCACGAGGAGACTCCTCACTCCCTCCCTCAGCTCCCGCTGCTGCCATGTCGCCACCTAATGGTGCCGCTCCTCCTGAGGATCCCAGGTCCCCAGGCAACACCCTTGGTTCCCGTGCTGACGCCCTCGTGTCGTGTGACACGGACATGGCCTCCTCTGCTGTGGTGGCTGCAGCCGGTGAGAGGGTGTCCCCAATCTTTGGAAGTGGAGAACAGCGGAATGAGAAAACTAAAAGGTAAAGCAGTACTTAAATAGTGAACTTGGAAGACACGCCATGCTTACCGTTGCACTTTGCGCTCGTTCAGGTTCTTGTGTGCCAGCTGCAGAAGACTGATCTCTCTGTGAAAGAATGTCATTTAATATTTATTAGCCATTTCAGTCGTGCCGTCCAAAGTAACAGGATATGTAACTGCCATCAGATAAGAGGGACTCCTTTCTCTGCATGTAACATGTTACATACGCATCATGTTGTGCAGAAAATGAGTAAGGTTTTCGAATATAAAATTCAGAAAATATGACTGAAATCTACAATAACAGAAACCAAATTTAGGGAAAAGAAACAGATTTTAAATTCCTGAGTGTGACTATGAGCCTCAGGCTTGAGCAGCTTCATCATTTAAGTTGATTTTCAACAATTGTTAATGTGTCCATGCATATTCTTGGAGGAAACCATAAATTCTAAGCTAATTGTAAAATAAATGTGTCAAAAAGGACATGCAGTTGGTCTGTTACCTGTGTGTGAACTATGTAGTTCTGGATCTGCTCCTGTGTGATGGGGATGTGCTCGAGAATGACTTGCAGCCTCATCGTCATCATGCTGGTCATCCAGTTGACCAGGCTGGGGCTGATGTCACTGGACATCCGCCGCTGGAAAACAAGAAAATAAAGCATTTCCTTTACAGCTGTTTCTTCTTTATTTTGTCTTTTTGTCAACATTTCTCTCTATGGATTGTTCAAACTTTTAGCAGCTTTTGTTTTGTCGACATATCTGACCATTCTACGAACATAAAATCTTTTTGCGGGTAAAGTTGCTATTCTCTGCATAAGGCTTATTCATTCTGAGTCACTGTATAGGAGAGTCGGTTTAAAAGCTATCTGTAATGTCTTAAGTTCATTTTAGTTATCTGTGACACGTGTGTCAGTCTGCAAGTAGTTTTAACAACTAATTCATGAATTCCTTTGTTTAAAAATGACAGATTCTTTTCTGTATAACCTTGTCAGCAACACTATATAATTTCAGGCATGACCATGAATTGAAATTTGGAGCATGTGAAAATAGCGTTGCAAAGTAAACAGGCTAATTTAATGGATAAGTAGGAGAAAATAACAGTAGCAGACTAAATAGTAAATGTTTTCTGAAGGGCAAAATCACAACACTACAGCTCACTGCAAAAAGCTTCGCCTTATATGCCAAATTCAGTTTCATGTGGTATCTACTGCCTTCTGTCAGAAAGTAAAATTCACACACCAACAAAACATGACTGAAATATTGTGTACTGACTATTCGGTGGTTGATGACTGCAGTGAGGGCTCTCTGGTCTCCTCTCAAGCAGTGCAAGTTGAGGGCAAGACACTCAAACAGTGCCTGGTTACACATCTGTAGCAGTCGGGGGCCAAATGAGTCATCTGGATGAGAAAAATATAGATATTACATACTTAGTAAAGACATACAGGTCCAACTGAATAGTGAAATCAGTGCTTCATCTCACAGTAGTAACATCAACACAAACCCGATCACAAGACCAATTGATTTTAGGGCCGTACTGGACGTTAGTTCTATACATTCAAAGCTTCTGTTGAGGTTTCAAATGAAGCTCGAAATGTAACTGAGCACCAACAAAATGCAGACATGTTTACTGTAATTACTTCATTAAATTATAATAAAAGTTGTTTAGCCAAAATGTATTTTTGTTTTTGTGGTTATCTAAATGTAATTGATGGTGCTGTTTGATTGAAGCTAGACCACACCAGTAAAGGTGAGCTATTCTGGAGAAAGATAACTGATTGTTGAGCCTTATTATCAGGTTGTCAAATACCAAAGCTTTGTGTTGGTCCCTTAGACCCTAACCAAGAATGTCAACTATTGAACAAAGCTTTCAAAATTTACCAGTGCAACGCAGAATGTGTGTGGCAATGTGCTGCAGCTGCTGTCTGAAGAACGACATGTTGGTCTGAGTGATGTCAACGCCCTCCAACACTGTGACCGATGACTCTGCCTGTGGGGGTTGAACAGAGAAATGCAATCAAAACATTTCAAACCTACGAGGGTAGCATTTCAGCTACTCCTCACAAAATGTGAAACAGGGTGACTTGACTCATCAAACCATACACTGTTTTGTATTATAGCGGTAGTGGAGAGCGAGCAGACATTTAGAACTTACAAAGCTCTCAGTGATATACTCCTCCAGCTCGTTGACAAGACTGTCAGCCGCAGCCTGGTGGGTGGAAACATAAGACAGAGAACAATGGTGTTTAGATGGAGAAGATAAAACAGTTATTGGTCATTTACACGATTAAAGATGGGTAATCCATCTAAAATATATATATATATTTTTAAAAAGCTTTTGAAGGAAAAACATTTCTCCTTCAACTGGTGAGTGGTACTGACAGCAATGTTCTCTTCAGTGGGCTCTCTGCCGTTGAGGTAGTTCTGGGTGAAGAACTGGGACAGTTGAGGCTGGATGCGGCCCAGGGGCTGGTGCTGGCCGTGAAGCAGCATCACCAGGTCTGACATGGTGAACGTCTGGCACACCAACATCAGCAGCTCTCCAAAAAATCCTGGGAACCACAATAAAAAAAAACAAAACAAATTCATATCATCAAGAGAATTTAGATCAATTTTTTCCTGATATTCTTCTTCGTGGAAAGCCATTGCTCTTTACCAGTAGGATCCTCGGGACTGATGAAGATGTTGGTTGCCTGGGACAGCCTCTGCATGAACTGGGCAATGCTCTCTGTGTCGTTCTGGGCCTGGCCCAGAGAGCCCATCATGGTGCTGAGGACTCCACGAACGATGCCTGTGAAGAGCTCCGGGTTGAGGGGTTCGGCAGCACCGGGGGGGTTGGGTGTGGGGTTGGGCCCTGCAGCATTAGCAGGAGTGGTGCCAGCGGGAGGAGGGGGGAGTGAAGATGGGCTGGGAGGCCTGGAAATAAAACAGAATAGAGGAGTGTGGATTTGTTGATATAGCAAATGCAAATCAGGTGCGAGTTCATGTACAACTATCAGGTCCACTCTATACGGTGCGCTTGAGTCAAACATTTAAACACTGACCTGCTGCATGAATTCACTCACTCCCTGGATGAAGGCTGGGACACCAGATGTGGTGACGGTGATTGAAGGGGCCCCTACAGGTCCCCCACCAGCCCCACCTGCTACACCCAGCAGAGAACCCAGGAGCTGGCCAAGATCTGGGGGCATCTCCTGGGACTGGGGCTGACTGGTGTTGGTCTCAGGTTGGCTGGTAGTGTTTGTGGTAGGCGGAGGTGTGGGTCCCGAGGTGGAGAAAGAAAAGGAGGAAGTGGATGAGGAGTTTTGAGAAGAGGATGAAAAGGAGGAAGAGGTGGAGGAGGACGTGGATGAGGAGGATGTGACTGTTTGACCAGCTGTAAAGAAAAAAAGATAGAAATACAACAGATCAGCAGTGATTCTTGACCATTATTTTTAAACTTGAACTTTTTCGGAAAAATCTGTTAATATTGTTATAAAACTTAATTCAACATCTGGAAGAGCTTACGCATTTGTCCTGGCAGCAAAAGCTGCCCAACCAATCCACTAATCATCTGGTTGAGAGCAGCGGGATTGAAAGCCTGTGGAACAAGATTCTTTAATTAGTATCAAATGTTGAAAAATTAAAACAACCTCAAAAACAGGAACCAATGACAAAACATTGTTCTCACCTGTCCTGGCTGCTGGCCTGGCATAGCAGCCCTCACATTAATGGTGGTTCCCCGGGTGCCGAAGGCTGGCGGGGGCATGTTGGGTGCAAAGGGGGGTCGGGTGAACACAACCCTGGCCTGGGGCTGGGGGCCAGCGTGGGGAGGTGGTGGGGGAGCAGTAGGGGTGGTGGTGGGTGTGTTAGGACCTGTGGTGGTAGTTGAGGAGTTGGCTGTGGAGCTGTAGCCAGGAGGGGTGGGCTGGGGTGGGACTGGCTGGCCAGTAGCAGTGGCTGTGGCAGCGCTAGTAGCTACGGCAGCAGCATACTGGCTGATCTGTTGCATGAGATTCCGCATAAAGTCAGGGGGGAGGGCACCTGAGGGAGCAAACAGAAACCATGATGTACTTCTGTTATCAGCAAAAAAAAGGAAAGGATAGAAAAAGGAGGCTTTTTTTATGATCCAAACCAATAAAATGTGTTTCATTGAACAAAACTGTTGCAAGTTGGAAAAAATAAAAAATAGATTTAAGGGGTTTTTCGTGACTAGAATGGTCTCTGTAAATGTACTACCAACTGGGTTTACCTGGTTGTCCAGGCATTTGCTGTCCACCTGCAGCAGGATTTACACCTGGGCCTGCACATACACACAAAAATAATACACAAATACTGTGAATTCCCTTGCACAATCAGAAAGTAACTGCCTGTGTATTACTCTCCACAGAGGTGTATTTTGTGTAACAGAGACATCATTCAATAAACAGGAAAAAAAGAATCATGCAATTTCAGTTTGTAAATCAGATCAAAGTTAAATTCTTCAAAACACCCAGCAAATGCTTGCGGCAGCAGTGCAAAAAGGAAACAGCAGTGTTTTATGTGCAACCATTGAACTCCAACGCACTGCCACCAGCAATATAACACACAAACAGCTTTGATGTAGTGGGGCATTCAATCAGTGGCGGGTAGGGGACAACACACCATCCGCGTTCATCTGCATCATAACCACCGGGACTGCCTGGTGGCTGATCCTGATGACCCGGGGGCCAGCCTGTCCCTGTCCAGCCTGCTGATTAGACGGGGAAGTCTGTGAGGGAGAGGTCTGTCCCTGACCTGCCTGCTCAGACTGGCTGGCCGACTGAGTGGACGGGGCTTGTCCTTCGCTGTTACCCGCAACAGTCATCGTGGCACCCAGGTTCATCTGTCGGTTAAGGTGCAAGCACAGTCAGTCAGATTATATATTCAAGATTCAATTTAATGACTATTAACTGAAATCTGTGTGCATTCACTGACTTGCACCGGGATGTGGTGGTGCACAGCTCCAGGCAGAGTGACTGGGGTGGCATAGTGGGAAAATGGCCGGACCACGTGCAGGTGGCGGGGCACAGGGCTCATGAGGTTCAACCGCAGGTCACTGAGGGCCACAAGGGCGTTGCCAAGGAGACGGAGACACTCCCATGTCAGGACGAGAGTGCGCTGGTCATCCTCCCTCTCCTGTGGCAAAAAGAGAAACCAGCTTGAGCAACGTTTTGAATGAAAACAACATAATCTATGTTAAATACACAGGATGTTGAGCAAAATCAATACTTTGGGAAATTTTCTTTCTTGTCGATAGTTACATGACAAGATGGATCCCATTATCAAGCCTCTACGGTTAATATAAAGCTACCCCCAGCAGCTGGCTAACTTACAAAGACTTGAAATAGAGGGAAACAGCTGCTGTTTTTTGAGGGGATTTTGTAAAGTATTACTTGTTCTACATTTACTAGGCCATCAGAGACTCTAGTGACTGTCAGAGCTTTCCCTCAAAAACATAAGCAGTAGTAATGTAATATCATTTGTACTGTTTCACCATACTTATGTACTACAGACTCACATACAAATTTGTTAACTGCTGAATTATTTCCATAAACCCTCTCGGTCCAAACACCTTAAGATCATTTGATTGTTTGGACGGAAACATTATATGAAATAAATTACGTAACAGGTGGTGAATGCTGCATTTTTAATAATCTACTGATACAAAAATCTGCCTCATAATTACCTCATATGTAAGTTCTTGCTGCTGTACAAATTTAATATCTGAGGGTGTGAAACATTTTAACAGATGCCCTGGCATTCTATTTAAAAAGCATATTTAAAAAAAATTAAGATCATCAGTTAATTATTAATTTGGCTGTTTGAATCCTACTGTATTATTGTTGTATTCTGCTGTGGTGGCGGTCTCTAAGATGGTATGAGCCCTCTGAATGAAGGGCTGCAGTCTCTCCTCCACCCGCCGCAGTTCAGATAACATTTCTGCCAACTCAGCTGGGCTGGGATGACTACGGGGGAAGCAAGGAGGAAAAAGCGGATTACAATCAAACACATCATGGGACTCCTGCCGGTGTTCCTATGATCTGCTTTATGTTTACAAAGTTGTCTTCATTGATTCTTTGCTAAATATGTCTTTTACAAATACACCTGACTGAAAAAGGTTTGGAACAAAAAATATAAGACTTGCAATTATGAATCCTCACGTATTGGCATAAGTAACAATCTGACTCGTTGAGAGAGGATGTCTTACTTGGGTCCAGGTTGGGGTGTTGGTCCCTCAGATTGTGCTGATGAGGTGGGTGGAGGTGGGGGAGTTGTTGGAGGTGGGGAGGTGTCCATGGGCTGGGCAGAGGGGGAGGGAGTGGAGGTGGTAGATGAAGATGAGGGAGGGGGGGCAGCAGCAGCAGCAGCAGCAGCAGCAGAAGTTGCCTCTGTTTGGGAGGATGAGTCGCTCAGCCGGCCCTGAAAAAAGAGACACAGCGGAAGGGAATTTGTTACTGATAAGGTCGGGATTTCTCTGGAGATTTGTTACTGGAGTAAGTTGAAGGTTGAACTCTCACCTCCATTCTTTGAATAACATCATTGATGTCCCTCAGCAGATTCTCAGCCAGCACCAGCCTCAGCCTAGGCTCACTCTGCACCGGTTGGTCCATATCAATGTGCACATTCACAGACCCATTGCTCTGAAAAAGGCAAAAGTGATAATCAACAAAACACAGGCTAATGTATATGTGATTGTATGCCACTGATAGGCATAGTATCTTACCCCAGTGCTGGTTGTGACTCTGGCATTCCTTGCATTCTCTCCCATGCCGGACACCATCTGCTGAACAGACATCTAAATGAGAAGAATAAGAAAAGTAATGCACCTCTGGAAACAACTAAACAAGCAAGACAAACCTTCTTACGGCCATCAAGGGATATATAATCTGCCAACAGTTTGGTCTGAGATTCCCTTAATAGTTCACAAAGCAAACCTACCTGTATCTGCTGTGGGTCCATGATGTTGACAGGGAGGTTGAAGGTTCCAAGCATTACGTAGCTGTTAGCATTGCGATCATGTGGAGGCACTTGGGATGTTCCCTGGGAGGAAGAAGATGGCCCACTGTCGGCTGAAGTGCCCCCTGACCCTGAGCCAGGCTGGGAGGGTGGAGGGGGCGCCCGCTCCACAAGGTGTATCACCTTGCCACCAACATCTGGGACAAAAGAGAAATATGGTCAGATCTGAACAAATACGAGAGTCTGCTGACTTCACACTTTTGTTAGCTGGATGATTTTAAATTGCCTTCAAATACTGACAGAAGCAAGTTAGCTCAAAGCGCCTATTTGTTTGAAACAAGCTAACTTAATACACAGTCATTATCTTGTCCCACATTAGTAGTCCACCACAACAACAAAATAACACCAAAGCAACACAAAACACTTACAATAAGTTAATGCAACCCTCAGAAAAAAAATCCTACTTATGTACTTGTTAATTATTTGTTTGTAAGAAAATGTTAAAAGTCAATATGAACATAATGAAGAGTCATTTTTAATATTTACATTTAGGGCATTTAGCAGATGCTTTTGTCCAAAGTGACTTACAGTTATTCATACCTACATACATTCATACACTGATGCCATGCAAGGTGCCGACCAGCACATTAGGAGCCGTTTGGGGTTCAGTATCTTGCCCAAGGACACTTTGACATGCACACCAGGGGAACTGAACCAGCGAGCTTCAGATAACAAGACGCTGGCTCTACCCCTGAGCCTACTTTTTGAGAGCCTACAATAGCATTATACCAAAAAGTGAAGACAATATTGAGATTAAGTGATTACTTACTATAGTCTGCCAAAGTCCTCTCATCCTGTAAGACTCTGCCCTGGTAGATCAGCCTCTGTTTGTCCACAGGAATACCCACTGAAGGTGCAATATGCTCCTTGAACTCTTTCACTGTCAGCTACAAAAAAGATGGGACAAACACATGTCACTAGCACAAAGGGTGACAAAAGACGAGAAGCCAGTCAAGAGTTTGCATTGTGAACTAATGAATTTACCTGAGCACCAACAGTGTAGGTTCTGCTTTGGGAGTCTAATGTTTTGACTGTCACCTCTATGTCTGCAGTTTGTTCCTCCATGTTGTTCCTGTATCATAAAACAGCATATTCAAGTGATTATAGCTCAACTGATACCAGATTCACAAAAATCAATGCCAAAATCAGTACTTGAGTTTCACATTTTTGATACCATTATATCAGCTTTACACAAACAAACACCAAACATAAACAATACTTTTTCAGAACTATATTAAATCTGTTTTTAAAGACTTGTTGAAGACAGAGCAGGACAGTTAACAGCAAGTTAAAAAAAAAACCTCTTCTATGCTTTCTTGTGGAAAAACACTTAAGGAAACACTCAACATATATTTGATATCATATCAGCTGCTTGAGACATAATACAATATATTGATACCATTAACAATAATTTTGATTCTCAAATTACACTACTTGAAATGTGTGAGGGATATTGGGATATGGGTGCATATACGTGTGTGCATGAAAATGCAACAGAAGTCAAATGGAATGTGTTGCAATATTTTTTGGGGGACGACGACAAATATTACACAAAACAAACAATCAGATATATACAGAATCAACAAACAATCAAGTGAAACACTTAAATATCCCACTATCTCTATTTAATCTTAAGTAGTGTAATGTATTTTTTTTTTCATTAACTGAGTGTTTTCAATGTCAACATATGACAAAATGTCCACCAATATTTCTCAAGGATAATGGTGGTGTACTTTATTGCATATCAGATCGATTAATCATTAAAGTGACTTAAATTTACAAACAATTACGAGTTCCCGTGTGAGAATGTTCCACTCCTATCTTTATCTTTAATATTACTGTAAATTAAATGTCTTTCGGTTTTGGATTCCTGTCAGACAAAACAAGACGTTTGAAAACGAGATCTTGTGACATGGGAACTTGTGAGTTAGTTTCACTACTTTCTGACATTTTAAAGCTCAAAACAACTCGATTCATAGAAACAATAACTGACACATTCAGAGAACAAGAGTTGTACAATCGTCAGTATCACGACTGACAGTCTTCATCAAATACAACAAACAAAACTGTTGTTTCTCTATTATCAGTAACAATAATAGTTGCCGAGATAGCAAGGAAATAGCCAAGTGTGCCAAAAGCCATAATAGTAAAACACATGAGAGTAGCAGAGGCTGAGCGAATAAAGTAACGTTGGCTAAATGTCGTTAAAAGTACCGTTAGGTAACGTTAGCATCATGATGTTAACGTGGTTAACTCAGAGCTAAGAGGCTTAACGTTAGCTCAGTTAGCTGTATCCTGTTGGGCCAGTTAACGGCACGCGTATTTACATTTTCAACATGTATTCAACAATTTGAGCTGCGACGTGTAGATAACACTGAGAGTAACTACGCATATCGTAAGCTAGCAAACATGAGTTAGCGCTGGCTCGCTAGCAGGATTTAGCTTAACTGAACCTGGAAACCAGGCAGACGTTTGCTCCGAAGCTAACTTTCACCAGCTAACCAGTAAGGAGGCTAAGCTAATGCTAAATATACTAAACGCTACAATACGCTGCTCGTTTTAGAGACAATGTGATATTTTAATAAACACCACACTTTGTTGTTTGAAGGTTACCTTAAAAGTCACACTATCCTCTCAACTTATCCAGCGTATGCAGCTGTTTCTTATCATCAAATAACATGCAAATGACTTCCTAGTACGAGCTCCTGCTCTGGTACTTGCCAGAAACTACCAGGCAGCACGGATGTGACGTCGGAGCGACGCCGGAAACGCTGCGCAGGGGAAAGAAAAATGGCGAATCTCGTGGAGGCGAAGACCCAACAACAATTTGAAGGTTTCCTAACCAAAGCCGGAAAATGCCTGACCGTGGTGCATTTCACGGCGACATGGGCTCCTCAGTGCGGCCTAATGAACGACGTGATGTCCGAGCTGGCGAAGGAACACACGAGCACCACGTTTGTCATGCTAGAGGCGGAAGCGGTGCCGGAGGTGTCGGAGAAGTATGAAATCGCCTCAGTCCCAACCTTTCTTTTCTTCAAGGGAGGAGAGAAGGTGGACCGCCTGGACGGGGCCAATGCTCCGGAGCTGACCAAGAAGGTACAGCGCCTGGCTGTCACCGGGAGTCCGGCTGGAAGCGCTGAAAGCGGCACCACGGACCTGAACCAGCGGCTGAAGAAGCTAATCAACGCGGCCCCCTGCATGGTCTTCATGAAGGGGTCCGCGCAGGAGCCCCGCTGCGGCTTCAGCAGGCAGTTAGTGGGCCTGCTGAAGGAGCGCAATATCCAGTTCAGCAGCTTCGACATCCTGTCGGACGAGGAGGTCCGACAGGGGCTGAAGACCTACTCTAACTGGCCCACCTACCCTCAGCTGTATGCGAATGGCGAGCTGGTGGGAGGACTGGACATAGTGAAGGAGCTGGCTGAGACCGGAGAGCTGGAGAACACCTGCCCCAAGGCCGTGACCCTGGAGCACCGTCTGAAAACCATCATCAACCAGAGCCCAGTCATGCTGTTCATGAAGGGCAACAAGGAGGGCGCAAAGTGTGGCTTCAGCAGGCAGACACTGGAGATTTTGAACAACACCGGGGTGGATTATGACACCTTTGATATCCTGCAGGATGAAGAGGTGCGTCAGGGGCTCAAGACATATTCTAACTGGCCAACATACCCCCAGCTTTACGTGAAAGGAGAGCTGATCGGAGGTTTGGACATAATGAAGGAGCTGATGGAGAGCGGGGACCTGGTTTCAACGCTGAAGGGGGAGGCTTAGGAGGAATTGCCATGCCACCAGAGAGGGGGAACAAGATGCTACTGCACATGCTCAGATCAGCTGATGTAATATGACACAGGATCAGGCAATAAAAGCTACAATTTATGAAAAGAAATCAGAGTTAATAATCAAATAGTTTACCGGTGTAGCATTTGGATAGATTTATTTACTCACTGCAGTTTCCATCGTGTTATCTGAAAATTTTGCAATCCCTGTGCTTAGCCTGACTCTGGGAGAAGCCACTGAGAACATGTGGCTCTTGTGTTTGCATTTCTGGGTTAGCTTTGTCCTTTCAGTTTTCACAACCTCACACTTCAGAACTGGTTTATATTTCTAGTGGACCATTACTGGCCATCTGGTGCAGCCTCTGACTTTCCACACCGTCCTGTCAACACTCTCTTCACCTGAAAGACATTTAACTATATCTCAGAATCACTCTGGTTTAAATGCATAGAAATAACTCTATATGGCACTTATTGGTACTTTGTTCATCAATAACATGATTAAAAAATTAAAAAAAAACCTAAGATCTGGTGTTGTTTTTGGTGCTGCTGTCATTTATTAGCTCATGTGTGAACAATCGCTTTGTAAAATGCAACCAACCAATCCCATCATCAAAAGCAAGAATACAACAAGGCCTTTTAACCTGATGTAATACGGAAAGTTGTTGAAATTGTTTAGATTTTGCTCTCAAATAAGACTACTTGCTGTGTTTGTAACCATAAATACAGCACATCTATGATTCTTGGCTGTAGCAGAACTGCCACATAACAAAAAAATTGCTTTCGAATTCAACAGCCCTGCAAACTACTGCATCAAAGTGGAATCAACAGCTCTCAGACAAGGTCTTAATAAATATCATATATAAGCATCACAAAAGTTGTCATCTCTGCACATCATACTGCAGTTCTGTGCATACCAGGAGAGGGAAAGGATGTTCTGCTTTCCTCATATTAGTAAAATATTTACTATAAAGTGTGCAGGAACTAGATGCAGACTTATACATGAAGCATTTGATTGCAGTGAGACATAAACTGCACTATATGATGTGGCTTTATTGTAAATTGTCACTGAGATAGAAACAAGTATCTTCAGTTATGATTCATCTCCTGGACTTGTTGATTTCAGGAAAGTTATCATCAAAATGTGATTTCCGGAGAAGTTTATTAAGGTGGAGCGTGTGCAGATGAGCTGGTTGTCTGACACCACCTTGTGGAAATAGGCATAGAATACAGAAAGTCCTATAACCTGATGTCAGTCTCCATGTGTTTTTTTTAAAACCAAAAAAATGTGTTTTTAACTTTATTCAGCATTTTCAGTTAACAAACAGGCGTCATCATTTTTTAACATACCTCATAGTATTTCATAGCAGCAAACTTTCATAAAGAAATGCAAACAAATAACAAAATATACAGTAAAAATATCAATATATAACCCAAGTAATTCAACTTTTTCAGATACTGAAAAATCTCAGCCTGTAAGTTTACCTCATGATAACTCTGAAGTATTCTGCTTATCAGTTAGTCATTAGAAAGAAAATCAATGCAATTATTTTGACAACTGATTAATCACTGAAGTAATATTTGAGCAGAAAATGCCAAAATGTACTGGCTTCAGCTTCTCCAATGTTAACATTTACTGATTTTCCTATTTTTATATAATATTAAAGCAACATTATGTAACTATTTACCTTGTTCCAAACTGGTGTTTTTGGAGCTTTTTCACAACATTCCCAAACTTTATTTGGCGTATATTTACAAAACTCATCTGAAACACTTAATATATTGTCTTTGTGTTGTTTTTAATGTCAAAAAGTATTAGCATATTCTTTTTTGAGCTCCTGATAAAGACAGACAAACACGAGTGTAGGATGATAAAAGGTCACCATTAACCTCAAACAAGTAGTTAATGATTCGTAGTTGGATGCATGTTGGCAGACAGTGAGTGGGACTTCTTCAGTTGGGACGGATCAACCTACAAAAAATTTGCAATGCTCTGTGTTTTTTCGCAACAGATCCTTGAGGTTAAGCGTGGTTTTCTTTCCAATTGTAGGAAACGTTCTATAATTAAGTGGCTTAAAAGAAACCACCACCTCCTACAAGACAACGATGACTCAGCAGTCCTCCAGAGGAGTGCTTTTAACTGCGTTTCTCCTTCGAGCAGATTTTGGAACAAAAACTCGCCGTGTGAAAGAGTGATTCATTTTACTGTAAATGTGTTTATCCTGAATCTCAGTCTTTACATTAAAGGACAGAGACACCCCGTATTTAACCAATTTTCTCCTCCTCCTTTAAAGAGCGACTCTTGTTAATAATTCACCTACACCCACACTATTTTAACGGGACATGTTGGAACATTACAGAAACTCAGATAACCCTGAGGATTAACAGGTGTCTGAGCAGGTTCATTGTGAAGTGAAGAGTGAGCTCTCAGGTTGCAGTGATGCTCAAAGACGCGCTGTCATATGTTCTTTCCTTGTCCAGTTTTTTGTATCAGGTCATTGTTCCCTGCACACTACCTGAGCAGTTGTTTGTCAAGACTATCAACCAAGAGCAGGTAAGGAACAAAATCTAGATGTTCTGTCTATCAAAGATACTCAAACCGTAGCCAAGTATAATGACATCGGATTATTTATTTATATATATATATAGATGATTTTCTATGCACACTGAATTATCACATTTTAGATTCATGCATTTAGGCTATAATGTCAACATATACCCTCTGCTCGGCCAGTGGGCCTCGTGAGTAAGTGATGCGTTGGCTTTACACACTTGCTGCAGATAGCGAGAGATTTAACCGAGATAGGCATGTGTGACGGGCGCACAGACGCACATTCCACCCCCTCTGTTCTCTGTTGCAAGTTGTGGGCTTCTGTTTTATTAGAATTTTCCGCTCCTGCACCGCTGACACCACCTCATTCTGCAATACCACCTCTCTGTGCCTCCGTCTGTTTTAGTATCTGGGGAGATGGTACTTTCAAGCTGCAGTCAGCCACAGAGAGGCTGACATCCACAAGTTCAGGCAGCTGGACAACCTCTGGTTCACCCTGGACAAGACAGCCAATGACACGCTGCTTCTGACCGGACATATGCGCACGTGAGGCACACGCACTACCTCAGAGGGAGTAAATCCCAACACCTGCAAGTCTAAACAAGAAGAAATTAAAGTAAAAGGAAGTTCAAATGTTGTGCAGGAGATGAAAATGACCATGTCAAAGCTTTTTCTATCTAGACTGAGATTTTTACATGTTTGGTGAATTGCAACACTTCAGTTAGTACTAAGTCAACAGAATAAAGTTTAAAGGTCCCCTTTGTGAGATAGTTGATATTTGAGTCTCAATCACAACTCGTGAAATACTTTGTGATGGCAGCTGACCCGTCCTATAATTCCAAAGCGTCATTCATTGACAAGTTGGGAAGGAGACTCACACATTAACAAAATGTTGAAGACTGGATTGGGTCATAATAATTGTATTCATTTAAAATATCCAGAGGTGGAAGAACTGCCCAGATCCTACACTTAATACACAAAATACAAGTAAAAAATGTCCCTGTTACAAACTAAATACTTGCATTTTAAGACCTACTCAAGTAAAAGTAAAGCTGAATGTCGAAGTTCACAAGTACAAGGAATTGGCCCCCATGGCATGTTATCATAAATTAAATTACTACCATTTGTTTTCGAAAGATGCATGGGGATAAGTTTATTGTCTCAGTGCTCTTATGTCATTTCGGGAAAAAGGTCCCTTTATCTCACTTTAATGTTACTCGTTAGCTGGTTGTGTCTTACATTAAGTGTAATGACATATTTTGACATGAAATGAGACAAATAAACTTAGTCTTTGAGAACCAAATGTGAGGAATCACTGCCAAAAAACGTGTGTTATGTATGAGAATATCGGCCAATATGTCAATTTTGGGACTCTTTGCGCCCTAATATCAGTTTGCTGCCCTAAAAATCCCTCTACTTTATATACACTCGTCAATATGAACATGTGTTGCACAAAATAAGTGAAGGGCCTCTCCTGGGGGTCAAAAGATAAGACTGTGGGGTTGTGGTAAGAATTAACAGCTGAGAAACTCGCATTTGCCTTTTTTGTGATTTGATGCCACCAACGGTTTCTGAGTGCAACACCACTGTTGTAGATAAACCAATTCCAGGTCCGTAACAATTCATCAGACGTAATGTAGATGCTAACTACATATAAAACTCATGACATCATAACAGTGTTATGTGTTGAAAACTTGTACGTTGAAGTAAACACGTATGTAACGCCGTGATCCGATCTTCTCACTGAGGTTACATCGTGCACGAACAAGCGGCTGAGATGGAGACGCCACACGTTTTTTTGGTTCGGGGTCGTAACCTAAAAAAGTTGGGACCACTGTTTAAACAAAATTGTATGTTATAGGCTTATTGTGTTTTTCAAAGCTACTCGAAGCTTCTTTTTTTTTTGCTGATTCTCGCAGCCTCAGGTGGACATAAGATAACAATGTTGAAACAAAGTAAACTTTGTACCCGTACGACCAGACAACAGAGCGGCTTCTTTCCTCTCGCCGAGAGACCCCTCAATTCTTTGATTATGTAACTGTACACAGTCAGTAATACGTTCCTATCTTTCTCAAAAGACAGTGGAGTACTTCCTTTCCGTCAATGACGCCATCGAAGCCAAAATTAGCTCTGTCCAAACCAGTCATGTCAATTTATAATTACTTAACACATTTCATATACATGTATGAAACTGCAGCATGTTTTAAAACCCAACATGAGAACAGAAACGAGAAAACCCGAGACCACAAATAGACACCAGAATGAGGGAAGTGATATTTAGAAAATGAAAAGGTGTGAATGTACGTACGTTTCCAAAATAAGCCTTAATGTCATTTTATTGTGTCATTATTTGATGAAATATAAAACCGCTTCAAGCTAAATGTGTGTTTTGTTTTTAAATATATTTTTTAGGGGAGACAACTGCGTGAATCAATCCTGGACCTATCATATACGTCCTGACAGGGATGATATGGTTTTGGAAGGTAACTAGAACCATCTGCATTCACAGATGCTCAGAGCACACACATGTGCACACAGGTATGGGGTTTCGGACGGCAATTTTGTGACCACATGCAACACCGAAGCATTACAGGGATTCAGTAACTTTCCCAGAATTGCATTCTTAGCAAGGTGGGAAAAACCCCTCAGAATTTCTGTTAGATCTGTAACGCTAAAGCTCACCGCTCAAATTACCTTACAGCCTTAAAAACTTACACAGGCACCTGAATAAATCACAGAAACAAATCAAAGCAACACTGGGTCAGTGTAGTAGTGAACTTGTCGAGCCTTATTCTTCTACACAGAGGTTGGCAGGTGCAGATTTGAGACTTTTGTTTTTTTAAATTAATTGTTTTAAATGAATCACGGAGTCACTGCCAGCTGCTGTTGTTTCACACATGCCTAAATAATCTTGCCTTGTTTATGCTCTTAATTATGAAACGTATTTGTGTTGTATCTTGTGTTGCTGATTTGATGTCGTCCCGTCACAGTTGCTGCTGTCCGATTGCTGTTTTTGCTGCTTATTTCATCCCAATGTGACGATGTTAAATAAAGGTTATATACAGTGTGTACACGACTGGACACATGGCCAAAAGTTATTGCCAAAATGCACAGTTTTTAATGCTATGTTGAACTGAGCTTACTGTACAAAACAGGTGCACAAAGAGAGAAAGTACCTTTTCCAGCAGCAAAAATAATAATGGAACATATCAAATTGGGGAGTTTTAGAAGTTTCCACTTGTTTCCAGACTTTTTCAGACTACTTCTGAAAGCCTCTGATGTGAAAAACAGCTTCTGGATGTAGCCTTATCTCACACACAAGTTATTGTATTAATCAACACCTTCAAAATGCCAGTTAATGCTGTACTTTAATGGTGCGTACTCCAACAAGAAACCTGTTGACATACAGTGAACCTAAAGCTGCCTGCTTGATAACCCATCCATGACCGAGACCGTCAAAGTTTAATGGTGAACTGATCAACTAAGAGAAAGCAGCTGTAGACCAAGACGAAGATTCGCCTTCTGGCCTTTTGGGGGTGCAGTATGTTGACCTCGTCCAGAGTCACTCTCTCACAGACGCTGCCTTTCTCGTGTCTTCTTGTGTTGATCCAGGAAGGGAGTTTCGGCGGAGCCTGCTGTGGAGCGGCAAGTGGGCCAACTGCCCCGAGTGCATCATTTTACAAGAAATAGAGCCAGCTCTTAGTCCGTCTGACTCAGTGGACTCCCTCAACAGATTCATGCTGTATGGTAAGCTATCAGTTTGTCTCCCCCGCTGGCAGGCTACCATCTGTAGGTAACGTTAAATATTCATAGGCTTGTCCCGCATAATCTGTGTTTTGTACTTTCCTACAGAGTAAAATTGAGAAAAATTGAGGTAAAACTTTTGCAGCTGGCTGGTAAACTGTGTTATATAAAGACTGTTATACCTTCATTTTATCTTTCAGTACTGTCATCATGCCTACATAAACCTAAAATATGCAGAACACACTCAGCTTCAGTCTACAGGGGGAAAAAAACAAAATGTGTTGGTTCAGTTTCCTTGTTCATCTTAACTAGTTTGTTTGTTCTACTTTTTATATTTATGCTATATTGAAATAACTGTTAATACTACTCTCCTAAGCATCAGAGTTGGATTTAGCTGCTTCATAAAGTCCACAAACTGAACAACCAAGATGACAATTCATCCTAATGGAGGTTATTCAGTTGCAGAAAGCAGCTAGAGAATAATCTGCCCAATGAATTTTGTTTTAGCTTTAGCTAAATTGGATGTCTCTCCAAGTGCTTTCATTGATATAGCATCAGCTCTTCTACTTTAATTTCGATGTGTTTCTCTTTGTGACGAGAGTTCAACACTGTTTTTAAGGAAAATATATCTTTTTATGGCCTAATAATGTTTTCATATGATAAAACAAAAAGTCAGATTCCAGTCTCAGTTTTCACAGAATATGTAGGCTAGCTACATGTGGCTTTTAAAGGTAAGTGTGAGGTAATAATTACTCTGAGGGCCCAAAAATCCAATGTCCATTTACTTTACCTTTTTTAGTTGTATTTAGCTACAACGCATTTAGGCCTAGATCATCACAGACATGAAGTGGACAGGCTACCCAACAACAGACCACATTCACACAGCGGTCAACCTGATTAACTAGACAAAAAGCCGATGGGAAATTTGAATTAGATTTTGGATTATCACCATAAATAAGCTCTGAAGCAAACAAAAGTTTTTGGTACTGACAAGTTTTGTTCAACAAGGTAATCTTCACAGATGAACACCACTTTTGGGATTTTGGAAGTGTAAATTAAATCGCTAGAAGTAAAAAGCTAACGTTGGGCTGTAAACAGACTACACTGCGGTCGCATGACTTAAAAATCAACACCACCAAGTGTCTTACCACACGTTTTCTATAAACTGATCAATGTACGTGTCGTAAAGTGAGAGTTAGAACAGTTTGTACTTATTTCAGGCATTTAACTGAAAACCAATTAAAAGAACTCAATGACTTTGAGACAAGGGAACCACAAGAGCAAAAATGCTGACTGATTTCCGTGTTTTAGGACTCATTACTGCACCTCTCTATCTGATTCCATCCGGTGCTTTTCACTTTCAGGCTTGAATAAAACTGCTCATGATGTACATTCAAACTCTCAAATTATTTTTCCAACAAATGTTATCGTGTAACACCATCAAAGAACAAGAACAACATTATTGCCGTTGCCTAACAAAAGCAAATTCAAGCAAATTCAGATTCATGAGATAAAAATGTGGCCTGTTTTCCCTCCAGACTTTCACTGTTCTGTCGCTAATCAATCAGGAAGCAGTTAACTGATAATAATTTGTCAGATTCCCTGCGTTTATAAGATGTGTAACCACAACAATCGAGCTTTCCACCCTGCCGTGTGATGTGGTCTGATTACTCCTAATGAGGTTCCTTAAACAGACACTCCATGTGGTGGTTGTGAACGTTTGACAGCAATCAAACTGGCTACTGCGCCTTTAATTTGTCAATTTCCTCTCACTGTAGCTCGCCAGAGTGACGTCAACGCTGATTTGGTGTCAGCTTTTGCGTCAAACGCAGCTTGTAACAACATGTCAGTAACCGTCACACTGCCTCAGGAGAAAGGTTTGTTGTCAAGAGGATTAATCAAACTTCTTTTCATAGATGATTCTCATGAATGTCAAATGTTTCTTGATGAATCTAATAATTATCTCTGCATTTACAGAGTTTTGCCCTTAAATATAATCACTGAGGTAGGCACGATTTTCACATTTCACTACCATTTCACTTCTATTTTTATTTTAATGATTCATATTTAACCTGTTCTGTACTTGCTGGTTAAAATTGCAGGCTCTTGGTTCTACACAGTTTCTCACAAGATGTTGCTGGAGCCGTGGACATCCTGGATGACAATAAGATAATTAGTTGATTTCCCTGTAAAAGTGGAACAAATAAAGCAGTTTTTTCCTTCAAGAAATGTGCAATTTTATTTACCTTTTACAGTTGTAAGAGAATGAGTACCAACATTTTTCTCAAACATCAGATTACATCATATAAACGAGTGACATGTGGTGTCAAAAAACGTAATTCAGTGAATTCTATAAAATAAACCAGAAGTGAAGCCGGCCATGACTCTTGATTGTCTGTTCATCCACCCATTATCCCTGTCACTTTCCGTCCAAATAACCAAAGGCACGATCGCTTGAGTTGACAAAAACACCTTTGTGGGGGAGGATCCACCCACAGCCACTCAGCAAAAACCTGGGAAATTCCCATGGTGCCACTGAACAGAAACACCTGTTGACATAACTTGAAGGCAGCACGCTGCTGTGCTGGTTCACAAAAAAAACAACAAATAAATACAATTTGAAAGTGGCATGGCAAATGCGACGGGATCCCGACTCCATTAAAGCGATGTATGATCTCAATTTCACAAGCGAACGACTTTTTTTGCTGCTCTGTGTTATTGTCTGATGTAAAACAGATTTTATTCACACACAGTTTTGTTAATAACACCCAGTTTCTGGTCAGCTCGTCCCCTGGAAAATGTCTCTCTCTGCGTAGGAAGTGCATGTATTACGTTCCTAGGCAACAACAGTTTATTCCCGAACGAAAGGATAATTATGGTTAGCGGCAATTAATTTGTGTTTACGCTCTTGTCGTTAGGACAGCAACACATCATTTACTTCCACTTTCACCTTCCTTGTAACTCACCTTTGCTCTGAAACAAACAGAATAACGAGATTGCGAAATCAATGTTCCGCTGCGCCTCGTCAACACTGAACGTGTCCCCGAGACAGTGACACATCACGGCTGTCTCGTTTCGTCAAGCATGTATTTAGTAAACACAGCGCAGTCTCCTAGTTACACACATGTTTAAGAGGTTGGCCGGGGCGGTGGAAATGCTTATGGAGATGAAAACACGAGAAAAACAGAAGTTGAATTCCCCGTTTACAGTCACTTTCTCTGGCTGGTTTCCCATTATTGGTCTCTGTCTGGCTGATGAACTCCAGTGTGTCATCTGATCCGTATTTACAACTCGCTGTTTGATTTGAAGAGGAACACGATGTAAATACACTCCATGACAAGTTAAAGTCCTGCAGTCCAAAGCCTACTGAAACTGGCAATGGACGACTTTTTTTTGCCTCTACTTGTCATTCTAAAGTAAATACTGATTGCACAGTGTAAGCATTTGCATCTGGTGACAAAGCAAACTTTGTCACAGCCACAACGAAGACCAAAAACGTGAGCGCTTGACACCTCTGATGGACAAACTGACAGACCGCGAGCCTCAGATCCTTCGCCGCCCACATTCAGCACCGCCAGACGATTTTCATTCGCCTACAGTCGCGTATGTGTGACCGTGGCATGACAGCTGTAAAAAAAAAAAAAAACATGACACCATCCTCATATAGATTTGTTCACTGTAAACCTCACTCTCACTGGGCCTGATTTCCCGAGAAAAAATAACAAAACGAGGCGTCTCTTCCGCGTGTCTTCTTCCCGTTGATCAGGGGAAACACAAAATAGCCAGAGATGGTTCAAAACTGGCATTCTTTCTACTATTACCTGCCCAATTATGAACACAACCGGGTGTTGTAGATCAGAGTTTCGTGGGATTCTTACGGCTGTTTCTCGCTTTGGTCAGTAGCCAGGCTGTTAGCGGTAGCCATGTTGCTAACTTCCCGCAGACCACCACTACATGAGACCAGAAAGACATCGGCTGTGGCTTATCGCTCATCGTGCGGATCTCAACTCAACTGAATCCCTCTGCGCAGTCCGGATTGTGAACACTTTTACTCTTGTGGAGAGGTTTACTGTCCAGATATACGTGGACCAAATGTTTGTGTGTTTTTGAGCTTGTGCACCAACTACACTTTTAGCTTAGCAGCTACAGGATTTTGGCTTTAAAAAGGGAGTAAACAATGTCTTTTCAAAAATTAGTTTGGGCTCTCTGGGCTTTTGGAGACTTGGATTAATGCCAGTCCCCATCTGCTTCCGGTGTTTAGGAGAATGCTGCAACGCTGTTTTGCTGTGAAGCTCCATAAACTTCCTATCGGCATTGGGGTCAGAGGATAATGACTGATTTTTTCAACTGTGGGTGAACTGTTCCTTTAAGTTCTAAGAGTATGGTCCAGACCTGCTCAATTTGTAAAGTGTCGCGAGATGACTTTTGCTGTGAATTGGCACCATCCAAATAAAGGACTGATTGATTGATATTAATAGATTTTGCAAGATAGCACACGCGTACTCCAGTGACGTATTGAAAAGCAGAACTTCTCGTACAAACACAAAGATTACCCATGCTGTCTACAGCAGAGTTACGGGACTGAACACTGACATAATGCTCCCATTCAGTTGAACTTTGACGTGACAGCTAATGACCTTAAACTAAAGAACAAGGTGGTTTTCGGTGGCTGAGTCTAGGGACACACACTTCTGTATTTGAGGCCACACTCATCGTTTGTAATCACTTTGACATCTAGACAGTATCTGAGATGCTGACAACTGATATTGAACCTGTTGGGGAAACAGATGTGGATTTGATAAGAAGAGCTCAGCCGTGTCCTCCGTTTGATTCGAGCGAGGACAGCACCGCGCAGCCCACATCCAGCCCACCAGTCTTTCATGTCGTGGCTGTAGGTGTGTGTGTGTTTGTTTGCTTGTGTTTGCTTGACAGAGATAATACAGGAGAGAGTTGGTGACATTTACAAAATCCAGGAGAACATAGGCTGGTTGGCTGGGGATGTCCCATGGAACGCGAAACCGAACGCACTAAAGTGAAATGGAAATTGATCCTCGGTGTCTGTCTCACACTGCTTTCTTCAAACCCAACTCTCACTTCTGTTTTCTGAGTTCTCATCCTCATCTCTGAATGTATGACTGCGATACGGACTGCGACTTTATTCCTCTTATCGTCTATCCATTCCACAGTTAGGTTGAAATATCTTAGCTTAGCTTAGCTTAGCTTATATTCACTCTTAACTGTGCATTACAAGTGCTCTCAGGACGCGGGTAAAAGTCAAAGCAAAGCAGCCGCTTCGGTGCAACTCGATTCACAGTTTTTCAAGCTTGTCTTAAATTAATAGTCTGCCGCTCTGGTGTGCACTGAAACAGTTTTTGCTTGCTGTGATCATTCCTCAAGTTCAAACTGATCCCAAAACAAACCTGTGACTTTGTGCGAAAAGACGTAATCGCTGGCTGGTTTACGTTCGCAGGAAATGTTCCGTTCAAACCAAATGTTAAAAAAAAAAGGGGTTTCTGTGTCTCGTAGCAAATTTGACATCATGCATTTTTCTCTTCTGTGGAAGAAAGTTAATCAGACTAGTTTGGGAGTTTCCTATCATGCACTCCTACCCATATACATGTGACAATAACACCTGAAAAAGCAGCTGCTGTTGAAGTTTCCTTTCTCACCTTGGTGTTGTGTGAAGAAAGTGCCGCAACATTGGCAATGTACATTTAAATTCAATTTTCCGTTTAATGTTGTGGCAACGCTCTGCTAAAGGTCCGGTGAGGTTTAGGCACAAAAACCACCTGGTTAGGGTCAGAAAAAGGTCATGTTTGTCTCACCTAGTTCTGTCGCCCCACAACACTAATGAACATTGCCCAAAGATATGACACGTTTTGTACAAATGTAGATATGACACATGCAAAACCTACAAATGTAGCATGTCCTACGTTTGTATAAACTCGCAACGCCAACAACTTAAAGGAGACCTATTTTGCTTTTGCTTTTTTTCGCCTTTCCCTCAGCAGGTGGCTGTGCATGTAAAAGATTTCGCATGTTTAAAAAGGTCAAAAGTCTGCACCAACAGAAGCTCCTCTCTACCACAGAAAACGCTGCTTCCATGACTTCCTGACACCACACGACCGTACATCCCCATGACACACATTTGCATAATGAGTTTGGCCCGAGCGTGTGTTCGGGACGGGGCCGGAGCTAAAACAGAGCGTTTCAAACGGAGGGGGAATACAGCGCTGTGCAACGGGTGTATTTTTTGAGCACTAAACCATGTAAAAATTCCGGCTCTAGTATCCCAGTAATGACCCAAAATAAAATCATGAACCTGAAAATGGGCATGATAGTTCCCCTTTAACTCTGGTGACTCGGCGAGTGTTAGGAAAAGGTTGTGGTTTTTGGTTACACGGTGAAAGTTAACTGAGCATGTTATGCCTCACTGCAGGCTTTTTCTGCTGACCGCAAACTTTCCATAACCTTAACCAACGTTAATAAAAAGTTTTATGTACTAGTCTTTTGTGACTTGCCAAATATGTAAATCAAGAACATTTCCTCATTATGGTAATAAAAGATGTATTCGAGCCGACATTATGTTTCCATCAGAGTGTTTCTCGCTGTTGTGAATTAGTTGTATATGAACATAATGTATGGGAGACAACGTTGCATGAATAAATCCCTTCCTAATGAGCTTTTTCTGTACACACTCCTTCTTCTGTGTTAAAAAAAAGAAGCTAAAATGAGGCCTCGGCAGTCTGACTTAGTCAAATTAGTGAAAAGAGTTTTATAGAACGACATCAGGGAAACTTTTCAGAGGAAACAAAAAGAGGTAGTTTAACACAAAACACATGTATTCTTGGATGGTATCGACTTCTACCCACTATCTTTTAGTTTAGCAGTTTAATTTTGTTTTACTTTGACCACACATGTCACACATCACTTCACATGTGTAGCTTGTGACTGGGGTGTCACTCTGTCAACCTGAACAATCCCTGACACCACAGGCAGCGTTATGCAGCACACATATAATCTTTTTTCTAAACTATAAAACATATGATTACGATTAAATACCCTTGAGTGATAAGTATGGGCCAGAAAATGAAATGACTCAAAAAAAAAACTAAAAAAACGACCCCCCCAGAAACTATTCAGGGGACTTTACACTCTGTGCTGACCTGGTACTGGTGTGGCACAGCTTACTCAATCCGTCCGTTTAGTAGTTTAAAAATAACCTGGTAAAAAAAAAACCCATTCCAGCCAGTGATGTGCACTTTCTCAGACCAAAAAGCAGGAAAACATTTTGAGATTGATTAAGTATGTGCAGTAACATGAGGTAACCAGGGAGGAAGGAAGGAAGTGGCAAAATTGAACCTCGTGTGATAATCTGATAACGTGAAGGTATTTCAGCATTTAAAATGTAGGTACAGTCGAGCGCTTCATGAAGCAGGAAACTACTCTTGTGGAGCATTCTGAACCATTTATACTTAACGGCTTTAACACTCATGTTTAGCCGTTATTGTGTTACAGTCGGACAACATGTGCGGCAGCTTACTCATACTGTTCTCCTGGTAGTTTACTGTACTTAAATACAACTTTCAGATACTTGTATTTTACCTGAGTGTTTCCATTTTCTGCTACTTTGTACTTGTAATCCACTACATTTTGGATGCACTACATTTATTCGATAACTTTAGTTACAAGTTTCTTTGCAGATTACATTCTTCAACCAGGGACAGAAGCACATAAATAAATCAGATGGGAATAAAAACACTGCTTCTGATAATCAGAAGAAAAGCCAAACATTGAATCCGATAATCGACCAGGCTCATAATCGGTCGACAGCACAATTTACAGAATACATACATGTAAATATATGCATAATTTTACTTTTACCCTTAACTTTTGATACTTAAGTACATTTACAGATACCTCAAGTACTATTGGATCAGGTGACCGTCACCTTTACCAGAGTAATATTTTGACCCGATATCTCTATGACTTTTGGGTAATTTTTTTCAACACTGAACTTTGTGCATTTTGTTGCATCACTGGTGACTCCAACAAGGAGAAGGAGGAAAGTGGATGAACCTGACCCACATGTACTCGGAAAATCTAAATACCGGATGTGTTCAAGTTCCTCAGGAAGCTGTGAATGTACTCTTTTGGAGCTTTCTTAATATCTTAAACGTTAAGACAGCTACATACTCAAATACTATACTTAAAAGTAAAAGTAAAGAGTCTCTCATTCCGAAAATAGACCTTGGAGAGAGACAGAGAGAGGCAGCAGCATATCAAAGGGATGCCAGAACGTGCTGCATTTTGAAAGACATCCATTTCCTCCTCACACATCAGATCAAATGCTGTGTGAAAAAGCCCCTGTCATATTTATTTAGGTGTTAAACTCTGACCGTGGCCTATAAACGTGGGAAATCACAAACCGCCCACAACAAACATGAATGTCTCAGCGAGGGGCCGCACCACAGACCCATTTCTTTATGTGTCACGAAAATGCCTTCGCGTCTTATTCAACATATTTTTATAAAATATGTATAAACTATTTTTCTTAAACTTTCACTTTAGGGTGAAAAGAAGGCGACGATTAGTTCTGCATCGCGCCATGTGAAAGTGCATTCGGGTTTCATTAATCCATTAAAGGTTTCACACCCGTTCTTGTTTGGCACTTGTCAGTTTCACCCCACGTGTAATACACTCTGCGATATCTACACTTGCGCCACCTACACCACAGCCTCCACCCTCCTCTCTGTCAAACCACAACTCTCTGTAGAAAGAAAAAGTCCATCTCATCTTCACTACAAGCCGTGTATAAGGGAAAACCCTGTCAACCTGTCATGTCTCTCAGAGAGAAGCAGCACATGAATTTGGACACTGCGAGTGGAACACACACTGGGTGAGTCAAGATCTAATAAGTGAGTTCAGTTTCTGTCTTTAATGGGTGTCAAAGTATTGTTTTATGTTCCTGTGACACCTCTGAGAATGCTAGGATTTCTTTGAGGTTTTCACTCAGGGGGTCTGTGGATCACTGCTGTTGACGAAAACTGTCGAGATGCTGAAATTCCAAAACGATGCATGAAGTATGAAAAGGGGAAGACACGTGATCAGAGACAGGATTATTTTCCTCTTCCCTTGGCATCATTTCAGCATTTCTACAGCATTCAGAGGAAATAATGAAATGTTTCGGTGCAATTGATCAAAACACATAATTCGATTTTGACCTGTTTCCATATCAAAAAGTCTGATGTGCCATCCATATCAGTGCAGAAGAACAGATTTAATAAGACGTGATGGGATATTGTTTGTATTAAATGACTGATTGGCATTTTGGGAAATGAACCTATCAGCACTTACAGGACACTGAGGACAAGTGAGGATGTGATTTAGAGTCAGATGCAGTTACATGCAAGATGCTTCAGTCCACTATAGGGCTGCAACCGACTGATTAATCTGCAGATCCGTAAAGCTGGAGCCGGCAAATGTTTGACATTTCTGTTTCGAGATGAGTTGATTATCTAAATAGTTCATCAATATCGATCGTCAGCTGCTCTAGCCCACTATGAATGCAGCTGTTGAAAGTCCAACTGCAGATCTCAGATTCTTTCTTATAATTCATCAAAAAGGTGCAACACATTTAGTTTAGGTGAATGTGTGTCAGCTGATTGAATGATAATCCGAGTGGCAGCACGGTGGTTGTGTAACTCTGTCGTGCTGTTAACTTGAATTTTGTTACACCCACTCATTATCATACATCACATACTGTGGAATGTAAAGTGTGCCACTGGAAATCACCCAGGCCAGACACCATTCTAACAATCTTGTTTAAAGGTTTGGGGTTTGCTTGACGGACCCCTGACGAATGATTTAGGGTCAGTGGTATTTTAGCAATGATTGATCGAGTTTCACTCTCTGTCAGTACAACAAGCATCCAAACCACAAAGTTGCCACTGACATGCCACTCCGTGCAGGACCCAAAAAAACAACAACCTCCCACTGAGGTGAAATCCCAACCTGGTGCCTGTGAGCGAAGGGTACATACCCACAATGCAATGTGTGAAGTACCACCAATCTGGGATTTACATTTGGTCCTGTTGTTGAGTGTAAACGCTTATTTTAGAGTTTCTGGTGAAAGGACATTTTTGTTACAACCTGAGTCATATTTCATGAGTTTTGATGATAATTCCTCTGAATCATGTTCACCTTTCATTTAACTAATAGAGACGAAAACCCACAGAGACTCTGGACTCAATCAAGAAGAGCGACACGAGCAGTCAGACAGGTCTCCTCAGATTCTTTTCATTCTCTTTTACCTCCTTTGTTGTTTAGATGATGTTTTTATACTCGGGACTCAATGGCAACCTTTCTAACTGTCTGAGCACATGGTATGTTGCCTACAGTGAAAGAAGTGTGTAGTTCACTTACATGATTAGAAGTACGAATTATCAAGTATGACAATGCAAAAACACACAAGTAAAAGTCCTGAATTCAACATCAAATTCAATCTAATCTCCTGTGTCTGTGTTTGTGTTTGACAGAATGGAGGGTCAGTCGAGGTCATCTCCTAAGTACCTGCTGCTGCAGGTGTGGTGTGGTCTCCTCACTGTGGCCATGTTGGTTATGGCTGCGTTGCTCACTTCAATCAAGACGAAGTCAACTGAGGTCAGTACGTCCGCTACAAGAAGAGAAAACTCTTACTGCCTGTACAGCAATTCAGTCGGAACAGTCTTGGACGACTGGATCAGGATCCATATTCTTGCATGACACTCTCATTTAACTGATTCACGTCACATGAATGAACAACTTGTGCTTTTGGAATTGAATTCCACCGTGCGAGCCATTGAGATGACAAAGTAATGGAAAGGATGATGAAGATGCAGACGATGATGGTTTGTTTTCTGTCTTTTTAAGGATGAAGTCCTGACGACGACGCTGAAGCCAGATGTCAGTCCAACAGGTACACTGATTACACGTCAACCTTTCACTGTGTGCACTTCAGACGAAGCCTTTCAGAGGAACCTTGTATTCAGTGTTGTAAGAAGAGCCCGTACTTGAGTAAAAGTAAAGATATCATGTTGAAATATTACTTAGGTAAAAGTGAGTCACCCATTTGAATAATACTTAAGTAAAAGTATCTGACATGAAATGTATTTAAGTATCGAAACAACAGCTAAAAGTACATCATACTCAGTGATGGACTTTAATTTTGGAGGCAAATATTATACAACTCCAGTCCACTACATTTATTTAATAACTTCACTCACCAGTTACTTTCCAGACTACAAGCCGCATCAGAGCCAAAGTGTATTTTTTAAATCAATCAATTTGATCAGCAATCAGATTAAAAAAACAAACATTGATTCCAATAAACATAAAATGCTGAATATTGGATATAATAATCGACCAGGTTGATAATTGATCAACCTTTAATATACATGTCACATACATGTATACTTATATGCAAAAATATGTAGGACTTACTTTATTTTGATCCGTACATTTATTGTCAGAAAACTACTTTTGATACTTTAAATACAGTACATTAAATAACCAATACGTTAAGACTTTTACGCAAGTTCTATTTGTACATGTGATGTTTACTTTTACACTTCAACACAATAGTGCCTTTAGCACTGCGCCTAGCCCCAGGCTAAGGAAGCTGTTAGCCCCAGGCTAAGGAAGCTGTTAGCCCCAGGCTAAGGGAGCTGTTAGCCCCAGGCTAAGGGAGCTGTTAGCCCCAGGCTAAGGAAGCTGTTAGCCCCAGGCTAAGGGAGCTGTTAGCCCCAGGCTAAGGGAGCTGTTAGCCCCAGGCTAAGGAAGCTGTTAGCCCCAGGCTAAGGGAGCTGTTAGCCCCAGGCTAAGGGAGCTGTTAGCCCCAGGCTAAGGGAGCTGTTAGCCCCAGGCTAAGGGAGCTGTTAGCCCCAGGCTAAGGGAGCTGTTAGCCCCAGGCTAAGGAAGCTGTTAGCCCTTTGCTAAGGGAGCTGTTAGCCCTAGCCCCAGGCTAAGAGAGCTGTTAGCCCTTTGCTAAAAATGCATTCACACAGGCACATTCCAAAGAGGGCTAACTCTGACTTTGGCCTCGGGCTTGCTGGCTCGGATCCAGAGCAGGGTAAGCCCCGACTTTGTGGGGTTATCCCGAGAAAATCAACTAAGCCCGCAGCTAAGAGGTGCCAAGAATTAAACAGAGTAGTAAGACAACATTCTTAAATGTTCAGCTTAACTTCAAAGCACTTGTGTGCTCAACCCTGAGCTGGTAAGAGGTGCAGTGTGAATCTTTTCGCTCTAGGCTGAGGGTAACTCTGGGTTAAGAGTTTGTGTGTGAAAAGTCCTTAAATCTTTATTTTGACTCAGGTATGACTTTAGGGCACTTTATACGACACTGATTACACACATATTAACACGTATGTATATACTGTATACTTTGAGTCGACCGATTGTCAGATCGAATATTCATTAAGTAACTCAAGTTCTCACATTTATGTGGTGGAGTAAAAATGTGCCTGTTTGCCTACAAAATGTAAAAAAAAAAAAATGGAAATACTCAGTTAAGTAAGAGTACCTCATAAGTTTACTTTACATTCCATCACATCAACACAAAACTAAGCCATATTTACACGAATGAAACTGAAGTTAACTCAAATCTTGTCTTTGGCAGTCCACACTATGGTGGCTTCCTTAAAGTCAACAGGTAAGATCTCGTTTTACTACCAACATCTTCAAACCTTTATAAAGAAATGACTCTAAGGTTAAACGTACTGTGAACTTTTCCACACTCATGCATCAGCAGCTAACCCTCTAAATGACGTTGATTTTCAGGATCCTCTCTCTCGTACATCCAGCTGTACATGCGTGAGTAAACACTTCCTCTTCTGGTTACTATTTAGATTTATTTTTTTTATCTCTTCTTCCTGTGTGGAAAATCCATGTACCGTGTAATTCAGTGATTGTGTGTTTATCATAAATTATAATGTCATGTATATTTTAGAGTTATAGACAGCTGTAGAGAGCATAGTTACTACTTAATGCTGTCAGTGGTCGTCCTGAGGAGAAATCAGACTGTCAAACAATAAGAGCTTTGATGAGGTATACGTTGCATTTTTAAACCCTCATTCCTCAGTTTTGCATTTCTCACATCGGTTGTTTGTTTATTTCTGCGAAAAAAATCATTCAGGCATAAATGATGAGATGTCAAGCTGAGATTTCCAGTGACAGCAGAAACGATTTAAGCTTTCTGAAACGTGCAGTCGATGTCAGGTTTTGTTGTCAGTGCCTGAGATTTCAGATTTTCAGTTTCATGCAGGAAAAAAGACAGAAATGCCACTTTATTGCCCAAGAAGTTTTAATCGACCACCATACAAGACGTGTTTGGATCATAAGGCCTTATTCTCACCCTTCACAGATCTCTCTCGCTGTCATTGTGTTTCTATCACATAGAAAATGTAGACACCTACAGATGCTCGATGCAGCGAGTTCAGTCGCGTTCTCAGGGAGCTGCTGAAAGTCATTCTGAGAAACGTGGGAAGTATTTAAATGAAACAGGGCAGACTGAGGGGAAGTGGTTGCACTTAAGAGTAAATAACAACAAAGTGACACCCCACTGGAATTTTTTAAAGGAGACGTGTGATTCTTGAGGTTCATAATTTTATTTTGGGTAACTATTAGAATAGGTTTACATTCACACTTAAATGTAACACTTAAAACCACTTTTCTTGTCTCTTTAACCTCCCACCCCCCTAAAAACACATTAAAAGCCCTGAAAATGTATTTTCTGGATCAGGTTCCTGCCACGTTTGACAGGGTCCTAAATGAATATACAACTTTCTGCCAACAGGTTTGGTTAATTCTCATGAAAGATCCCTTTATAATTGTTCTTGTCTTTGCTTTATTCACTGATTTAAAGTCGGTGGGGAAAAAGCTGATATCACACGTACCACAAATTTGCACCAAAATGTAAAGTTTTGGGGCTTATAATGAGTTTTACTTTATGTTTTTGAGTGTTAAACTCTTCACAGATAATAACTCATCATGTTTTTTTCTGTACATAGTTGCTAATATAGTCATAAAGTATATAGTAGAGAAGTAGTATGATACAGTAGAGACATCTGAAAACTCAACTGTTTGTGCATAAAAGTTGTGCTGCCACCGTATCTACCTAACGTACACAGTATGTTTGTCACTCTCCAGTGGAATAACGATCATATCTTAGACACTCACGTAAACTACATTCACAAACAACTCATCTGCATAAACACACAGTCAGACGAAACCACTGACTGAGACAGACAGTACAGCGTTGTCATGTTTCCAGTCTCATGCGTTGTGTTCCTCCCACCACACTGCCTTTTTTCCTGTATGAAGTGGGTTCCTAAAAACCTCAACAAACCCGAGGCAGAGCTGTAATGTGGGCTGAGCCTGCTCAAGGTATAATTACAGCCCACAGCGACAGACATCGTCGGTTTGCCAGGGGATGCTTAGTCTGTCAAATGGAAGCAAAAATTAGCCATTAATTGAAAGATCAACTTTATTCGCCTTTATTCAGCTTGAGATGAAAATGAGTGTGGATGTCTCAGAGGGCCTGTGCAGACTATCGAACCTCAATTTGAGCCAAAGCGATCCCATATGTCACTGTCTAAAGCATCACCGGTGAAGTAAAAGTGTTTTTCCAACAGCTGAACAACTAAAGAAAAGTTCAACATTGTACCTACAGATCTCGACTCATGGAAAGAATCAGAGAGCTGTGAGTCCTGCTTCCTCGTCCTGCGCAACGGCTCCATCCACTGCGACGAAGGAGAGCCTCTACTTCATCTACAGCCAGGTCACCTTCAGCAAACTCCCCATGAATCACCAGCCCAAATCTGTGACCTTGATAAAAAACGCCGGGCCCGGTAGAAGTAAGAAGAGACTGGTCGAGGGGAGCTTCTCACACACGCCAGAGGGATCCGTGTGGGTGGCCAAGATCGTCAGGCTCAGAGAGGGAGACAGTGTCAGTATAAATATCACAGGTGATTATCGAAGACAGAGCACATTCTGGGGTGCCTTTCAGCTTCGTTAGCACCGCAGGCCTCCGGGCTTCGTTACGATACAAGGAGGAATTGTTTGGCGTTGGACTGATTGGAAAGTCGTGGTCCTGTACTAAAATGTTTCATCACCTGTATTTTGTTCCAATATTTGTTTAAAGGCACAATTTAAATCTAATAAAAATTAGATTTATGAATACTCACTAAATCCCTGTGATTTTTAGTATTATTGGGAATAAAATAAGCAATGGAATGTAACTAAGTACATTTACTCAAGTACTGTACTTAAGCATAGACTTGACTCACTTCTTAGTATTTCTATTTTCCGCTACTTTTTACATCCACTTCACTACAGTTTGGAGGGGATGTATTGTACTTTTAATCCCCCACATTTATTTGACAACTTTAGTTACTAGTTACTTTGCAGATTACATGCTGCACCGGAGCCAAAGTAGTCTGTTTTTAAAATAATCAGTATTTTATCCACTGTGAGATAATAAATACACTGATTTACTGTCAGAAAAAAGACGATCGTAATAATTTGTCAACCCGAACACACAGCACACACAAACATGTTAATATACGTTATCTACGTTTACTTTTGAAATTTAAGTATATTTAAGTATATTTTTATTTATTTATTAAAAATATAATATGACTTTCACTTTTACCAGAGTAATATTTTAACACATTATCTTATTATCTCTTACTCTAACTCAAGTATTACTTTTGGGTACTTTTACAACACTGCATAAAACTGAGTTAAAGGTCCAATTTATAAGAATTCCCTGCTCATCAAATACTGATGCTTTGGGATTGTAGGTCGGGTCGGCTGCCATTCTTATAAATTGGACCTTTAACTGAACTTTATGCCAGTAATACTGAAAACCACGGGGATTTAGTGGTGTTCAAAGTGAATAAGTCTATTTCTATGCAGGGCAGTTGAGTCTTTTAACAATCTTTGTGGTCAACACGGAACACTACAACGCTTAAAGCTCCATCCGCTTTCTGTGAGGACCGAAACATTTTAATGAGGTCAAATGTTCACATCGTATTGACTTACATATCAAAAGAAAAAACATAAATCCAACCTCAGAGTCAGCTGGTTCAGACTCTGATCGCGTGGCGTCTGGTGATGTTGTTCATGTGTAAGCTACTTCGAAATGAATGTAAACTGTAACTGTGTGGGGCACCGATATGTTTTGTTTTCACTGCTGTGTTCTTGTGTAATTTATGAAATAGTGGTTCGATTTCAAAGAGGGAAGTGGGATGAAAGATTCATAAAGACTATTTGAAAGCCACCGACTCGTTTACATTCTTATCTTCACTGTGATCTGCCAGCTGACCACACGGGGGTGCCACCTCCCCCAACATGAGGGGTGACATTACAGACTGCATGGACTGTGTGTCAGACTCAATATTGTGTAGATCACATTACACGGCCTGGTAACAAATTATGATCACTGACAAAAACAAAGACATTCCACAGATGCCCGAGAAACCTCGAGATTACTGTCAGAAACTCCTGCCAGTATAAAAACATGTGGCTCATCTTGCTGCCCTGAGGCTCACACTGTACACACAGACAGTAGGAGCAGCAAGTGCAGAACAGGAAGCCACATATTTGGTGCAATATCCGTCATACCGCCTCCCCTTTACACTACATCCACAGACATACTGAACTGAAAACGCTCTCAGATCAACCACCTTGGAGGCAGTTCGGTTCCTCTAATGAAATGACTGTTGATACTATTCTCGGGCTCGCTGTCAGGCCTGCTTTTCTGCCTGCACGTCTGACCTTAGCGCCGTGGTCTGTCAAACTGAACGCTAATTAAGCCGGTGATTTGTCGCTGCGTCGAATAAACCACGGCAGCCTCCGGTATATTAGTGGATGGGAACATTTAGACCGCTTTGAAACAGCTCGCAAGCCCAGAAGCCCATTTTAAGTTTTGAATTTTTAATGCAAGTAAACTGCTAAAAATGCCCAAACTTGTACTCAAACCCTAAATTTATCGAGAGTCTTCATGCCAGCAGCTGCTCTTTGAGGCTTTTTTCGTGGGCACAGTTGAGCTTTCGGCTAAATGATAACATCAGCACGCTAGCGTGGGGGCCGCGTCCAAGATGAGTCCTTCTTGATTATATAGTGTGGGGAAAGGCCGATTACCGGCCCGGACGATTACCGGGGCTGATCTTCAGCATGTTTCCTGTTTATTGGTATCTGTGTTTTGTTTTTGTGCCCAACTGCAGATAAAAACATGTTGCTAGACTTGAAGTTAACTCATATATACGTTACCAGTGGATACACGTATAAAAAAATCATATTATCTGGCATACATCTTGAGCAAGAGACAAAGTACAGGTATGAGTGTAAACCTGTCTGTGTACTTGTCTGTATAATCTGATTAACCTTAAGTACAGTCTTGCTATGTTTATCTCTGATAAGTACAGAAAAAGTCAACTGAGAGCACGCTCTGTTATTTGTAGTTTCGCTAAAAGCACACTTGAATAAACTTCCTTTTTCACGAGGGAGAGGGACCTCTGTAGATATGAAAAGCTCTATCGAAGGTAATTAAAGCAAAATGATTTTTAATTTCAGGTGATTATAAACTAATGAAAACAAAATTACAAATGCACACTACACACTTGACCTTTAACTCGAAGGGGCTGATGGGAATTAGTTCTGCCGGTCCTTACGTGTTGAACAAATCAAATTTGCACTTGAGACCGAGCTATGAAAAGTTTGGGGATCACCAAAGTGATTACAATTCCTCAAGGGGACACGAATGTCAGGACAAAATCTAGAGGCAATCCGTTCAATAGCTGTCAGGACATTTTACTAAAACAAGAAATCACCGTCGCGGCGGCGCCACCAGAAAAGTCAACGGAGGAGAAAAACAAAGTCAGTAAATTCATCCTCGTGAAACAATCAGCGTATGTGCGAACATTACGCAGCAATCTGTCTGATGGCTGCTGAGATATTTCACCCGTTATCCACGGAGGCACGCCCTCTAACTAGCTAAAAAAGGCTTCAAGTGCTAATTCAAATCCTAACGCAATCCTGAACACCGAGCCGTGTGACTGTAAAGCACCCGTGAACACACACTCATGCAGCACAGAGGCTGACGTAACATCTCTGAGACACTCTAATCGCTGTAAATGTCAGTCACCCACTTTGTTAGAAATACTTTATAAATAGGATTGACTTGACTTTAGGTGATGTGGCAAACCTTCTCTTTGACCTTGCCTTCACCTTATAGGCGTTCATCCGGGACACTTATAGATCAGGGTGTCGAGAAAGCAGGTGGCATGACATCACCTCCACCAGGTAGCCTGCTCACTTCCTCACACATTCTCCGCAACACTTACTCCTTTGTTCTGTCGTGTCTTTGTAGTTCTGTGGGGAGTGTTTGTCAGCCTTGTCATTTATGTCTGACTTCTTCGTCGGGGCTCTGACGACATTTAGAATTGGAGTTTCTCAACGACGTCTAGGAATACTTTGCCAGCCGCTTGAGTCTGGTTCAGAAAGCACCTAAGTAAATGTTGGGGAGATTAGCGTTAAGGATTTTTGTAGAATAACGGCACGCGATGTTGTGTGTTGAAACACCTTTGCAGGTAATTCCTTGTCGTCCAAAGTGTTCAGCAGCTCTTTCAGGGTTTTACTTTATTTGAGGTTTTGTAAACTATTCTGCTTGATGTGCAGGGTGTCTTTGATTTCTATCAAATAATCCGTCATTTTTCCAGACATTTCAACAATTACTGCCAGTTAACTTTCATTCTAGTTACAATTTACGGGGCTCTGTGGAACTTTGTGAACTCTGTGTGGTTTGTGTAGTTTATGTTGGCACACCATTTCTAAACTAAGATAGTTGCTGTTGCTCTCTGCTGGTGGAACAGAGAGAGGCGAAGCACTCGAGAGAGAACGTGCATAAAGTCACATCCATTGGACTGTCGGACCAGAGACCTTCCTGAAGAAACCCACAGTTCAGCAGCAATGAACGACTTAAACAAATCGTCCACAGAGACAGAGAAGGTCTCGTTTTACACAACACGCCACAATCCACTCACATGTTGCCAATTAAAAGTGATAAATATACTTTAGCTGAAACAAATTCTTACGTGGAGCCTGTTTAGGCTTTGCTCAACACTTTATTCCTCAAGCAAAGCAAAATATACTTATTAGAAGGTGCAAATGTTGTTGTTATTGTTGAAGGCATATTGTTCTGTGACTGTCCACTATAAGTCCTACATTCACAAGTGTAATCAATCAATCAATCAGATTGTATTTACACACCAAGCAATAAAAAAAAAACCATTAGACCTACTTAGGAACTGAAGAAGCTTCATCTTAAGTAAAAATACATAAGAAAATGCCATCTTTGAATTAAATACAGAGATTAAAGACTGTCATTAATAAAATACATCATCTAATTAAAATGCTTTAATTGATAAAATACATATAGAAGCGTCAAGACGTCTGAGCCCACCAGTCAAAACATCTCAAGTTTTTAAGAATGCATCATATTGAATGAAGTCATCATGTTTTGTCTGTGAAAATCCTTGTGTGCATAGTCACTCAAACCGAATGGACTCAGCTACATTCCACCGCTGCGTGTTTGTTTAAGTCATAATCGACAGTGTCTTTGCTTTGTCACCCAGTGCGCCAATCCAGAGACGGAGCTATTTTTATGGCAAATGCTTCATGTAAATGTCTCTATCATAAAGCACAGGAGAGAGAGAGTTCTCTTTATAATCCCACAGGGAAACTACGGCATGACTGCAGCCAAGTCAGGCGAGACAGAAACAAATACATTTAAAATAGGCAAATAATATACAAACAACTAGAAATGAAGTTTTATTTGAAAGCGGCCATGCGAGTCACCACAATGACTCAAATATGAAGCCTCGCTCTCTGCATTCAGCCATCTAATCTCGGCAGTGCGGTGATATGAAAGGTCAGGACACATTAGCTTTCGTGCTATGAACACTGAAAAATAGCACTTCCTGATTTGTCACTTACACTTCCTGCCTCACGCATGTCACCATTAGATGATATTAGCTGCTTTGACTATGTGTAATTCTGTGTTTTTATTGGATGTAATAATCCAAAAAAGGGAGAGAAA
Organism: Lagodon rhomboides; assembly: GCA_039737535.1. Taxonomy (NCBI): domain Eukaryota; kingdom Metazoa; phylum Chordata; class Actinopteri; order Spariformes; family Sparidae; genus Lagodon; species Lagodon rhomboides. Next base: position 27,905,433 of record CM077788.1, on the reverse strand, counting down.
CATCTATTATCACTTCCTCTGTCTTGTCAGTGGTGTCAGACACCTGACTTTAAGTCATGTGGACAGGATGTACTTCCTGTAAATATTTGTTGGCTTATTTTATTCTAGCTTCAGTCACATGTGAGTGCTCATGTTGAACGCACCGTTCCTCATGTGATTGTACCGTGTGTCTATGGAAAGAGCATGACGGCCGGCCTTGAAGGAAAAAGTTTTTTAAAAATGAAGGTTTTTTTCGGACCATCTTCAGCCTTCACTGCATCATTTGCAAAAACAAGATCAACAAATCAACAAACAAAGGTCAAACTGTCCAGACAAAGTGTAGGAGGGCTCGACTGACAAACATTACCTTCATAAAATGCAGGAATTGATACCATGAATATTAGGGAAGTGGTCCCATGGCTGGAAAGTAAAATACGAATCCCCAGCAAGTGGGAAAATTCGAGAACGAAGTTTTTCAGCCTCCCTCGAGAAATAACAGTCGGGATGCCCTTTAGGAAGGCACCTTGCATGCAACTTCTGCTAAAAGGCCGACAACAGATGCGAAACAGAGGAAGAGAGAAAGTCCTCAAAGATGATTGCTGTGGCTGAAGACGTGTCACACTTCAGACCTCTCAGGTCACAGCGGCTGCATCCGTTCAGCCCGGACAGATTTGTATCAGCAGTTGAAGTCAACGGTTATCCACAATGATGGTTATCAAGCTCCCTTTCTGACCAGCTGCTCTCATCTATATTCTTATATATCGCCTATTTTCAAAAAACGTTAGAACAAAGTGTGAAACAGAAATAAGACAGAATTTGATAATTGCCGAGTCCTTTTCAGACATAACCTCAATTGAAAACAGCACAAAGACAACATATTTAATGTTTTACCAAATGTTTGTATGAATTTGATGACAGCAACACGTTTAAAACGAGTTCACTGGTAGCCGGTGGCGGTGTGATGAAATACTTAAACACATGTTAGCATAAACGATATAATAACATGGTGCTCAGGAACAGTTCGTAAAACCCGTCAGTAAACAAACTTTGCATTGCAAATGATTGCTCTCCGTTTTTCTTTACGTCACAGCGTCCCAACTATTTTTGAAATCCGGTTGTATGAACAATGAATGAGTAACGTGATTGTGTCACTGGTTGTTCCCCTCAGCCCTACCCAGCATTTTAGCATCACCAGCTCCACCAACAAGGTTGTAATTTCACCTGAGTCAGCTTGTTGGTTTGTTGGTTTGTCAGCAGGATTAAAGGAAAACGACTGTATGGATTTTCTGCGAAACTACGATGGAGGATGGGACGCGGCCCAGAATAAACCCCATTAACTCCAGATGGAGGGACGGATCCAAGATTGTGTTTCTTTGAAATTTTCGTTAAAGCAACATTATGCGGACAACAAAAGCTCATTACATCAGAACAATGTTGTGTGCTGAAAACTCGTATGTTGAAGTAAACACGTATGTAACACTCTGATCCTACACTCTCACGGAAGTAAGGTTAAGGTTTAAGGTGAAAAAGTTACACAATGTTCCTTTAATTTCGCAGGGAATAATACATGGAAATTGATGAAAAAAGTCAGATGTGTTTAGGTGACTTAACTCGGATCCTAGATCTGGTGATCTTAAATTACGGTTGATGAGTGATGGAGTGATAGAGGCCTGTCGGGTCTAATATTAGATTAGACTTGATTAAACTTAAGGGCTTTGGTGGAGGTATGCACTCTACCCACTGCCATTCAAGTTTATCTTATTGGTTGTTTCTTTCCAACAACTCCTTGAAACTGCCCTTCTGAAGTGTATTTTCTGATCTGATGCCACGATCACAACGGAGGACATCCTTTGTCTGAGTCCTAGAAAACCTTTTACAAATCACTGTTGAAACTAAATCCATTTTACAATCTGCTATGGTTATGATTTGATGAGGTTTTGGCACAAAAACACCTTTGTAAGGTTGAGGGAAACATTGTGGTTTGGATTATAATTACTACTTTGGTAAGGTCCCAGGACCTTTGTTGGTATGGCTACAAAAATAAACACATGGTTAAGGTTGCAATAACCTTCGAGGGCTTTGTTATATAAGCATGTGTTGTTTTGAAGCGTTTGTTGAAATGACTGATTCTGCTGTTTTCCAGTCTTACAACCCCTAACTCTGCTTTTTTGACTGTTCTCACTGCTCTCATCGGCCTTTCCAGCAAAAAAACTCTGATAAACTCACTGTGCACGACGTGGCCAGCATCCAACGGTGAGAGACTGTCAATGCCGATCCACCTGCAAGGTCAAAAATACGGTATTATACACTTTAAGGTAATTAATGCAAACATAGCTCCTGGTTATCCAGGTTTTGGAAACCACATAAAGACCCCTTCAGAATAAAGATTTCTGTATTACAGTTCAGGGTCTCACAGGTGGACGCTCTCTTAGCTCTTTGGATCTGATATTTCACAGAGGTTAACACTGGCTGTCCTGGATAACTGATGTCACGATAAAAGGAAAAGGTGATATTGGAATTATGATGAGAATTTTGAGAAAATAAGTGTGGGGATGATTATCTGCATATCTTTAGTATAGGGTATTTTTTTGTTTTGCTGTCTGATGATGAGCAAACTATCATGAATACCTGATGCAGATTAGAAAACCGTTGAAAGTAAATGTCAGACTGTTTCCTGCTGACAAATCAGAGAGGAGAGAGGAGAGGATAAGGTCTGTCTGACCAAAATGTTGCATCTATAATGTTAGGAAATATTTAACTTTGTGTGTAGATTATTTATATTGTAAAAGACATCAGAGGGTATGGTTATTATTTCCAGTTATCATCACCATGTGTTGAACTATTCTGTAAGTTATTCTGAGCTGCAGTGATGCAATAAGAGAGTAAAAGCGTCGACACTCAAAAATCCTGTCACTTTATTTTAAACCCCTGATAGAATAATGATACTGTATTTCCCTCTGGTCAGGCTGTTGGGGTGTTTTGGTTGCCATGGTGATATCCCACAGTTAAAAAGCTGAGAACCGGGTCAAAGAACACCAACCACTGATTGTACGAAACAGAGGATGGAGCTACTGGGTCTGAAAAAGTGAAGCCAATGCAGAAGTGCTTTAAACACGCATGATTTCTAAAATCCAGCGGGGAAATTACCCGACTGCTCCAAAAGTCAAAAGGAAAGCAAAAAAAAAAGACACAAATGTACAGGGGGACAAGTGAGACACACCGATTAACCAACGAAGAGTGAGGAGAAAACACAGGCTTAAATAAACAGAGAGTGATTAATGGAGCAAAAGGGACGGGAAAACAGACAAAGGGAGGAAGTAGAAAGTGAGACATGACACATGAGGCTATGAACTAAACCAAAAACTCAAACCACGACAATCAGTGTCTGGATCATTGTGGTTTATTAGGCCACAACTCTTTTTTTATCACTTTAATATTGTTTCTCTTCAGGATAAGATAACAAAGTCGAGCTCGGGGCGTGAGCGAGATTACCAAATAAATCCGAGAGGACGAGGTGCTAAAACATGTAACTTATCCCATAGATGAGTCAGATCATCTTCACATTATTTAAGATTGAAAGTGAGAGCACCTACTGTCGGTATTGATCCCGCATTGTACAGAGAAACCGTGTGGGTGCACAGCTTCAGCAAGCGGTATGTAAAAGTTGAAGCAGGAAGTGAGTCACTGACAGATGTCAGCTGTGATTCAATGTTGACAGTGTACTGGGAAATTATTTCACAAGTTACCTTAAAGTTCTCCTCGAATTAATTTTGACTGTCCTGCGTCTTTAACCTGTTCTCTGGGAATGTGTGTAAAATTATCCTTAACCACCTGTCCCAGTCGAGCCAGAAGGAAATACAAAGCTGTTGAGGAACCACAGGCTACAGGCTCCGTTTACGACTCTTTTGAGGGGTTATAAACTGATTTTTTCCTCCCAAGCTGTCAGAAGCTCTGTAAGTGTCTCTGGCATTGATCTATAGGATTTTGAACACACAGAATTATTAATCTATTTTTCTCGCCTACATTTTTTTTCAAGCTAAATAAAAAAAAACATGCCTGCAGACTTGTAACTGCCCCTATTAGCTGGAAAACACAACATATGAAATATACATCAATGGATTTGAAATCTCGTTGGCTACATGATGCATCCGTCATCTGGAGGCTGGCGTGTAAAGTAGCTCAGGTGAGAGGAGAAAGAAGAGAGAGTGGGTACACGGTCACTCATTTGCGGTTGTAAGCTCCAGGTTAGGCATCGCAACTCCTATCTGCTCAAATCAGCTGTCAGTCAAACGGCTGCCATCTCTCGGAATCTCCCCTGTGGAGGTATACTGACGTCTGATGTGAAATGAGAGGATTCTACTGAGAGATAAAAGCAGCCGTTGAGCCACTGACTTTTAACAGGTATGATAAACCAGTATGATTGTCTGACTCGGAAATTCTTGCTCCGTCTGACATTTCTTTAAATGTCCCCTGACATCAAGAATTAAGGCAAAATTACAAAAAAACGAGACCCAAGTTGTGAAAACTGGAATCATCCTGGCATACAATGGAATTTTATCTACTCTGTTATGTATCACAAATGCTGCTGTGTCATTAAAATGTCAAATATATTAATTCCAGCAATGACAAATTCCCATATACTTTTTAACAAAGTTACATTTCATCCTAAGCTGGTGTTAAATTCAGCCACTGACACTTCAAAACAGGATGTGGAAGTTCAGATTTAAAACAGCTGAATGAGCGTCTGAGGACCTGAAGTGCACCGGCCTCATCAGGCTGCATTCTCCATGTGCTATTTGTTTTGAAGGCCTGTCAAACACACACACACACACACACACACACACACACAACATTAAAACATATTTAACATTTGATAACACGCGCACACACACACAGTATGACCAGCAACTTTCTTATCTCCTCTAACTTTTATTCTACTTATCTCGAAGGCATTTTCTCCAGTCTACCCGACACATTTATTTCTTATCGCTCAGTTAAATTGATTTTTTTTGACCCTGTAATAAGTTTGGAATGAATCTAATTTTTTATAGTAATATAAAATGTAAAATCCCAGATTGAGATAATCAGCCGATCTAATCTAGTGGTTTTTAAATGAGTTTCTGGCTGATACAGTAGGAGAGCGAGGAGGTGAAACACCTACAGTAACAGGCACAGCGTAACTTCTTGGAGGTGTATGGCTTTGTAGGCCACCAGACTATACAGTCTAGAAGCCACCTTGCACATGTGGTTAAACCTCAGTTTGGCCCAGATTCTTCCCTTACACATCAACAGCTCACTCTGAGCCCACACACGGCAACACTGAAGAGAGAATGATGAGACAGAAACCAGAACCGTGTGATGTGGATTTTTTGTTTCTTCAAAACCTGGCACCTGCGACTGTGTCACCCGACGCATCTGTAAATGGAGCCTGTTTGCAGCTTCCTTCCTCCACTTCCTCCCTCCTTGGCCTCCCACCCACCCTCCCTCCAACCTTCCGTCCTCTCCTTCCTGCTCTGAGGTAATCTTTGCCGGCATTGTGGTTGAGCTCCGCTGCGTGATGACCACACAATCCTGGGATTTCATGATGCAATCCATGAGCAAAATCAGCAAAAGAACAAAAGAGGGCTTTTTCAAAGTGCTCTCGATATCGCGGGGGGAGTTACATGTGGGAAAACATGTCACCGTAGGAGACGGCTGATAATGAATCAGTGGCTCGGGGAAAGGGAAAGGGCACCCAGATATGTGGGCTCAAACGAGGGAGTTTCAGTTTCCAGCTCCATGAAAAGAGGTGTTTGTCTGTCGGAGGAATCCAGTGGGAGCTTGTGAGTTACATATTACAGATGACCTCTGACTGGGAAAAACATCGTTGGAAAGGCTCGACGGATTGTAGACATGAAAACAAATGACAGGTAAATGAGGTCATGTGTAATGGTCCCTTTTTTATTAATAATAATCCTTTGTATTTAACAAAAGAAGGAAACAGGCGAATCATCCACAAAGCATGGGAACAAGGGGAGTAAACGTGTACTTTTGATTTTTCCAAATCCAGACATGACAGCGTCCTTGTTATCTGCTGTGAAGTTGATCCATTTCTCCCATTTTCCTCCCAAGAGGACAGACAGAAGGTTTCTTTTTAAACCAGCAGGAAAAGAGAGATACCGATCACACCATCGCCTTCCCTTCTATCAAATCAAGATACCTTATCTTCTGGTCTGTGGGAGTTTCTCAATCTAAAATGTCCGTAAGGTTAAAGATACAGTCTCCCGGCCTTGTGATCTTTTCGGCTGACCACAAAATGTGAGACTGAGCGAGCATTCGTGAGCTCACACAATCTCCCGACACTGCTGCTGGGTGCGGAGTTGTTTATTTTTAATTTGGGGTGTGATGAAAAAGCAAATTAAATTCTTCCGACCGAGTTCCCTCCATTTCCTGGAGTTTGAATGTGTTATGTGCATAGTATTTCTACGTTTGTTACCGACTTTCTGACCATCAAACTTTGACATTTGATGTCTGACATTTAAAACTCAGAATAAAGTGACTAATGTAGCTTTGTACACAAGCTTCCTGTGCAGTCTGAGCTCACCGGATATGATAACTTACCGCTTCATTTCGTGAATCGTCTTTATCGAGAGGAGGTGGGTGAGTGAGCAGGAGGAAGTTCACCGAGGCTATATGTATTTGTTTGTTTGCACGTCATGTGGGTGCATATGATGATGGTGACGGTGATATCATCCTGTAACATGTTGCGGTCGGAACGAAACAGTCAAGGCCACTCATCTCACACATAACGAAACACACACTCACACACACGCACACACTCACACACACACGCTTAAAACTACAGTGTTAATATTCAGCGTCTCAGCACTCGAGTCCTGAAAGGTTTCCAAGTCACACAAACACAAAAATTCTGGAAGCCCGCTCCGCAAACAAACAGAACAATTACAAGGGAAAGCGATTGGGAAAGAGGTCCGTAAGTGTTGCCTCAGCGCCGCCAAGTGAAAACAGAATGGAGTGGGCATGTCAGGCATGTGTGGCGTAAAGCCAATGCAAACATCTGCCTCGAACACAGAATGTCAGGTGGGAAAGTAAAACGGGGAAACCGGCATCAGGGACCGAGGCCAATAAGCAGAAGTGTGAAAACCAGTTTGCCGAGTGGTCTGAGTTACATCATCATCCAGTTCTGAAACTGAATGCTGAGAGCTGCCAAGTTCTGCTTTAGCACAGTTTTCTCTTTTGAGACCGAGGTAGTTTTCAAAACAAAAAAAAAAAAAAATGTTTCTGTGTCAACATGACATAACGAAACAAGATGGCACTCCGGGGGCATTTTAACATAATTAAACACTGAAGTCATGTAGCCTATTTATATCTTACATCGCAGTTTTTTAATTTATTGGTTTAAATGTGTATGTTTTGTTTTTAGTGGCGCTTAACATGACTTAAAATAAAGGTAACATATAATTTCTGTGTAATTACTGAGTTTTTTAAGTGTTGTATTAGGCAATGCTGCTGAATCTTAGATAGTAAAGTGAAGATTAAGATTAAAAAAGTGGTAACACTTTCTTTAAAGCTACAGCAAGGAACTGTCAGTTTGTGTTGATTCTGGCAGCCTCTTTGGACAAAAGATGGCAAAAGTGAAAAGAAGCAAACTTCGTTTCAGCGGCGTACCCCCAGACTGAAGAGCAGCTCACAGTCAGACCCAGCGACGGGCATTAGGATGGAACTATTTCAGTTATAATAAGCCATCTTCTCACTGAAAGTCTCATTTGCTTATGTAGATCATAGAGAAGGATCAGACTGTTTCATAACCAGCTTAAAGTTCCTTGCAGGACCTTTAAACTCTTCTATGAAGCATTGAACAATTGTAGTGAGCGGCAGATCTTTATTAATGTCCACCCATAAGATGCTGGTGTATTAACAGATAATGATTATATTGTTAAACACAGATGTAATAGTTAAAGTTGATGCACATTAATTAAGATTTAAAAATGTCTGTATATCCAACTACATAAAAGTCAGTGTTTTAAAGTCATACTTGGGTAAAAGTAAATATATCATGTTAAGACTTAAAAGTATCTGATATTACATTAGCTTGGGTATCAAAAGTACAAAGAAAAGTAAATCATACATATATTGACTGTGTACTGTGTCGATCAATTTATCGGCAGATTTGTTAAGTATTCTTCTGATTATTGGAATCAGTGCTTTTTTTTTAACATCTGATTGTTGATTAAAATACATTAATTCAAACTTGCTCTCTTTTAGCTCTGATACAACATGTAATCTGAAAGGTTACTTGTAACTAAAACTATTAAATTCATGTAAAAAGTTTGTACATTTGTAAAAAGTACACATGTTCAAATGTAGCGGAGTGGACAGTGTCACAGTACTTGAGTGAATGTACTTTCATATATTCCACCTCTGATTATCTTGTGTTAAAAACCATGAATTAAGTGCTTATAAAGTGCTGATTAGGGCTAATTAGGGGCGGTAGCCGTAAAGTGTTTTGCAAAATAACTGGTGAACAGGTGGACTGTTTACACAGTCTCAAATTTTTGTGGTATTTCAAAACATCTGGTCCGGCGTGACCTCAAAATGTCGGTGAGCCGTGGATTCGTGTGTAAACCTCAGCACTAACAGACTCAGCTTACATTCTGTGGGTGGCTCGAGTCAGTAATGAGCTCAATATGTGTTTATGTGTTTATGACTTTGTGTCTGCCTCAGTGTGTGTGTACGGTAGTGTAAGTGTTTGTGCATGAATGTGTGTGTGTGTGTGTGTGTGTGTGTGTGTGTGTGTGTGTGTGTGTGTGTGTGTGTGTGTGTGTGTGTGTACAACACTGTGTAATTTTTCAAAACCCAAAAGTAGCGACCGACCACTTTCCCATCCTGAAACCGCGACTCCCGTCGGGTTCCGTGCTCTGGTGAAACTCCGCTAAAAATTCTGTGACTTCTCTTTCCCTCTCGTCCGCGGCTCGGTTCTCTCCGTGGCCCGGGCTGCGCTGCCACTGCCTCCTGCACTGTCTCCGCTTACAGAGTGACATCACTGGAGTTTCCCTTCTGCAGAAGCAGCTGCCACAGCATAAATACTACAAGCTCCCTGGCAGAAGTTCACTCCGGCACAATAGCAACACAAAGAGAGAAGTATTACGACAGCACTGGACGATACACTCCAGCATACGGCCAAGTGTTCAGCTAGTAGACATTTCTTCACAGCAAGCAGCAACGACAAAGAGCAGACTTGTGCACAGTATGGTGGCATACACAACAGCTCCATGTGACCTGGAGATGGGTCCTGAGGAGAGGACGGTAGTCTTGATAGAAAAGAAGTCATCTACAGGGTGGATGTGGAAGGTGTCCGTGGCCCTTCTCCTCGTGGCGCTTTGTTTCGGAGGCGTCCTGCTGTTTGCTTGGTACTGGAACGGAAAGCCTGAGATTCTGGTAAGGATCACAAATCTTTTTAAAAACCCTGGTATTTTCTGGCAACAAAAGTTCTCTGTGTTTATATCTCTAATCTGGTTTTTCTCCCTCTCTCTCTCTCCTTACAGATGTATTCAGGCCAAACAGAAGCACTAACCAAGAAGGACACCGCTGAGAAAACAGGTGATTATATGCACGGGTGCTTTGTGAGATATATTTAAGTCTTTGTGGATTACTCGAGACAAGCTCACATTTGTCTTCCGCTCCTCAGATCCCCACTCCACGCTGAGGCGCATCAGCAGCAAAGCCAAGTCAGCCATCCATTTAGAAGGTGAGTCATCGCTTACCTTGATTTGGTGCTCAGCAAACGCTGGGCTCGAGCGTCGGCTTTCAAAGGGACCTTTCAGACTCGTTCTTCCACTTGTGTGATATTTGCTGCTCGTGTTAGTCAAAAGCTCTATAAGGAAGTTGCATAAGTCATTCATTAGCTTCAGGCAATCTTTCATTCCACTCTCCAAATGATACACCTGTTAATCATTCACTCCTGTGGAGAGATGAATCGAGGCACTTCACGGCTGTAACAGCACCTATTCATGTTCTTTTTCCAGGTAGCTATGATGAAGACGAGGGTTCGAAAGACCAGGTGGAGTGGAAGAACGGCCAGGGCCAGGCGTTCGCTCAGGGCGGATTCCGACTGGTGGACAACAAGATCGTCATCCCACAGACCGGCCTCTACTTCGTCTACAGCCAGGCGTCGTTCAGAGTCTCCTGCAGCGATGGCGACGGGGAGGGCGCCGGGAGCCCCCTCACGCCTCTCAGCCACAGGATCTCGCGCTTCTCAGAGTCCATGGGCAGCGACGTGACTCTGATGAGCGCGGTGAGGTCGGCGTGCCAGAACACCGCTCAGGAGGACAGCTACAGCGACGGACGGGGCTGGTACAACACCATCTACCTGGGCGCAGTGTTTCAGCTGAACAGAGGCGACAGACTGGAGACGGAAACCAACCAGCTGTCGGAGCTGGAGACGGACGAGGGCAAGACTTTCTTCGGTGTGTTTGCACTTTAAAACGACTGATACTGACAGAGAGGACACGAAGCCTTGCACAGTGCCAAACGTTTGGGCTTTTCTGAAAAGATTTTATTGGAATTTTTATTATTCATCTTCATGGTGATGTAGAAATGTTGAAAATCTCAATGGAGATAACGCTTGTGGCTGAACAGGCGCTGCTGATTTTTTAAAATCCTATAAACTGTAACAGTTTGAAACGTTATTTCTATTTTAGGCACTTTTTGTACATTATTTATGCTGACCTGAGATTGTAGTAGGCCAGACTCTCTCTCTGCTGTATCCGATGACGACACAGCTCTTCACTGGAGAGTTTAGGTTTAAGGATTATCTACAGAATTGTTACCATGTACCAGTACAGCCTGTGTGTATTTATTTGTATTTATTTTTTATTTAAATGGTTGGGATAAGGTGTTGAAAGATTATATTTATATGTGCACATAAACTTAATTAAAATGCCAAAAAACAACAAAAACAACAACACATTGTGTCACTACGAGGGATCGACTCATTTCATAGCTGAGATACCAAATAGAAATTCGCAGCTGAGTTGGCAAACCGCTCGGGCCAGCCAGGGCAGTAACTCTCTCTCTCACACACAAACACACACGCACACACACACGCTCTGCATTGGGCTCGGTCGATTATTTGGCAAAAGTCGCTCTGAAATTCCTCCACAGCCAGCAAATACTTCCTTTGTTAGATCAGTCAAGACGAGGGGAATTTCCTACTTTTTTTTGTGTCTTGCTGAGTGCTGTGTCAGGTGGAGGCCCACAGAAGCCTCAGCCCAGAGCGGGTTTTCCCCAGTGACTATCTCCCCCCCCCTACACACACACACACACACACACACACACACACACACACAGACTCACATGCACACACACCCTCTCTCCCACACACTCTCTAACATCCATCCTCCTCCACACCACCACCACCTTCTTCCCCCTATTACCACATACCTCATCTTCAGTCAGCTGGAAAGAGACATGACATTGGACGGAGTGTGTGTGTGTGTGTGTGATTGCGTTCAGTGTGTGTGTGTGTGTGTGTGTTGGGACCGGAGCGCAGCTGGTTTTGTCACATTGTCATCATCTAAAAACACAAATTATACAAATATCGGATGCACTTGGGAGTAATTTGTCTCCTTTAGTTTCTTTTTATCTCCAAACTTCCACTTATTGTCTGGGTAATGAGGTTCCCACTGGCCCTCGCAGCTGCTCATTGTGATGAAAACCACTTCCCACTTTTTTGCTTAATGATCTCTGCTTCTGGGTTTATTTGCTCTTTGACTCCCGCAGGCCAATCGAGAGAAAAACATCAAGTCTCACGGACGATTATCCCCGACGTCTCATGGTTAATTGCTCATAAGGTCACGGTGAGTCAGAAAAGCAATAAATAACTGGTGACATCTAGTGGATGATGTAAACACGCCTGGCTGTGTTATCAACAGGATACTGTGACTCAAGATCAGGGAGCGGCTTGACAAAACGTTTAAAAACAGAAAATTCAGAACCTCCGCCGAGGCCCCACAGTCCCATTTGATTTCAATCAAGCCTCATCTGATATCAAACTAGTTCTGTTTCTCTGTTTAAACAAGCCATTACTGCTTGAACATAATTAAAGCTCGCCAGATCTGTAACAGACAACCACTTCAACAACAAAATAATGCAGAATCATAATCTCTACTGTGTTGTGGAAGAATAATAGGCTGACAAAAAGAGAAATAACGATTACTTCAAGCTGAAATTTAATAAAAAAAAAAAAGCTTTTCAACCAGTTCAGATCACATCTATGGTCACGTTGAGAAAGAAAAAATTAATGTATTCCTCATTGTCCTGTAAAACAAAAATGTCATGTGTGCTTATGTGAGCTGAACCAACTTTAACCGATAATATCGGACCATTCACCCGTTAATCAATCTTCAACTTCACCGTGTTGCACAACACATATCAGATTTCTTGTCAGACGGACGCTGCAGGAGCAGAGTTTCACTGATGACTGTACAAAAACAAATGTATTACTTTATTCTGCATCTGGGTGACAGGGGATCATATTTAGTTTTCTGATAGACAGACGGCTGAACTTGTTGCTCAGGCAACCATTAATAGCGGCTACCTGTGCCGGGCTCCAGGTGGACAGAGTTTAGCTGCTGTTGGACAGCCACCGCTCGCTCGTTTATTCATGCAGCCAAAGGCAGATAATTAATTTCACTGTTGGGGAACGACGATAAACAGAAACATTTCTCAAGCGCAATTCCTGAAGGGGACAGCAAAGGTGCCGGCAAAAGTGCTGTCACTCTAAATGCATGAGGAGGAAACACTGATTACGAGGCACACCGTTAAACTAAACTGTGTAATGAAGGATAAATAACTTCAGAGTTGTACCAGCATGTTAAAAGATGCGCCTGCTATGATGCAAATATTTTGGCCGTGTTGATACACAAGATTCAAGAGGTAATAGGCAGGAGCAACAAAATGCATGCAGTCATAACTGCAAATGTATTTTCATCATTAAGGCAGAAGTTCACAAAAATGTCAGACACATCTTTCAGCCCAGTCGCCAGGATACAGATGGTGGTGGAAATGTCTTAATGACAGCAGCAGTAGTCAACATGTGTAAGCGTGACACCACTGGATATCTTTGAAGGGAACCTCGGGACACTTTCTAGCTGCGTCTGTAGCGTCAAAAACAGGTAGCAATTTTAAAGCCCAAACACTGTTTTCCAAACTCAAACAACAAAGTGGTTTTTGTGCTCAAACGTAACCCTCTGTGTGAAGAGAAAAATAACACCTTTCTTGTAACTTTTGCAAAGTAGCTACTTACTATGATCAGCCAGCACCACCACACTCCACCAGGCTCCACCAGGCTCCACCACACCCCCGAGACCTGCACAAGACACATGTCAGGAGCACTCAGGTGTGTGAAGGGGACGTTGATTGGCAGTGGACCAAACCACTTTGAGGCACATGGAGGGGGGGGAACCAATCGTTAAAGACTTAAAAACCTTTTGTTTCACGTCTTAAATTAGCACAAGTGTTTTTCAATACATATTATTGTATGATTTAGAATTATATGTTTGTACTGATATATGTCATTGAGGGGTATAAATCTCAGTTTTTCCTAGAAAAGGGGGGCCCAGCTCCCCCTGTCCCCCCAGTGATTACCGCCTATGCATGACAGAGGTTCCATAAGCTGATTTGCAGGAACCGAACTTGGCAAGAAAAGCACCTCGGTGCTGTATTCTGTGGTCAGATTGGCAGCCGTTGGTCTCGGATGCTGGCACATGTGGCAGTGTTTACTAAGCTCACATTTCACTTAATTAGCTGTGTGCACTAGGAGCTCCCAGTGACTGGGTCGGCTAGCTAGCATCAGTGTCGGGGGGACATGGGACATGATGGCACTGCACAAAGGGAGGCCCCGCAAAAGAAAAGCTAACAGCTGCTAGCTTGTTGATGTTAATGAACAGTTGATTAATTCACCATTTTCAGCGTGTAGGTTGCTAGCTTGGAGGTTGTTGTTGTCGTTTCACATGTCAATGTGGATTTTGAAAACTGGCAGACAGATAGTGAAAGGAAGTGAGGAAAAACTGACCAATGACAGGCTTTATACCAACAGGCTAGCTAGCATCCAGCTGCATGGTGAGCAGCGTAGCTCAGCGCCCATCGATGTCCTTGAGAAATCCTTCCCTTCGTGACACATAAATATGTGGAAGCAAATAACACTCTGCCTTCAGTTTCATGGGACTTAAAATGAAGAAAGTGAGAAATAATTCCACCCCTTTATCTGTATCCGCAACACAAGTTAATGGTGTCTATCCTGGGCCGAGACCCATCCTCCGTCCAAGTCTTGTCGAAATCCATGTCCTAGTTTTTCTGTAATCCTGCTGACAAACCAACCAACCAACAGACAGGTAAAAACAGAACCTCCTTGGTGGAAGTATTAAGACGTAACATGATCTGAGCTGGAAAAATCCACCAGAATTTCAGGTATTTATGTTGTCAGTTGTGCTGAACGCTGTAGTTTTAGGAATTAACCCTGTAATCCCCTCGTGTTTACTCCACCTGTATTCCCACTGATGCCAAAGGTTTCACTGAAACACAGAAATATACCCGATGAAAAAACAATTATTTTATTTACGGTACCCATATATCTGCATACACATACTCTGAAATATATTAACATTTAAGATCTTAGATATAGTGAATACAAATATCTCCAAATCCATGTATATTGTCATATATGTGCAAGATAATAGAACATTTCCTAAATTATTTTCTGCATTCATATGTTACACTATCTGATCCAGGTACTGTACAGTTAATAAATATGGCCTATTTCATTCATTTATATCCTTCTCCGTACCCTGAGCTAAAATGTATTAGAATAAACAGCAACATAAAAGTGGGATAACCATAGTTTGTTCAGTTTAAAGTGCACACTGAAATATATATATATATATATTTAGAAATATTTGACAAAGTATTGTTTTACCTGCTGATAAAGTTGTTCAGGTATCATTGCTTATAAAATCTGGAAATAGCTCATGAATGAAATAGTACATCCAGATTAACTGCTGCTGAGTAAATACAGTATGTCACTTTAAAATTACGTTTATCCCTCTTTGAGTCATTTACAACTTATCCAAAGGCAAAAATGGGAAAGAAAAATACAAAAAAGAGCATCCATCCAGATTGTCTGTTATGGGAAAACATAACAAAAAAGAAAGAAAACATCCTTTAAAATAAAAAAAGGCTCACGAGAATGACATGTAACGTATTCACATGTATAAAATCTTGAGGAAAAAACTGTGCTTTCTTTGAACGTCCACAGAAATAGCCATCGTAGAAGCCCCGCATCGCATCGCACCGCTGCTGTAGAAATATAGATTGGATTTCATTTTTCAGGAGGCAGAAAGTTCAAACTATTCTTCTGGCAAGTTTCTGGATTCGCACATCCCGAAGCTGTTTCTGCAAAATGTGAGAATCAGCCGCAGACATGTTTGCCGGCTTTCTCTGCAAAGTACATCGGATGAGGGATTCGTTCGATGGCTACTGCTGTTCTATACTGCTAGATAGATACAACACAAATCTCAAAAAATACATTGTAAAACATTTCAAATGGCAAAAACTATCAAAATCATCCTCATACACCAGCAAGCTTCGATCATTTACTCCTTTAAAATGGGTCTAATATTCGTACATCAGCGAAGGACTGGATTTTTAAGATGCAGTGTTGTACTTAAATACATAGTCCTGACAACAGACATCCAAACATGCCAAACTCCTTGGTCCTTCTACATTATGGCTATTTAATAATGCACATGATCACTTGTCAGTGGAGCCAGTTTTTCACACAGTCGAGCTCGGCTGCTCCTCGGAGGAAACATCGGAAGAAAACTGTACATTGCTTTGTCCCTTTTGTGAAACGTCAGTTTTTTTCACAACCCTCCTGGAAAGTAAACGGATAACTTAACGACAACACCTCCATGACGAAACAGATCAGATATTACAGAACAATATAAATCACTACTGTAAGTGCTAGTCAACGAACTGGAGAGACAAAAGGTGGAGACCATATAGCAAAGACACGAACACAAACATTTCCTTTTTGAGATCCTCGAGCGTCTCCAACAACAGAACGAGATAACGAATGAGGGAGAGGAAAAATGACTAAGAGATGCGCGACCTTAGAGGAGATCTCGAGTGCTGCTCGTCTGAGATGTGCTTGTCGCCGCGTCGTTGCTGGGTTGAACACAGTGAGATCAAAACTGTGAGGACGGGTGTTACCTGCGTGACTCTCCCCGGAGCTGCCAAGTGTAAAACACTCCTGTCTGTGGAACTTGTTTGTGCTTTCACGCCGTATTTTCTTTTTTAAAAAAAACAGTGTCACAACACCGCTGTGCTCGTCGCCGATACAAGTGAAAGTCACAGTGTCTCGTTGTGTTTTGTGTCCCCCGTGTGCATTGTGCGACTGCCCCCTCCCTCTCCCCCCCTCCCCCCTCCGTGCCTCGCCTATTTGTACAGCAGTGGGATCTGGCTGTTGTGACAGTGGTTGCGGCTCATCTTGCTGTCGGCGGGGTAGAGGTTGGAGGAGTTGGAGAAGGAAGGCGGGAGGGAGTGATTGTCCGTGGTGGGGTAGCCGGGCGGGGGAAGCAGAGACTTGGGGTCCGGCTGTGACGACGGCGGCGGGGCGTTGTGGTTCTGGTTCTGGCCTGTGGAGGGCCGGCGGCGGTTGCGTAGAGCCTGCCGCTCAGCCAACTGGTTGCGGAGCGCCGACACCCTCTCTTCTTTCTACAGACACAACGAGAGGAGAAGTTATTGTACGGCTATCACGTCTGAATCAAATCAATGTCAGGGCAACACTTTATGTGTTTACCCCCTTTTTACTTATTAGCATTTATTAACAGAAATCAATTAGACAATTGTCAATTAGTCATTCAGGAGAAAATCAATTGGCAACTGTTTTGATTGTCAGCTTTCTAAATGAGAAGTGTTCTGCCTTTTCCTGGCAAATATCACAGTGAATGAAATATATTTTGAAATCTGACTGTCAAATATTGTTGAAAGTGAGATTTCCACGTCCCGTTTGATTACAAAGAAGATCTACGTGCTGTATAAATACTGTGAAACTATCAAAACGGTCAAATGCAAACAGCCTGTATTCAGAAACTGTTCCTTTAAACAAGCCGACAGGACGTATGTAACGTTGTGATGTCACAGTTATACAGTCACTGCCCTCAGCCGCTAACCCTGCTCAGGCATGTACGAGCTGACCAATAAGATAAGACTGGGCTTATTGAATGGGGGGGTCCTTAAAGAGACGGGCACTAAATCAGAGCGTTGAGACAGAGGATGAATAGAGGTGCTGCAGCAATCAGCAGTATGAGAAAAATAATCTGCTCTTTGAACATTAAAGGATAATAAGATTGAAAAAATTTACGTATGAAGCTGAAAATGAGTATAATATGGGACCTTAAGGTTCTGAGAAACTATGATTAGAGCTTTTCACAATTATTTGACATTTTGAAGACAAACTAATCAGAAGCATACTCGATAATCAAAATAATTGTCCTGATAAGAAGAATATAGCACACATAAATGTTTTTTTACACACTGTATTGTTGTTGTAAGCCGATATTACTTTTTATTGTTTATCTGTCCACGACTGTTTCTCCTCCTGTGAGGCCAGTGTATAAATAGATAACAGGTATAAAAACTCCTTCATCTCTTTATCAGTGAAACTCCTAAACACAGGACAGAAGGAGGGCGTGAAATGAGAGGCTGTCTGTTATTTCATTATAATGTATGTAGGTACAGACAGTTGTGTGTGTACTTGAATTAGAGCTGCAATAGTCTTAAATGTATCAGTCAATCAAAAGAAAATTAGTTTCAAACTATTTTGATTAGTGAAGCAAAAATGTCAAGAATTTTCTAATTTCAAGTTCCAGCTTCTGATTTTCTCTGTCATTCATGTTAATAAATGAAGAGTCTTTGGGTTTTGGGGCTGTTGGTTGGACAAAAGAAGCAATTAGGCTCTTATATACACAAAAAAATTCAATCAAATAATTGTTAGTTGCAGCCCTAACTTAAATGTGGCCTACTTATCTGTTGTACTCTTGTCTGTTCTTTATTGTATATATTTGGCAGCCTTGATGTCCAAGACAAATTTCCCTAGGCACAAATTAAGTAATCTTTAATCTTGATAATAAATGAAAACACAGTACGACAACAATAACTGCACTATTATAAAATGTCTTAATAGGAGAAGTAAAAATAAAATACTGTTTATTCATAAATATGTACATGTAGCTACGTCTAAACTACGTTATAGTGTGTTACGAACCCTTTATCAACTGTTTATATTGTGCTTAGAAATAATAATGCGTATTGAAGTATTAATATAATAATGTGTGTGTTCCAACTTCACAGTGTCTAAAAAGTCTTTTAAAAAATCATGACCAGTAACTGTTTTCACACTGAAATAATGAAGTGTTCCTGCCTCTGCAGCCCCTCACTCCACTTTCACACTGCTGTTTCAATGTTTGAGTGGAAACTCGAGCGCAACCGAGGCAGAACTATCCTAACAAGCTGCAAAGAAGTAAAAAGAAGTTTTTTAAAAAAAAGCAAGCATCCCTCTTCCTCTTCCCTCCTAGGAAGAAAACATCGCATGGCACCCCTTTCATACGCGACCAATCTGGTAATGAGTGGATGCCAGTCTGTAAACGGCGGCACATCCACTGACTTCCTGCCGAGGATAACAGCTGCATGAAGTCATTCACCGATTGAGAGCAGAAGGATCTGCTTTAGCGCAAATAAGCACGGGCAAAAGAGAACCCCCCCTCGATCAACAACCATCTCAACACATCGAGGAATCAATGCCCAGAGCGGCTGGAGCTCCGGTCTCCTTTATGTGAGTACAATAAACTCTTCTTACGTATTAAAGTGTATTAACTTTGCACATAAGTTACGTAAAACATCAACCTAATCTTGCACGGAAAATACAATATTCTGATCCCCTTTTTCCCCATTTTCATTGACTTTATGATATGATGAATGATGAATAAAAGAGCGATGCGTCATGCATTCCATATCTGTCAGTGTGAAATGAGGTTAAAATATCAAAGGAAGCCTGCGGGATAACATTCAATTAATAAAAGGAATAATTGCAACGTTGCGTGTTATTTTTATTCTCTGTTTTCTCATATTATGCTCGCACTCACACACAGAGAAGCAGCAAGAACACGCTGCATGTTAGCTTAAAGATAAATGCATAAAATAACATGAAGAGATGTATTATACAACTTCTGCCTCCAGGATGGACTAAAATGTTAACTAACACAGAAGTGTACATCACGGGTGTTTAAATGTGCATGTTTGGTAATGATGCTCATGTGTCTGTGTGTGTTTAATAACGTAACGTAGATAATGTTTTTCACCTCCTGGATGATCTTCTGCAGCTCCCTGTTCTCCCGCTCCAGCTGCCTGGACTTCTCCTCGTCGTTGTTGTTGGTGGACGAGCCGGTCTTCAGGGTGTCCTGCTGCTCCGACTGCCACTCGCCGCGGGTGATCAGGCGCCGCATCTGGACCGGAGAGTCAATAAAGAATAAAAATCAGGCCCGAGAGTGCGGCGCGCTGGATGAATAATGCATCCATTGAGAACATATTTTTAATATTTGAACCCCCGTGAGCCTAAATCTCTCGCACTTGTCTGGAGGCTTAAAAATGATCACTGCATGGAGTCATTTTTAAGGGGCTGATACTTTCATTTCTTTTCTTATTCCGGTGACATCTGAGTGCTCGCTGCTGTGCGGCTTTCTGCGGCGCGCTCCCAGAAATAGCCAGACAATCAAACAATGGTGACAATATTGTGATGTTTTTCGTCTCAGTCTCAGCTGATGAAGCTGGAGCTTCTGTAGGTGGCACTCTTTCCTCTGTCTGCAGCGGCGCTCGTGTGCACCGACCAGCTCGATTCAGTCCAAACAAATTATAATAGCTGCTGCCAGACATGTAAATGTCTCCCTTTATTTGTGCCAGAGGATTTTTTTTTTCTCCTAACACCAACTGTTTACAGCAGCTACACATCTAAAAGCTCATTATATTAAAGCAACTTTCTGTATGGAAACTTCAAAGATTGTCACCGTGAGGGACGGATTTGCAAACTTATCAAAGATTTGATCCTCCAGGTAGTCTTTTTATTTGATCACACAGCCAGTCCACACATCAGAGCTGATTTTCTAGAATGCAGACTGAACAATATGCGTTTCAGAAGTTGGACTGCCTCCTTAAAGACACCGAGACCGGCACGTTTGACCTTTACTGCGTTACAAGTGTACTTTTCAGTATGTGCGGTGTGTAACGAGTCGGCGCACCTTGGGTACAAAAAGCACCACCAGCGTGATGTAGGCAGAGAAGACGATCGCTAGGGAGGCAAAGGCAAAGGAAGCGTCCTGCTGCGACGTCAGGATCATCGTCACCGGAGCAGTGATCAGGCACAACACCTGCAGGAAGAGACAGACCGAAAAAGAGACGGAAAGAAAGAGCGAGGGCGGGACATAGGGAGAGGAAAAGTGAGGTTTAAAATAAAGAGAAAGACGGAGGCAGAGGGGGAGTGGAGGAGGAGAGGAGGTGGAGTGTGAGAGCGAGAGCATGAGAGGGGAGGAAAATCACATCCATAAAAGCATTAGGCATCTGTTTATCATTCCGGGGAGGGCTCCCATGTGAAAACAGCATTAAAAAGTCATGACTGAAGTGGCAACAGCGCGCTGACAATCACCACATTGTCATCTCATCAGGGCCTGCAGCTCCCGGCTTAGCAAAGAGGAAGGAGGTCCCTTTACAGACACCATTAACTATTAACGCCATCATAAAACTGAAATGTGTATATCATAACATAAAATAATCACATTAGACTTGTCTCGCATTATGGACCCATGTGATGAAATGAGCGTGCAAGCTGCATTTAATGCTCTCATAAATAACCATGAGCGATGATCAATGATAAATCCTCTGCGTGACGGAGGAGGCGAGATCAATCCATTTACTAATTACATATCCACAAAGTATAAGCTGATAAATGTTTGGATGCTCATTAAGACGCTTCCTCTTTTATTCATTAGAGGCGACGCGGGCGAGGACAGCAACTTCTGGCGAGATGGCTGCTAACGACCGAGCGAGAGGGAAGAAATGTTCCCTGCTTTTCATCCAAACAGAAAACGTGACGTGACAGAAGCCACTTTTCACAGACATTTTACATCAATTACAAAGTTGCCCCGTGTCAAGAATATCAGGAAATGCCATCGACCATTTGTCTAAAGTGGCTGAAGTGAACATAATGGCAGCTATTTTCATGTAAAGTGCATCCGAGGTGCCTCCGTTTGAGATGATTCACTTGCTATCAACAGTGGCTGACAAATGTTTATGGCTGACAGCAGCGTTTACCACTGTACTTTAGCGCCTAAATGGGTACATTTTAAACCCATTCCCGCCGCAGGGCAAGGTAACAGCTCCACACAAAGTGTTTTGTTTGCTATCTCCACACACAGATTCCTTCCCATATTTATGCTCGACACTAAAGCTAAAGCACTCGCGCAGGTAAGCTCGAGTTGCGCAAGACTGCAGCACAATAAAAGTTTGCGATGCACCCTCTCGTATTTTATAGGTTTTTATTTAACATTTATTTCACCAGGAAGTCACCGGTGAGAAGTTTTCATTTTCCAAAAGAGAGCCGAGATACGACCGTCGGTGTTACGGCACCACAGGCGCCATAAGCATCAAAATGTATGATTCATCCAAAACAGCCGCTTCTGTTTGCAGTTTACTGATTTGGCCCGAAATGCGTCAAGGGATCTGCATTTTAGAGAATGAAATCTGGGGACACACTTGTAGAACAGCTTGAATATTTTATATAGACGCCTGTTTCTGTGTTTCGTATCGCTGCGACCGAGCATTATACCAACATGTGCTTTTCAGTATATTATACGAGATCATCAATTTATGATGTGCGGCACATCCCAAAGAGAAATGTAAGAGGTAAAGATGCAATTCATATTCCGGTGTACCCACAGTGGACTTGTGTTGCATGTTTTTTTAATGACTGTCGCAAAATGGTTAATCTACAAATAATATCGTTATCACACAGGAAGTATTTCGATGTGATTTTCTGTCACGCTTTGCCAGTTTTCAACTCAAATAAAGCAGATACACCACAGAGGTATTAAGGGAGCTTCAAGTTATGACTAAGAACTCCATTAACTTTTAGAAAATGCAAAGAGTATCCCCCCTCGAGAACGCAGCTTTAAGCCGCTGCAGCTGAAATGTCTTGACACGCTGGTCAGCTGCCTGGTTTGCTCTGAAACGAGCAGAAAAGTGGCTTCTGGAAGCCAGAAATCTCCACACCAGGCAAATTAATCACTGAGGCACTGGCACTGATTAACCCCCCAGCAGATATAAAAAAAATCGTTCTTATTGCCACTTGAATGTTACTCAGCGCGTTATAGCAGAGAAAGGTCTTTGCAGAAAAAGCAAAACGGCAGAAAGCAGACAGCAGAACCCAGAAGCAGGAGTTCAGGCATGACCGTTTCTTTTTTTGGACTCACAGCAACGTTGTAAATAGCCATCCCAACGGCTCGGTGGTCATTGATCTTCTCTGTGGAGACAGACTTGGTCTCGTAAGCCAGAAATATGCCCAGCAGCAGCAGCAGACCCTTGTAGCCGTAGACCACACCTACAGGAGGAGGGAAACGGTGAGAGAAGGCAGGTGAGAGGAGTGAATGAGTGAGTGTGCAGCCAGGAAAATGAATATTATATAAAATGTGTGCGTAATGCACATGGTGCAGTAATTCAAATAAAGCAGAGTGTGTTTAAAGAGTTGCAGGGAAACGATGGACAACACTTCATCTCCCGAAACAAAGCCCTGTACGCTGAGGATGGGTCATGATTTTAGCTCAAGCCTACATTACCCACCACCCAGCTGGCACCGGACGTCAATAGACGTTGGTCTTTGGTTGGATTCAAGTCATGACGTCAGGTGACCAAAACCCAACGTCCATTGACATCTACTTTCAACATCTTTTGACATAGGAATATTGACGTCAAATGACGTTAATATTTTGTTGTTTTTATGTTGTGGTGTCTGGCAACCAAAACCCAACGTGTGTCAGACGTCTTGTACTCACACAACTTTGACGTTGAATAATGACCTTTTTGATGACAAAATTCTAATGTCTGGACAACATCTATCAACAACGTTGATTTGACTTAAGATAGCCTACATAACTGATATCCAACGTCAGACCAACGTTAAGTTCAGACGTTAACCCGATTTTCATTTTCAACTAAATACTAACATCTATTCAACGTCGGAGGCGTCTCAATTAGACGTCTCTATGACGTCTAATTGACGTCTAGTGCCAGCTGGGCGCCCATGACCCAGAGGACCACAACATCATCTTCACTGCTCCACGTGAATTTATACAACAAATAGAATAATAAACCGATTTTTTTTTTTTTTAATTGGGTGACAGATTAAAAACATAGTCTTATTACCAACCAAAGAAACCTAACCTCTCACAAGCTCAACAAGTGTCACACTAAATCGGCGCAATGCAACTTTAATTTATGCATTTATCTTGTCAAATTACGGGATCATGTACGTGGCTAAACGTGGCTCCCGCTCGCTGCCGGCGCGGAGAGTTAACGGCTCGGTATAACCGCCGAGGGAGCGAGCGAGTGTGTGCAGAGGTAGAAAATCAAAAATGCAGATACAATAGATGTTTGAATATGTTGAAAGGGAGCCGGAGCCGGGCTGACTGACAGAGAAAAGAGAACATAACCGTGAAAGAGAAAGAGAGAGAGAGAGAGAGAGCGGGGAGGAAAAAGAGAATCTGTGACTGAGTAAGTTCGACACTCCTTCAGACTGTCCATTGTTTCTTTATACCGCCTGATATTAAAGCACCATCTTTTCTTCTCAGAGAAAGGAAATGCTATGGGGCAATGGCCCAGTTTGTGACCCACATTATTTGAATTTCAGCACCATTATACTTTCATAAGAGCTGCCACGCTAAGAAAGACAGCAGAGAGACGGACGGGGAGAGAGAGAGAGAGAGAGAGAGAGAGAGAGAGAGGGTCTGCGTGGGCCGACAAAAAGAGAAGCAAAGCGGGAAAAAAGAGAAGGGAGAGAGAGAAAAGAGGAATCAAACGTAAGGGGGCGGCGGGGGCTGAGGGAGGAGGCTGTGATATGAGACCTGTTTAATTCAGAGTGAGTGGCAGTGACGTGTGTGTGTGTGTGTGTGTGTGTGCATGTGTGTCTGCATGCGTCCATGTGAGTGACAGAGACATTAAAAAACCACAGCAGGGCAGAGAGTGATAAAGAGACAGATCGAGATAAGATGAGAGAAGAATAAGAAGAAGACGACAAAGAAGAAGAATAAGAAGAAGAAGAAGAAGAGCGGTCTGATACCGAGCCACGTGTTCATCTTCTCTGAGCTGCAGTGCTCCAACAAGGGCTGAATCAGGACATCCAAATCTTCTTTCGGGGCCTCCTTAGTGAACTTCTGCTCACATGGCAGACGGATGAAGAGGGGAGAGGAAACGGGAGGATGAAGAGATAGAGGGAAAGAGAGAGAGAGAGAGAGAGAGGAGGGGGAGATAATAAGAAACGATGAGACAGCAGCACATTGGAGAAGGAGGCAAAAATGCACAGTAAGCAAAAGCCCCAGAGACTCGCACGCCTGATCCCCTCGGGTACACGGGCCTTCCTGCGAGTCAGATATAGATGGCTGAATTAAAAGAGTATCAGATATCCAATAAATATGAAATACGGCTATTTAGAAATTCCATATCAGGTTTGACTGCAGTTCAATGCCGTTCAGATCGGGGCTGACGATGATGAACGGCTCCGATTCCAGCGGAGATTTAACGTCCTTAATGAGGACGGTTTAGACTTCAGCTTAATGAGCGCAGTCAACATGCAAATCAGCTGCACCGTGTGGTGTCTTATCCAGCTTTTGATAGAACAGTATCAAGTATACTACATACTCACGCACAGGGAAACACACTCACTGTAAGTCACTTTGGACGGATGCATCCACCAAAGACATGAAATCAGTGCAGCGATGAGGTAATATTAAAGAGACCACTGGTGGCGCTGTGCAGCAATATTCTGATGAGTGAGAGCCTGTTTTGTTTGCATCTGATGTTTTAACAGCACAAGCATGAGGATGCGAATGCATATTGAAAGGCGTGAGGCATATTATTGTTAGCATTAACATCCGTGTCTTTAAAGTGGCTACTTATCAATATGTCATGTCAACAAAAGACCAGCTGAGGATCGTCATCTGTTTCTGCAGTTCCCATCAGCCCTATGGAGCATTTTAGCATCTTTCAGCTAAGTGTTTTTGCTTTTCAAGCCCGGTTAGCTCTCAGTCTCTAACACGGTCCGTTTTTTGTTTGCAGCTGTTTTCAGCTAAAAAAAAAAAAAAAAAGCTCTAAAAATCAACTTTACATTACCTGCTCGGCTCTCGACAGCAGACAGATAATGTGAGCAACGAGCTGTGAACATAGCGGAGCACTTAGCAGCTCTCAGGATGACAGAAATATCTGGGGGTTTTTTTACTCTCTGAAGGGTGTTTTTTTTTTAATTTTCTGGAGGCATTTCTTCATCAGAAGATCGGTGGGTTTCTCAATTAGCGACGTAATGACCCTTACTTTTTTTTTTTAGGTTCCTTGGTGTTGGGCAGATTACGCACCGTGGGTCTAAGGGATCTCATCTTTTTGAAGGCCGATGAGAGCAGCTCTGTCAGAACCAGACTCTGTCGTACACAGTTGGTGATTGTATCTTCAGAATTGAGCGTGCGAGTCCCTTGCGTCAGTGTTAATATTGAAAATATTGATCAATGCAGGTTTAATGAAGTTAAACGTAGAGGAGGAGGAGAGGAGTTCATGCGACTTGTTTATCTAGCTGCTTGATGAATGCTGAATTTTGTTTGCAGAAAATGCCTCCGGGCACCTTTAACGGTGATTGTGGCAGTCACACTATAACACAAACACTCACACGTAGATAAATGTAATTATCCAAGTCATAAATGTCACAGCGACACTGTTCCACCGCCGTTCAGCAATGACATGATATTTACTCTCGTGTGAGACTGTGCTCTTTGAGCGTAAGATGAATCAAAATGAGAGAACATTGCTACAAACGAGGCCCGGTGTCTCATTACTGCGTTATTGACTGATGACGGCGGCTGCACGTTCTGCGCCGATGGGCGATGACACGCAAATTATCTCATCTGTCTTTCGTACTCTACCTCAACCGTAATGTGCAGAGGATCCACAATCTGCCAGATCATGAGTGACAGGAAGTCGATGGCCAGCAGCACTCCAACTGTTGCGTAGAGTTTCCATGGCTCCAAGTGTTGCTGTGTGAGTTAGAGCAAAGACACACACACACACACACACACACACAGACACACACAATAGTCATCAGTATCCAAGGGCATCACGAGCCAGTCCACAAACAAAGACAAACAACCGGGACGAATAATACGACAGGCGTCCTTGTGATTTCTGCATGACTGGGCGCGAATTGTCTTTCTGAATGTGTGTCTCCGAGTGTGTGTGTGTGTGTCCGTCTCCAAGTGTATTTTAGGAGCAGTGGGAGTTTGCTTGTGTGTGTGTGTGTGTGCGTGTCAGTGTGTCTGCAGGCGACTCACAGAGAGCCGCTATATTTGTGCTGCCACCTGAAATCATCGTTTACACACACCGAGATGACACTGCCTGTGTGTGTGGACGGCTCCCGGAGCAGGCCCGTATCAACCTTATTGTTCTTAACTTGAGCCATAATGGAAGTAATACAGCCGTAACCGAAAAACAAGCGACCGAAATGAGCTCCCCCGCTGTGCTCCCCCTCGCTCTCTTTTTCCACACATTCCCCCTTTTTTTTTATTTGACCGCGCTTACTCCCGGCACCTCCGACGTAGTAGCGGCCATTCAAGCGTGGAATAACTAAAACTGAAAAATATAATAAAGAAGAAAACGCATTACACAGTCCCGAGCGCCTCTCCACTTGAGTTGCGTGAAATAAATGATTTGAAAGGCGCTCATTCACCCCCTCGAATTTTTTTTGCGAAAGTTTTCTTTAAATACTCGCGCTACAGCTCTCTGGCAAAATGCCCTTCTGTGGACATGAAGAGAGTTGAAAGTCATCCCGATTCGTTGTGCTTTGGCTCAAATAATAAAGCCCCCGAAGGTTGGATTTCTGCATAGAACTTTAATACTCATCCATATTCATAAATATTCCATAAATGGCTTAATCTCTTATTCTTCTGATTAGGTCTTAGAAATTCCCACTACACGTCGCAGACTGGCGGTATCTAGCTGGCTCCAGGATACACTATCTTCAAGGGTAAGCACACACACACACATATAAACACACACACGGCCACGCTCGCACACACCCGTATGCAAATAAAGCTGATGACGGCGGTATCAGGGGCCCCGTCCAAAACCTGCGTCGGCATGTTTCCGCGCATTAGTGTTGTGTAGGTGCGTGTGCCTCATGTGTGCATGTGTAAAAAGTACAGTATCTGTGTCAGTGTGTGTCCAATACCCTTAACGCCACCGCCGCAGTGAATGATGCCGAGCTGGCCTCTGAGAAGCTTATGCGACTCGGGAGCCTGCAAAGTTTTTTCAACTGAACTTTTTTTTTTTTTATCAGCCGGCGCCACACATGCTGCGTGGCCTGGCCCCCCTCGCCCATCTTTTCTCCGCTCTCCCGAGACAGCTGAGAGGCTTATCCCTTTCCTCGCTTCCTCCCTCCCTCACTCCAAAACCTCCCGCTCTCCCTCCTTTCCTACCTTCTTCTTCTCCTTCTTCTCGTCCTTCTTCGTGAAGAGGGTGTGGACCCACCAGATCTTGGTGAACATGCTGCCGTACGCCAGGCTGAAGCCGAGGCCGAGGAGCCACAGGCGGAACTGGAGGAGGAGAAGAGGATAAAAAAGAGAGGGGGTTGTAAAATCTCTATCATTTTTTGTGGGTTTTATGTTCTTATTTCCAGTCAGGCACCCCCTCCGGACAGCCTGAGTCCTAATGTTTGTCGAGGGAGAACGGAGTCTTTACTATCAGCGTGCTGCGGCTGAAGAACCCTGAAAAAGACATTTTAAAGAAATCATGCTCAATCCTGTTGATCATCCAGTCAACATGATACGAACAACAAACTGTTCTGTGTGTCTGCGTCGACTCTCTGGACCGGAGCTTCTGTCGGTTTGGTTTCAGGAGTGGGGAAGTAATTAAATATATATAATTATCCAAAACACTGAAAACACCCTGTGCACGGCCGTCTTTCTCTATTCCATGAACAACTAAACCTGTTTGCAATAAAGCACGAGTGAATCTGACAAAGCAACAAGTAAAACACGCAGCTCCTTGTTGTTTTAATATAATTGTTAATAAATCCTGGCGTGAGATGGAATATTGATTTTTTTGGTGCACTATAAAATAATTATGTAGATATCATCTACTGAGCTGGTTTCTCAGTAAAAAACAATAATCATCATAATTTCACCTGTACTTTTAGTTTCAGTTCATTTAAGAAACACTGCTGACATCAGTTGATGTGTTTTCCATTATTTGAGTCGTAATAAAAACTAAAGGCAACACTTCTTTGTCTTTCCTCTGCTGCACTGCTGCATTAAACACATTTTACACTCATGCTAAATGTGTATTTGCATCTTTACTACAAGGAGCTCTGTGCTTCACCGCCTTTTCCACTTGATGTTTTATTGAAATGTTTTTTAAAGAAAATGCACACTGTGAATAAAAACATAGATGATGTTTTTCCTTTCCAAAGAACATGTAGAGGAGGTGGGAGTACTTTTTTCATAATAATGTCTGCAGGTGTTCAGACTGCATGTACCCAAAACAGGTAGGGCAGTCTGTGAGGAGCCCGCAAGAGGAAAGAAAGTCTGCAAAACACTCTGCAGATCCTAAAGCTTATTACTCTGAGTGCACAAATGAAGGTGACTCAAATGAAAATAACATTTTTATCAACACCTCTCTTTTTTTTCTCATCTGGACTGTGGCGGATGGATGTTAAGAGTTGAAAGTTTTTTTTCTGTCAGAAAATCACCTTGAAACTTTAAAAGCAAGTTGGACAGAAATACAGTTTTGAGGTTTACCTGGTGGAAACTCAGCCTGTGACCTTATTATACTACAACAAACACAGGAAAACTAAATGTAAATGCTAACTTCTTCTATCAAGGCGGGAAAATAGAAATTATTGCACATTCTCTCAGATAGATAGATAGATAGATAGATAGATAGATAGATAGATAGATAGATAGATAGATAGATAGATAGATAGATAGATAGATAGATAGATAGATAGATAGATAGATAGATAGATAGATAGATAGATAGATAGATAGAAGGTCAGAGGCAGTAGAGAGGCAGAACAAAGATTGAGAGAGAATAAAACTGGACAGAAGCGACAGAAATGGAAATCTCCCTCTCGCCTCCGCAACAAAGAAGGCTCAACATGGGTGACAGAGGAGCACTCCCACTCCTCATTAGTGCTGGTATCCGATCGCCTGGGCTATTCTGGCGTCCAGCAAATCACGTCTGTGCCACTGAGCACCAAAACACGTCCAAATGCTTAATGAATTATGTCTGTGTTTAAACTTTTATCGTTTTCCATCCACTAAGAGCGCGTGATCGGACTCCTGAAAGGACAGAATGGTTTGTGGGTGTCTGTCTGCCACAGGACAGCAGAGGGCTTTAGGTTAGGTCCAGCAATACTGTTAATCAAATACAACAAGTCAATGTTGCTGAGAGCAAATACAGCAGGTGTACTTTCATGAACTGTTGACATAAGCATCTAAGTTTTAACCTTCACTGACCTGCAGGTGGACCGCTCATTCCACATTCCCACCGTGCAGCCCAACATTGTTTAACCCCACAGAACCTCACTTTAAATTCTAGCTGAGGTCCCGAGGTATCGGAATACGTCAGGCTGAATTTTTGGTAATGTGTATAAAATGATGCACAAGACTTCGATAATATTTCAATTTCATGGAACGGTGCCACCATGAAAAAAAAAACGTTACACGCGTTTCACTCAGCGTAAACCTCAAATAGCATTAATCAAAAGCTGGAACAAGATGAAACACAATATGTATAGAATGTGACAATCACAGTCACTGTGGAGCGAGTTGATGTTTCCAACCTTTAAAGGAACAGAATATAAATGAAGTGGAACATTCAGTCATTATTCAGCCCCATGCTGATGGAAAGTCAGATGAAGTTTCATAGTCAACGAAACATTTCTGGAGCTTCGCAGCAGCGTTGAAAAACTTCAAAGCGTCGGAACATTTGGGTCAGCCACGACTAATTCTAACTTCAGTCGGACTTTAAGGGTTATTAAATGGAGGTAACAGGTTTACTGACGGCCCCCGAGGCACAGTAGGTAAATTCTGCCACGACGCGTCTCTCAATTGAAACAATGAAAGCCAAAGTTGTAGTTTGATGATGCCGTGGAGTAGCTTGTTGTCTTCATTATCAAAAAACCATCACTGTGATGAACATCTGACCTGACTCAAGCAGAAGTCTTCACGGAGAAGGAAATGTATTAATGGAGACATATTATGCTTATTTTCAGGCTCATAACTTTATTTTGGGTTGCTGCTAGAATAGGCTTACATGCTTTAATGCTACGAAAACACATCAGTTATCCCTCTCTGTCTGAAGCGTTCTGTTTTAGCTCCTGTCTCTTTAAGCCCCGCCCCCTCCTGGATACCCAGTCTGCTCTGATTGGTCAGCTCACACACGCCTGACCCAGCACAGCTAACAACAACAGAGCAGCTGGGCTCAATCATGTCTAGCCGCGACGTATAAATTATGCAAATGTGTGACTCTGTGACATAGCGTGATGTCACAAAGTCACGGAATAAAAGGCGGGACTAGCGATGAGGCGTTTCGGGAGCAGTGTTCTCTGTGGGAGAGAGGAGCTTCTGTTGGTGCGGACTTTGACCTTTTCACTCTTGAGATATTTTACATGCACGAGAACCTACACAAAACAAACGACGAGCGTAACAGGTCTCCTTTAAAGTTTTATTGACGTTATGTTTAGTCACGTTCACTGACTTCCTTTCTCACCCTTAAACGCATCACCTGATGCTTCTCCAGATGTTTTAGCGGCATGTGGCCAAATTAAACCATATCTTTAGCAAAATTATAGATTTCTCTGGGTTTGAACATTGTTGGAAACATTTAAGATAATGCACACAGCTCAACTTTTAGACAGTTAAATGTAGAAATCTTACATAATACATTTTTCCAATTAACAGTGTTTCATCAAACCAAGGTCTGAATTATAATTATTATTTTTAAGAACTGCTTTTAATGGAGAGAAAAATAAATGAATAAAACATTTTCTATTTACATTTTCTGCTATAGTTTGTATTATATCACGCCTGTGGCTTTTTGTTTTAGCATCAAATCAGTGAGACCAAATATCCGCAGCCCTACAGCTCTCGTCCTGGCCTCTGGCTCCTCTCTGCCTCTGTCTCTCCCCGGTGTGTCCGTCTCTTCCTCCTCTTACCTGGCAGACGACCGGGAACTGTGATCTGTGGACGTGATGGCCATCAATCCCCAGCGGGAACACCGCAGCCAGGGCCATCATGCAGCCCACCGCCGTCATGTTGTTCAGGTACGGCTGAGAGTTCTGGATGTAGCTGCAGCAGTGACAGATTCACAGAGGGACACACAATGAGACAGGAAAACAAACACATTTAGAAAAACACTGGTAATTACTATTTATACTTAAAAAGGTACAATTTGTGAATTTGCAGGTAAAGAGGCGTTAATTGTGTTGGTGGTCCTGCTGTTAGCTGTGAGAAATGCCATCAATTGTTTTAAATTGCTCTCCCATTGTTTTTTAATTGAAATGTTATCATCTGTGTGTCCGACTTCAGACAGTCTGGCTGGTTTTTTAATTACTCATTGCTCTGGCTATTCCAGTTTAAATGTATAGTTTTTTACCAGAAAGCTGACAAATGAGAAAAGGGACATTCATTTGTGGCAGAAGGGACAAAAAAAAAACAACAGTTGGAATTAAATTTGGTGCAGGAGGAGCCGTCGCTTTATTTTGTGAGCTTGAGCTCGGCAGCGGGGGAATTTCTTCCTAATTAATTGTGAATTGGCACAGAAACAATGTGCTGATTTCTCTGGATAATCCTCTGATCACACCCTCAACAGTTTTAATCATATGGGTGACAAAACTGGGAGTCTGCAGCACTGCTGACGCCTCTGTGGGTCTAAATAGGAACCGAGCAAAATGCTAACATGCTGTTGTTCGGCAGGTGTGAGGTGACGACATACCAGTCCTAAAGCAGGTTTTTAGTTTACATCAGACAATATGTAAACTAAATATGGTTGCTTTATGAGTGTGTCATTGATGGATACTCGTCTCCCACAATGCAATGCACAAAGGAAATGGAAGAGCTGCTGGAAAAAAGTAAGTTATGACGGTGACACAGCTCACAAAGTTCTTGGAAAACAACAAGAAAGTATTAAATCTTTAGAAAGTCACACTTATGACAACAATATCCAAAATCTAGGAGGATTTATACTCTCATATCACAATAATCAACATAATCCTGATATATTGCCTCGCTCCATTTTCTATCTAATTCTTAAATGCATTATAAACTCGAGCCAGTTCTCCTCCGCTGCACTCGGGTGGCAGCAGCGATTTCAAATTCAAGATTCAATTAAAGGTGAGCTGTCCTTTAATACACCGGAAACGCTGTGTCATTTAACCATGGCAGCAACAATTCAATAAGCTCCTCGTACACTTTTTCTCTGCCTACACGTCTGACATCACATGGAAGTTTTGCGTATTGTCATCTTGCGCTACAGCGTCGCTGTGCTCATCATGCACACTGTCCCGTTCGTGCGAGTAAAGACTGGAGCTTAAAGGATGATGAAGCAAAAAAGTGATTACCATAATAAGAAAAGAATAAGCGCCGTGATTTCTGCCCGGTCAAAGACAAAGTGTTTATGTAAATGCTACATTAGAGATAATCTCGGTGTTAAAATATTCTCAAAGACTTGTGTGTTTAACATAATCTGCACTGTCGCGCGACACCCAGCACAGCAGCTCTGCAGCTCGGGCTCATCCTGCAGCCGGAGGTGTGTCTCTAATTCTTTCATCCCGTCGGCCTGCCCTTCTGCTGCCCCGAGGCCGCGCTGCTTATTTACTGTACAGCCTGCATACAAACACACAATCACACAGACACACACACGTGCACACTGGCCCCAGTCCAACCTCGCATACCCCAGAAAAAACCTTTAATGCTGTTATATACCATGAATATATGATGCTCATTGTGCTGCAGGAGTTATTTTCTGTGCCGCTTTCTTCCATTATTATGCACCACGCTTGTGGCCGTTCTGAATCATAGTCGTTTGAGGCCATTATTAGAGGAAAACCCATCATCTTTTTCTCTTGTATGTGGATATTGTTGAGTGTTTTGAATGAAAGAAGTTGCGTGATTTAAAAATAAAATGTATATTGTTGATGTTTTAGATCACTGGGAGATATTCTGTGATCAAACTTAAATGCAGCGTCACCGCAGTAACTGATTTTTTGGGGCCATGAGGCTAAACAACATTGAAATTGTGACATCCTGTTTTTCATTATTTCATTCTGTGTCTGAGTCATGAAATTGAGTCTTTTGCCAATTGTTTTACCAGTTGTTACAGACATATAGTCACCATTTAAGGTTTCTAAGTTTCTAAGATTTTAAAGTCCAATATTCACTTTCTTTTAGCTCAATTTTTGGTCTCCACCACCTCCTGAATTTAATATCTCGATCTTTAGCGGCTAAATGCTCAACTACATTTCAGTTGGACTTTTTCGTGCCTTTTCACTGAAAACAGTCGCCTGCTGCAGAGGAAAACACTGATAGGACAGCAGTGATAGTGAAACAAAACAGTAAAGTTGTGGGTCGGACAGCTCAACAACGAGCTGAACCTCTGTGAGCTCGGTAAAGCTGAGGGAAGCTGCAGATTCAGGTGTTATTTTCTGTAGGTGCATCGCTACGACGGACCCCTCTCACACTGCCGCGCTGTTTTGACATGTTCAATTTGAAATGTTATTAGAAAAACATTGTCTGTAGCTGTTTTAAAGGGGTCTCAGCATCTCTGAAGTATTGCTCCTTTAGGACTGTGATTGCGTTTGACTTTTTCTTGTTTTTTAAAATGAATCGGTTATGTATTTTTGTCTCCTAACGAGGCAGTCGGTCGCAAACTTGTTTTTTGTAAAAACAGCTTACTGAATAAATTTGATTTGATTTGATCTGACTCATAGTGTTTTGGCTGCTGAGAGCAGCCCTCGGTGAAACTGCGTTTGAAATATAATCAAAGCTGGAAGAGGGCCTGACTGCCACACTGGAGCCAGCCAGAGATCCCCAAAGGAACAAACCTCTACCGCTTTTCCGAAAAACTCACGATTAAGCTTGTGGATTTATGGGACTTTAAATCACTTTGACCCCGGTCAAACATAAAAATACTGTTAGAAGACATCAGAGATATGCTGCGCAAAGTTCACAGACATGTATTAAGCTCAGAAATCCAAGATCAAAAGGCATTTTTCAGGGAAAGTCTATTTGCATTTGGTCCAGGGCTACGCTTAAGCTGCGACAATGAAACCAGCCGCACGACTGAGAGAAGCCACACCCACATCGCAAACTCTGTCGTCCCTAAAGTCAAGAAGCAGCAGTGGGACTCGGTGTTTACACAAACCTCAGAAGAGGGACGGATCTCCGTTGAGCATGGGAATATTTTTTGTTCCTCCGTCTCACGTCCTTCACATAATCACATTCACACTCGTGCAACCACAGTGAAAGATCGGCTCTGCTGGAGCAGCTGGAGGCTGTTACGGGAAGTAATTTCCATTCGCCCCTCGGAGCCATTGCAATTCTTCAAACAGGTGACCTTCATGTAACAAAACCATGTCTTTAACCTTTGACGCCCCGTTTAATTTCATCTGTCAATTCTCATTATTTTCAGGTTTTTAAAAAATCCTTTCAACCATGACCTTCCTCTTTGGAGGACAGCTTTATTTACAAAATTATGCGAGATATCGCTCATTACTGATACTGATGAAGGACAAACAAGAAGAGTGGAAAAGCGAAAAAACTCACTCAACTAAACTCACTCTAATCAACCCAACCTAAAAAAAACATGACATCTGAATGTTGCAGTATAATAATGAATACTGGAGCTGCAAATAACTATTTTAATTTTGAATTAATCTGCCAATTATTTCTAGATTAATCGATTATAAATTTTGATTTGTGTCATCAAAGTCATTCATCAAACCAAAAGTCAAGGAGCTAAAAACATTCAATTCAAGTATCATGCAGAACCAAGAAAAGTGTCAAATTCTTATATTTGAGAGGCTGAAACCTCTGGATGAAAATGGACTTAAACCAATTATCGGTTTTAAAAATACTTACTTTGTGATAATCAACTAATTGATTAATTAACTTATAGTTGCAGCTCTAATGAGAGCACATACAATATTTTAGGTGTATCGATCATAGCCTGGGAATTAGATGATGGAGCATGCATTTAGCGTGAGCACTCACCGGACGTTGCCGTTGTAGATGTTGAAGGTGAGACACACGATGCCGAGCAGGATGCCGAGGCCAGCGAAGACGGACACGGCCGCAAACAGCTTTTGAGACAGGAACCTGTACTCTTCGATCACCACCGTCCGATCAGCCGGAGGTCCAGCGCCTGAACGGAGAACACAAGAGAAAGAAATGTGAAAAGGGAGCCATCTTCTCTCAATCAAGGACACATCCGGATACAGTAGTATGTTCAACTAAACTGGCCAAAACCACAATAAGACAATAAAATAAGACAGAAAAAAAAAATCATTATAGGGCCCGGTTGTTGTTTTTTTGACAAATCCCATGAGAAGACCAAAACCAACTTTTGATTGATCCATCTCGCAAAATTTTCTGACCTCCCTTCCCTGTTCCGACCCAAACCCACTGGTTCCCACTGAAGCTCGCAAATATATAATTTTGAATTTTAGCCTGTTAAAAAAATAATCATAATAATTTCCAAAAACATCTGGTGACTTCAGTGTTTAGCCTTTTCAGAGTGTGTAGTGCCTTTGTTGGGGACTATTTTCTGTGGTGGATTAATACACGTTGTTATTTCCAGAAGTAGCACTCGAAAATAAAACGACTGTTTGTTTGTGGTAACGAATTAACACGTCACGCAGTCCAATCATGTGATTCATTGATATTCATACCGAGCGATATTTGGGTTCGGTTAATTGGCCAATTGAAAGAAAATCTTTCTGCAGTTATTTTGAGTAATCATGTAATTAGTTCAGTAATTTTTCAGGCAAAAATACAGAAAATGTGCTGGTTGGATCTCCTGAAATGTGACGATTTGCTGCTTTTTCTGGCCTTATATGATAGTAAATGAAATATATTTGGGTTTTGGACTGTTGGCCAGACAAAACAAGACATCTGAAGGTGGCTCTGGGAAACTATGAAGAGCATTTTTCATATTTGTGACATTTCAAAACTAAAATATTTCCTTGATTAATGAAAATATCTGTTGGTTGAAGCTCTACTATCTTCTCTTCTTCTACTCCTTGAACGACAGTGTTACAAGGCCAAGGCTGAGAGTACCTGAGTGTGTCACAGCTATAATTACAGACAGTCACACACATTCACACGGTCCTATCTGCCAGCCGCTGAGCAGCTCCACTGGGGCAGTTGGAGGGATAAATGCTTTGCTCAAGGGCAACTCAGCAGTAGTCATGTGGGAGGGTCGAGTGTTGCTGTTTCACTTTCCCCACCCGGATTCATCCTGCTGGTCCGGAGCTCGAGCCAACAATCCTAAACTAACAAGCGTACTTCATTAAAGCAGTGATTCCCAACCCGGGACTTATCTGTACCCCCCCGGGGGGAGGACTTCTACAGTTGGCAAGGAAAGATCGAAGAGAAGCTCGACTAATTTGTGTGCGTGTATCCACTGACTGAGTCAACTGGAACAACTGAACGCTACATAGCTCGCAGCACGCAGACAAACTAAAATAAAGACTTTTAACAGCAATGCTAAAAGGTGCATTATGTAAGAATCCACCCGTTGAAATCATTCTCAGACAAATAGGGGGCAACATATCACTAACTGCTACAGACTATAGCTGATGTTAGCGCAGTTAGCCGTGCAGCTAGCGGTCGGACGGGAACTTGTTGTGACATTTACATTGTTAGCACATGAGATGAGAGTTGGACTGCTGGGAGGAGAAGGTTTTCAGGCGTGGAGCTGGGAGGAGTGCAGCAAGGACTGAGTGGGGATCAGCATAACTGGGCTCAGGAGCCTCAAAGTGAACACGGCCAGACACCAGACCAAACATCGAGACCAATGAGGACAGTTTGACGACAGACAATACAGTACTCAGCGGCTCGGAGGCTCAGGTATAAAGTGGGATTAAGGGACAGAAGGGGCTAGCTTGTTAGCATGCTAATTTTAGTAGATATCGCAACACATTTCAGAAACGTTTATTCCTTCACTTTCAGTTGATTTTGGTTAATTTTTGAAAAATTTCAACTAATATTATGACATCGACCGTCTTTAGTTAACAGAAACGGTTTAAATAATTAGCTAAAAGTAATCGATGAATGGCTGAAATTGTTACTTTAAAGAAATGAATTAGCTGCTGAAAGAGTTAGCAGAAAATATTACAAATAAAAATCATGAAAGATCTTAAGTAGTGGCTGAATTGTTGACACTGCTGAAAGTAAAGGATAAATGCTTAAAAGTTATTGATAGATGGTGAAAATAGAAGAATTAACACTTGAAATAGCTAAAAGTAACAGATGAATGGCTGAAAGACTCGGCCACTCCTGGTTAGTAGCAGAGCAAATGCAAATTTGACAAAACTGAACTGAACATTTGTACTTGGAAACGCTTTAAACAACCAGTTTAAAAATCAGTTCACATTAGCATGTTTAATCGTGACTGGTGGTGTCGATGAAGAGCACTTGAGCTCATCTGACAGAGCTGTGGGGCTACATTAGAGAAAAATGTTGGGATCCACTGAATTACAGAACCAATTAATGCAATTAAGTAGAACCTCCAGACTCCTCAGGACTTTTCATTGTGATTGAGTCATCGAGCCCTCTGAGACATTACGAGGCGCACATCGAGTCTAATGCATGTTTGACTGAGTCATAAGAGACCGCCGCATGCAATATCTGTTCATCACAGAGACTTTAGCCTGCAGCTGTCGTACAATATACATCAGCGCTTAACACAGAATTACACAAAATTACATTAGATACTGGATCTTCATACGCTGCACCGGTGTTCTCTCTCTCTCCTTTTTCTCTTTGAGTCGTTTACAGAAAGAAGCAACGAAAAGACGGAGTCTGTTAAATGTTTCTTTCAAACATCGATATCATTCAAATTAAATTGCCTGTTTGCTAAAGCTGAGCGTCTGACGGACATTCGGCCAAGGTCGAAGAGGTTTGTGAAGCCGGGCGGACGCATTAAGATCATCACTTTATCGATACAAACAAACATCGTTCACACAACGCCGTAAAAACTGCCCAAGAGTTGAAAAATCAAATCAAGTCAAGCTGCCATGATTCTTCGACAGTCGAACAGCTTCGGGAGCCCAAACCTTTCCAATGCCAGACCTTTGTCTCTGATCGCTTCACACCCTGGTTTAAAACTTTTCCCTCGAGCCATCTTCTACGACACAACTATTTCTGTCTGTCTTTTCTTGTGAACACTATGAATGTCCTCCAGGTCTGAAAAGTGATCACCATCTTCATATTTAAACATCACATATATTCAGACAGACAGCTTCTCATGTCACCACCAGTGAGGCGTTAAAGGATAAGTTCACCCAAAAATTAAAATTCAGTTATAATCTACGCACCCTTTTTTTTTCTGGAGCTTCGAAGCAAAACAGCATTTCAGCATTCTCCTAAAAAAACTACAGCAGATGGAGACTTGTTTTAAAATTTAAAAAAGCAACAAAAAATGGCTCCAGACGACTCATACTGCAGTAATCCAAGCCTCTAAGAACCCTGAGATCCAAAATTGATTTGAAAAGATGTTATTTAGACCCTTGATCTCGTGCAAGCTTTGAGCTCAGCAGCTACAGTGAAGTGTTTTGCTTTAAAAAGGGCGTAAATATGGTCTTTTCAAATCAACTCGGGATCTCAGGGCTTCCGCAGACTTGGATTACACCAGACGAGCTGCATGGAGCCATTTTCGTTCAGCTTTTTTCCATTTTTATAACGTATTTAAACACGTCTCTGTCTACTTCAGTTGGTTAGGAGGATTGTTTTACTGTGAAGTTCCAGAAATGCTTTTGAGAAATGAGAAACGTTTGCAAGAAATTAGATTTTTTCTTAAATACACAGACATGCTCTTGAACACATATACTTTTACACTGAGCGCTCAGTCATTCTCTCAAATATTCATTGCAAATTAACATCCATAAATCCGCTCAGAAATCAGAACGAAGACGCAGAACTTTGCAAAGAATCATCAGGTTCTAACCCCTCTGTGCTCCACTCAAACTGCTCACCGCTCGTTTCCAAAAAAGACAACAACAAAAAAAAAAATCTGCGTTTTATTTGAATTTTAGCTTAAACTGTCGCCTGGCAACCAAAATGACTGAGCGGCAGAAACCACATTTTTCCGAGTAGGAGTGATTTATTTCAGCGTCGGGTATGTCTCGGACTGCTGAGAGCCGTACCTGAGCGAAAATTGGAGCGGGATGGAGTGGGAGATGATGCGACAATCAAAAAAAAAAAGCTGCTCTGCGCTGCATCCAAAATCCTCCCGCTCGCTCCTGCTCCGCTCACATGGACGACTCCGGTGAGGAGATAACGACTGAAGTTTCACGTTTTTTTTTGGGTGGATTTAACTTTTAACGTGGTTAACGTGAAACAGTCTGGTCGGGTCCAGGAGGTCACAGATGTAAAGCTTCATACGGGATGCAAACAGCGGAGTGAAGGCGCCTCCACTGAACTCTGACCTCCACCCTGGGAACTGATGTTCAGCAGGTTAAACAAAACTCTAGTCGACAACAACTCGCTGTGCACTCGTAACCATGAGTCTGTCTGTTTGTAAAATGCACTGAATGAAAATACCTCGTGAGATGGTGCCACAGGTGTCAAGAGCGGTTTTTCATATCGAATGAATACAGTTGGCGACACGTGTACACAGACGAGAGGTTTTTTTCTATCAGCGTATGAACTCCACGACCTCCATCAAACACCGATAAAAGGCGCAGAGGGGTCAAATATACGACCGTGAACTGCTACCAATGAGTCGTAAATGAATGTCGGTCATTATTGTCCAGGAAGCAAGAATACAACTTCGGCGTTAATTACTGTACGAGTTGTAGCTTCAGGGTTTTATAAACCACCCAATTATTCATGCTTGTGCAGCTTCCAGCAGAATTCCTCAGTGAGAGTGAAGGTTCAAAGAGGGGCAGATGGACGGGGAGCCTGTTTTTACCCTCAACAGCCCCCGACTATCCGTGTGAATATGGGACTGCTTGCAGATTTGTGCCTCTATCTGTGCTCCTGGGTACGCATATGCCAACTGTATGTATACTGAAGATGTGATGAGCACGTAGACCTACAGCGTACAGCGAGCACGAGGGTGAACCTGAGTGCAGCGGAGCATTAATGCATGTATACAGTTTGTGTGTGGAGAATGTGTGTGTGTGTGTGAGCGACGGAGAGGGACAGAGTGTGTGTGCATGTCAGAGTGGAAGCTGAGCGGGAGTGTCAGCATCGCGTGGAGCTGATGTGTCAGATGTCAGAGGAAAGTGTCAGAGTTGTCGCACCCTCGGGGGTCGCAGGGTGTCAAGACGCCCATCATGCTCTGTTTAGATGCTTGTCACACGGCGTCGCACAACCGATGTGTATCTGGTGTCATCTGGCTGAGGGATGACGATGTAAGAAGGGATTCTGCAGCATTCTCCAAGTTCAAGTGAAGTGACTTTTCAAGACCTGTTTATTACCACATGGAGAGCAATTCCATGATAATGTTTGTGATGGAAATATGAAATTATGACGGAAAACCAGTGGAGAGACGATATAAGGGCTGTCCCCCAATACCACTTCTGGGGCTTCAGTGAGAATTATGTCATCTAGTGACACGAGGAAAGCCATAATATGTCTGTGCAAGATGTCTCAGCTGGGTTTTTAGGACAAACTCATAGTAGACTTGTGCATTTGACTTGTTGGGGTTCATCTTTGCAAATTTTAAAGCAATTCCAGCTGCTGGAATTTTTTTTTTGACATCCTGCTGTCCCTGGTTGCTTTGCTTCTGTCTCTAAAACAGATGTCTGTGTGCACACGGTAATCCAACCAATGCACGTGCAGCGTCTGGTTCTGAACGTAACAAAAGTATTTCTACATCTGTAATGCAACAAATATTAGAAATATAATTATTTTGTGGCGAACTTCTGCTGTTTGCTGTTCCTATTGTATGTGTTGAAAAAGTGGTTGTCACTGACCAAAGGCCAGGAACTGGTTGCCAATTTCTCAAAATGGTTGCCAATGGCAACCAGGCAACCATTAGGGCCAAGTCCAAGTTTTCCTAAAATCAACACTTGCACGTGATAAAAGGCCAAGCTTCTGAGTTCCTGTAGAGAGCAGCATTAACAGTACGTTCCACTGTTTTAACTGAGGAAACTGAATTCAACTGTTCAAACCCTACAAATAAACGCCTCAGTTTATGGCATCCCCATTATTCATCTGAGAAGAAAAGAAAATGTGTTATTTATGAGAAGGTTTGTCCACGTTTGCAGAAACAGCACGCTCAGCATATCGATGTGCAGTGACCCAGAGTCGTCACGTACCGTACACGACAAGGAAAGTGAGCTCAGCCTTAAACAGCACGCTGTGAGGCTCACTACACACAGGAGTAATCTTCTTACTTCTTATTTTGATTTTTTATTCATATTCAATATTGATTTTCTGTGTTTTATAAGAACGTATTTGTTTAAATTCTTTATCATATAAACAATTTGACCTAAAATACTTGCATGGATCCTTTGCCCTGGACTATACAAAAGCTGCTATAAAATAAAGATTTATGACCATGGTATGATCCAAAAAAAGATTATATTAAATAATGTATAATAGCAGTAATTAAAGGTCTAAGGTCAGGTCGACACCTGAGGTTACTGGTAGTAACAGCGAGCGTAGTTTAATACTTCACATGTTTCGGTGGAGCCAAGCACATAATGGTTGCTTTAACAAAGAAGTCAAGCAATAATTGACCTTTTTTCCGTCATTCCGTGAGCAACTACGATCTGATTTTATGATCTGAGTCTGCGAACAGCCGGGTGCAGCGAAGTTGGAGGCGTGTCGCCTGCAGATCGCTGCGGCTGCTCCTTCTTGTTCCATCACACCCCACATTATTACAAACTGATCCGCTGTCAAACAACGCAGGAAAATCACTGTTCTTTTCGCTTTTTTTCTGATGAAACGTAGCAGTCGGCGCTAATCTCACTGAGCAAAACACTTCCTGTGACCACTGTGAAGGCTTTAAACGTGCAGCTGCAGCAGTTTGAGATGTTCGGTTTGCATCCGCAGTAAACAAGCAGGCCTCGTGCTTTGTCTAATAGTCTAATAGTGATGTTTTGTCGCCTTTAATAATCGTTACTGCGAACTGCCTGTTGGAAGAATGAACTTTTAAGAGCTTGTGCTCAATTTTCACTCTTGATCTTTTCCAAATGCTGTGCCGTCGTCTCATCTCTCATCTGTCTGACTCAAATCACTGCGCTTAACACAATACACAGGTTTGATTTGCTGAGTAGCGTCAAATGAGTGCTTTTTACGATGCACGCGATTGGTCTGTCAGTTCCCTGGACCGCTCGAGCCGCAAAGGCAAGAAAAACTGGGAAGATTTGAAAGGAAACGCTCCGTCAAAATGTAATAATGTTCAATAATATATCAGGTAAATGTCCCGCTCAGAAAGGATGGTGTCGGGCTCAGACCAGAACAGCTGCCCGCTTATTAGCGATCTCAGGGGAGAGGAGAGGACACTGCAGGTTAACGAGGGCGACACAGCTCGTTGGTCGTTTTGCTAACAATGACGTCCTTCCTCGAACCCTCACCCCTCTCAAATCGCCTACTGACAGTAACTTAAAGCTTTTTTTGCAGGAATGTCACCACAGAACTCCAGTTTGTGATGCTGCTAATACAGTGTATAAACACTGCAATACTTTCGTCAGCAGCCTGAAGGCGCGATCACCATTGTGCGACAGATCGTGACTGAACACACATTTATTTAAAATTCAAATCTCCGAGATTATTACTTTAACGCCGTGCGAGCATACGTCTGCATGTGTGTGTGTGTGTGCATGTGTGTCAACTGTCCGTCCTTGATCAAGGAATCAGGACAGGGTGTTGCCATGGAGACCCAGCTCTGTAACAGTTGCCACAGCGATTAGAGGCAGAGCTGAGCTGAAGTGGTTGTTAGGGCGACCGTGAAGAGAGTGAGAAAGTGAGGCAGGGAGGCGCCTGGTGGTTAACACGCAGGGAAACAAGCGGAGGGGTTAAGTTGAAAGCCCCCGTGTGCGCTCCACCCTGTCAGCGTGGAGCGAATCAAACCCCCCGCCTTGTCAAAATAAAAAAAAACAAAAACTTCCCCGAACTGACTCAGCTCCAGAGAGCAGGAAATTACTCATTTCCTCCCAACAAGTAGATGTCAGTTGGATGCGTCTTTATTTGGTAAACAGCACAAAAAACCTAAATCGGGCTCCAAAAGAGGAGGCAGGGCGAGAGCGAGGTAAACACAAGTCACCTCTGACAAGTCGGAGAGCGAGTCGGTGTTCAGCCCGGCGGGTTTTAACTGGGCTAACACAGGGCCTGTCACGTTGCAACGAGCCAAACTAAAGAGCTGGCAGCCGGCCCTCGTGAAAGCCACGCTGCCCACATGCATGCAGGTCACTCGTCCCTCGCCACCGACGCTGACCTGGAATCACTACCTCTTCTGAGTTCCGTTAAGCCTTGGCAACAGATCATTTCCTTAAAAGCCTAAAAAAAGGCGGCTCTCGACGGGCCACCGAGGCGTGTAGGATTGATTAGTGGCACACTCTGTCCAGGCACAAGTATGTCACCTCTC
This sequence comes from Lagodon rhomboides, assembly GCA_039737535.1. Lineage (NCBI taxonomy): Eukaryota > Metazoa > Chordata > Actinopteri > Spariformes > Sparidae > Lagodon > Lagodon rhomboides. Next base: position 27,861,279 of record CM077788.1, on the reverse strand, counting down.
CGGGGAGGGACGGGCCAGTAAACAACCACAGAATTGGTCTTGGTGTCTGCGGCAAATCAGCAGTAATGGGTTTTCACAGCAAACTAGAATATGGGCGGCGGGAGTTAAGAGAGTCGGTTGTGGTTAGCGTGACGTGAACTCGAGCTCCTTCAAAGAGGAGAATGATGTAAAAATGAACTCATGGTTTTGCGGGGCGAGTTAGCTCGGAGGTTTTTTTAACTGCGACGCTCGGGGCTGCAGAAGGCGAGCTGCGAGGCAAATGTATTCGGATGAAGGTGACATCTGTTAAAACAACTGGAAGTTATTGTATTCGGTGCGCTGATTTGGCCCACTTACCGTCACAGTCGGCGGTGGGAGCTGCGGCGGCGACGGTGACACACAGCTCATGGAGGCAATTAAGGTCGCACTCCTCCTCGGTCATAACTCATGACTTATGACTGAGTCACAACTCATTCAAAAATTAATGGAAAAGCTCTCCCAGAAATTAAAATTCAGTCATGTTCACTCTGAAGTAGCCTGCAAAACAATTCGGAGAAAAAAAAAACTGAGTTCGGTGTTTCCCACAGAATGAGTGAGCCTGCGGCGAGCCTGTGGCGGTGGATGATGGCGAACGGAGGTATTTCACAAGCAGAGAACGAGCCTCAGAAATCACCAGAAGTTGCCGCGAAAAACACTTATGATCAGATTTCAGTGTCACGACAGCAGGTGAACCGCATGTGGAGGAAGCTTGGTGTTAATGACGCAGCCGATCCAAACTATTGTAACCGACGTGGTGATGGACGACACCGCGACAACCGAGTGTGCTTACATATTTTTACAAAACAATGGCATCAGAGGAGCTACACAACCAGCGCGTTTACAGAAGAGATGTGTTGCCAGCAAACATTTCTCTCTCTCTCTCTCTCAGTGTGTGTCTGCAGAGTGTGTGCAAATGTCAGGAGACGGGAGGGAACATTTTATAAAAAAACCAAAAAGAAATTCAAAAAGGGTCTCAAAATATAGCTGGGTGGCTGTTAATCTCCCTGGTTGGTAGTAAAGTGTTTGTGTGGGAAACACTGGTGTTGCAGCATTCTGCTAAACAACTCAAGTAGATGGAGTTTAGTTTTAAAAACATAAAAAAAACTGCAGAAAAAAAATAATAAACTGGCTTTACAGAGCTGCATAATCCAAGTCTCTGGCAGCTCCGACATCACAAATTGACTTTAAAATCTGTTAATTACATCCTTGACATGTGGTCGAGCTCGTGTGTTCACTTCAGCTAACGCTTTAGCAGCTATAGTGAAGATTTCAGTTTAAGAGAAGGCTTAAATAATGTCCTCTCAAATCAGTTTGGAACTCGGGGCTTCTGGAGACTTGGATCACGCTGAACTGGCTGTTTGGAGCCACTTCATGTTTTTTGTTGGTCGTTTATTAACGTTTTCTAGTCTCCGTCTCCTGTACTCGAGCTGTCGAGGAGAATGCTGCAACGCTGTTTTGCTGTGAAGCTCCAGAAATGTGTTGTGGACTACAAAACTTCACTTGAGTTGGGGGTGAGTGTAAAATGACTGAATTTTCAGTTTTTTGGTGAACACTGACTTTGACACACAGACATGCTCTTAACACACACATACTGCACTTGTTTATGGGTGATGGATATTTGAGATAATGATATCCTCAGTGAGCGCAAATGTCGCACTCACCCATAAACATCTGCTTAGAAATCAGAACATAGACACAGAACTCTGCGAATAAATCATCAAATTCTAAGTTCACTTCAGTTTCTCAATGATCCGGTGAGAGCTGCCTGTGTTTACAGGTGAGCACTGCAGACAGGAAGTGCAAATAGCTAATTCGGCATGCATTTAAATGTGCGACTTGGCTAAAATAAACAACGGGGCTCGAGTTTGCCGACAGCTGACTCACCCGAGGAGGCTGCGTCTTGAAGGTACAATGGCTTTGATTTCGTCAGCGGGGGGCCCCCCACAGAGAAAACTCCTTGGTGAGCGAATCAAAGCTAGCTGCTGCTCGGTTTGATTACTGCGCATCTGCTGCACCAACATTGTAACACATGTTGGACGGTGAGTGTGCAGGCGGCTCATTGCGGACGAGCGTCAGCTCCCAAATAACTAGCTTCACCCAAACAAGCGGTTAGAAAAAAATCCAGCCTGATTATATGTAATTTCGACAGTAAGGAAGTCTAAATTAAGCCGCACAGAGGAGGTCTTATGTCACAGCACAAAGATGTGACCCTGTTGACTCACAGCGAGACAGACGGGACACAAATACAGACACAGGAAGCCGGGTGTCATGAACTCCATCTTACCTATCCAAACATCATTGCCGAACCAGGACAGGTTCTTCTGCGAGCTGTCGTAGTAGCCGATCTTCTTGTAGCTGCCTCCTGTGCGATTGGAAAAGAAAGGAACAGGAAAAAACAGATTGAGAGAGTGAAAGAAAACCACAAAAGTCACGGAGAGAGATACAATTTTAATTGGTTTTGCTTGTGTAATTCATTTCCTCCCCCTGGTGTGTTGTGGCGGATCATGTTCCCAAACAATACAACGAAACTCGACAGAAGTGATAAATATTCATATTCACGCGACCACTATTAAGCCATTTTTCTATTATTCCTGCGCTTTCATATTAATGGAATTTGCGGGTACAGAAATATAAACACAATGCGCAGATAAGAAAGAAGTGAGGGATGAATGAAAAGGTGCATAAAGAAAGGACAAACAAAGACGCACCAAGGGGAGAAGAAGGAGAAAAGGAAGGAGGGGGAAAAAAAAGGAGCTTATGTGGCGGTCTTGACCAGGAATACTGATGAGGACCAGCAGTGATTCAGGGATGCAAGTCAGGTCGCCTCATTGTGGATGTCAAATTACCTCGACACCACAACAGGAAATATGAGACAGAGTGTGAGGGGAAAGGGGCAGGATTATAAATTTTCATCCTTTAGGACGCCAAAGAGAACAGAGGTAGAAAATAATCCTCAACCTTATCCTGCGCGGGGAAACTCATTAAGTCACCGCTGACAAATAGGATGCCATTTCCAGAAACGGCTTAAAACGATGGCTTGTGCCCAATTAGAGCAGAGCTTACAGTCAACACATTGCTGCATCCGGCCCCTTTTTTCCGCATGTGCAATTATAGGACATCGAGACCAATCGCGGTGAAGGCCTCGACGACCACCCCGCCCCCCCCCCGCCGCCCCCAAAAGCGAGGCTTCGCACTGAAATGAGCTGAGAGCATCGATCGATACGTGATGAATTTTAGTCAGCGGTGATTTTTTTTTTGATGAATGAGTGAGTTTACTGCTCGGCACAGATTCTGCAATACAACAACTGTGGGAGGACAGCACGGGAGCGCTCTTACCTTGCAGTTGCTCGATAAGAGTCATCGCCATCCTGGAACCCTGGGCGTCGAACACCACTTGGCCCTGAGACACAGACGGGAGGAAATTTTTTTCTTTTTAATGATTAACTCCTTCCTTAAAGGAGTAGTGTGACCTTTTGATAAATATTTGCTTTCTTGCCCGAAGGCGAGGTGACAAGATTAATTCCACTCTTACGTCTGCACACTAAATATGAAGCTGCAGCCGGGAGACAGTTAGCTTAACTGTGTTCCAGACAACTCATATCTCAAAGACTTACGACCTCCTGCCAGAAAAAATACAATGGAAGGCTACTTAAAGAATATGGCTCCAAAATCACAGGGGGCAGCATATCAGCAGTGTCACCAACAACTGCTGCTCTTTGCTCGCTATCCTTGGCGAGCCACCCAGGAGGAGCGCCAGGCTTTGAAGCTAACTTTCGTAGCGGCTGAACTGTGTAACTGCAGCGTCGCATGATGTACTGTGACTGTTTTTTGAGCTTCACAACCCCGATCACAATCATAGTTTGAGCCATTCTGTCCAATAAAATGTTTATATTCTAGAAAAACTGCAAGATTAAATCATCTTATCCCTCTTCAAGTTAGCCAGGTGATAAACCAGGAGTTAGACAGCAGTTTGGTAGAAGTCTCTAGTGTGCACGCTCTATGGGCCGGATGATCAATTGATTAGTTGTCTTCGCCGCCTACTCTGAAAATTGATTTAGTGTGAGGGAAAAAAGGTCAAAATTCTCATATTCCAGCTTTAAAAATGTGAATATTTTCTGGTTGCTTTGCTCCTCTATGACAATAAACTGAATGTCTTTGGGTTGTGGACAAAATAAGACATTTGAGGACGACATCTTGGGCTTTAGGAAATACTAATCAACATTTTCTGACATTCTATAGACCAAAGAACAAATCGATTAATCGAGAAAATAATCGGGTGTCTCACAAACACAAGCACAAACTATAAGCTAATGCGCAGTCATGTCGTGGTACATGTCTGCTCTCAGATCATTACTGTCATCAGCTCCATTCAAAATACTGATTTGTACTGAAACACTGCATATTTCTATCAGAAAGATTTTCACTCTTTGAGAAGAAGAGCTTCGGTGAACAGCTGCATCACTGTCTGTGACATCAAACACGTTTTTTTATCTGTTCCTTCCAGCCACACAGATGTACAGTACATTTCACATCTACAGGCCGTTACACAGAGATCTGAAATGAGAGCGTTGACATCGTTTGATCACCACGACGAGCAAGAACTGGAATCGTAGAGTCAAAAACCCAGCAGTCAAAACACGTGAACAAAACACTGCATGTTGTTGGAGGGTTAATAACTATAAGGCACCAAAATAGCCGTTATTGTTATTATTTATAGTACTTTCCCGCATTAAATCATCCTCGACACTCACCGAAACACCTTCAAAGGAGCTGGTGTTCAGGGCCCTGTAGATCTCGGAGGTGATGTCGTGGTTGTTGTAGTTGAAATCCTCCAGTCGTCGGCCCTTGGCCTTCAGCGGAGCCACCGTCTTGTTGAGGGCGAGGGCCAGAGCCCACACGGCATCGTAGGCGAGAGGGGCCTCCTGAAACCCGCCGGTCTCCTCGGGGTTCATCCCACCCAGACGAGACATCAAGGCGGCGATAAACTCCTGTGATGTCTGATAGAAACAGGACAGAATCGATATCAAAGAGGAGTCCTTGTGAAGAAATGCAACGCTTCAAATAGAGATAATTTTAAGAGGATTTTTTGATATTTCTATTTTTGGATAGAACGTGTCTATACTGGCGAAGAGGATGAGATGGTGAAAGGGAAGCAGTGGAGAATCATCTGGAACACCTTTGGAGTAAGTCCTACAGGAACACACATCCTACATGAACATATTTATTTTAAAAGCAATAACGCTACAAACGGCTTTAAAGAAAACACTGCTGGTAAGTGACACCATTTTTTACCTCCATGATGAAATCGACTGTCCACTCAACATGAGCGGTATTTCGTCGGCCAAAATATATACAAACGTTGACAAAAACGAGAAGGAGGATGGTGAATAACAAATATGTCAAGAGGGGGCACCGATTCTAAATGCAGAGTTCGGGTTTTGCCTTGTGGCGGCTGGTCAACAGAGGGCGCTACAGCAACACACCACCACGTATGAAGAGGAATCTCATAGACCTTCACCGAATAAGAGTTAAAAAATGTATGAATGAGCAAAGTAGTGAGTAAAATGCGCATTCTAGAAATAAAAAAGTGGATTAAAAGTGTCACACCAACCAATAGGTGGCAGCAGAGAGCGGGTGGTTTGTCGTGATAACCGCCAGATTGGTAAATGACATGACCAGTCAGGGAGGAATTAGGGCCACAGGAGCTCTTGGGCTAACAAGCAGGCATTCGGGCCACAAGCCTGAGGGCTTTTTTAAGGGGCAGTACAGCTGACCGGAGACCACCTGGACCACTCAAGTGCCCAACATATGGGCAGTGCAGTGCGTCCTATAAGAACATATCCTGCCAAAAAATATTTTTAAACAGAAGAGCCCTTTGGCATTCAGAGCGAGGAACGGTTTGGGCATTTTTAAAAATATTAGAGTTCGGTAAAAGCATTGACACCGCTACGCTAAATGTGGAGCTGGAGCCAACAGGCCATTAGCTTAGCCTCAGTGCTGCCAAATTGACAACTCTGGCAACGGCGGTGGATGAAAATGCAGTGACCAGCTCCTCCAAATTATGCTACGTCTTTGTTTTTCTGACCGTCTAACTTCTTTTTGTCCGTATTGCTGACAGAGGTACAGAAATACAGCCATCAGCAGCACTGGAGAAGAAAGCAGGTGTTTTGGATTAAGAGCAGCAGACAGTGAGACCATCACGGCCAGCTGCGCCTATCGACCATCCAACCTGAGCAGCTGGACCGCCCCGGGGAGGAGGAGAGTCGGAATAAGAGCCATGCTAATACAGCAGGCTGCTCGTGGCTAATGTCCAGAGGAACTGCGGTCCTGAAGCTGCAGCCTCGTCCACCGCAGGCACGTGCAACTCCCTGTGTCTTTATGCTAAGCTAGGCTAATCGCATGCTGGCTTAAGTTCATATTTAGCGTACAGACATGACAGTGATGTCAATCTTCTCATCCAAGCACAAAATTCCACAAAATGTTGAACTATTCCTTTAAATATAGTTGCATTAGCCTAAGGACGGAGCAAAAATGTTTGCAGGCAAAAGCAGACCTATGTTTTTTGGTTTTTTTCTGCCTGTAAAAAGATCTTGAGCGTCAAAAAGTTTGCACTCTCACTCACAGAAAGATCTGCTGCTGAAACGCCTCATCAGCAGTCTCGCCTTTAATTCCGTGACTTTGTGACATCACACTACGTCGCAGTATTGTTTCTAGATTGCTTTTATTGTACATCTAATACAAGTGTAATACATCCACATCTGTAAAAATTACTTGTGAAAAATGTAGGAATCTAACATCAAACTAAAAATCTCAGAAGTGATTTTCAACTTCTTGTGTTCCTTTTCTCACCTGCATGTAATCAGGCTGTTTAGAACTGTTGCTGTCGGCTAATTAAACACCAATAAACATGCGAGGAAACATGTGTGATGGGGAATTATTGCTACCAATCATCCTGGCGTCCCCGCGGATTCTCCGGGGCCAATTAGGCCGACACACTCCCGACTCAGTTGTGTCAAATCCATCTCATTGAAATTCCACCTTGGCATTTGGCATTTAAAATCCGCCACTGCCTTCTGAAAACTAGCTGACAATGTGCTATTGCGGACCCCGCAGCATCGGCACACTCGCTTAATCTGACTGCTCCATCTCGGAAAAAATATGCCAATTTCAAACTTGGAAATTGAATTTGAATAGATTGTCTGTGAGCAGGAGTTCTGGCTGTAATTCTTATCGCCCGTTGAGCGGCACGTCAACAGCTAAATCAGCAGGTAGTGGCAGGTGCTGTATGAATATAAACAACAGCTGCTGATGAAGTGCGAGGGAGGGGAGGAGGGGCGCGGGGGAGACCGGAGGGAGGGGGGAGGTGGTGGAAAAGGTGGGGATGGGGAAATGATAAGGAGAAGGGGGGAAGGGGAGGTGGGTAAACAAGAAGAATGAAAAGGATGATCCACCGCAAGACCAGCAGAGTCAGAGAAGGTCGAACAATGGGAGAGACGGAGAGAGGAAGAGACAGTTTAAGAGGATTAGAGAGGGTGAAAGAGGGGAGAGCGACAGGCGAAAGAGAAGCCGAGAACGACAGGTAGCTGAGGAGCTAAGCGGGGCAGGAATTATGCGGGAAGGTGTTCAGAGAGAGGGCGACATCTATGTTTCCACCCTCGATCAGTGATTGATGACACTTAAAGCCTTTTCACACCTGTCTGTTCTTTCGTCTGCGGTTTTCTAATCCGTCATCCGATAAAAAACACGCCGGCACACCTGACTCTGACGCGTTTATTTTTTCTATTTTTTGTGAAATCCTCAAATATGAGACAAAAAGGAGACGACTCCCAAGTCCTAAAAATAAATAAATACATATATAAATACATTTCTGGGTCCGTCTTCTCCTGGAAACAGGACAAGAGCGAGGGGAGTTTCACCTGCTGGTAAAGGAGCTGCAGAATCCCGATCGCTTCCAGGTGTGTTTCCAGATGTCATGACACGCACACACGCAGATTTATACAACACACACAGCACATCGCATAATTAATCCAAATTGTGCCATCGGAAAGCACGCGCTAGTTTCACCTTGAGCCGCAGATATCGGTCAAGATCGTGGTCAGTCGTTGTCCTGTTTTATCAGACTTACTCACGCGGTTTCATCACACTACGGTGGCTCCGAGCGGTCAAACAACCCTCTAAATGCCTCGGATGGACGTGAAAAAAATGCAGAAAATCAAACCTCTTCTGAAACAAATACACGATGGATGAAAGTCAACATGAGGTTGTACTTATTTTTAAACGTTTGGCAATTTCGGGCGAAAAAAAAACGGATGCAAAGTCGTTTAATATTGATTCAGGTCACTGGAGCCATGACGTTATCGCTCTCAGTTTCTGATCGACTCAAAGTAAACTCCATCGACGATCGAAAAAGAATCTGCCTAAATCAATAACTTCAAGTGTCTGAATCACATTTACATTTTTCACTCAAGTGTCACAGTCAACGCAAAGTTATTCTGTCATGTTGAGTCAACGTGAATAAATTAACTGACTAAATTAAATCAATGCCGACATGAAGCTTCTGTGGTCATTTAATTATAACATATAAATGAACATAACGTGTGTTTCAAGTATTACACATAAAAATAATCGTTTTTTTCCTGTCTCCTGTAATAAAACACACGTCTTGTTATTTTATTTAAACACGTCGACTCAACACGACTGCAGAAAAAAAACTGCATTAAATGTGACACCTGACATTAAATGTACGTCGCAGGAAAACTACTGTGTAATTAAAATCACTCTTTTAGGCAAATTGTTGTTTTGAGCACATTGGAAACGATCTATTTACACGAGAAGAGAAGCTTTAACCACGTATGAGCAGATAAATAGCTCAAACTGCATCCAAGAGAGAAGACATGCAGGGACGAAGGTGGGAAGAAATTAAAAAACTGAGTTTTATTTTAGGACAATTTTAAATAGTTTAAGATGGTTAGCATCAGCATGCAGACATCCTCACGATGTCACTGACAACATGCTTATTTTTCAGTCATTTTGTGTGTATTGCTAAACTGATAAAATAAATAAATAAAAAGCATGATTCCCGAGAGCAAACACTGTACAGTCTATTTTTAATTAGCGAGGAGACTCCGGTGCACAAGCAGCATCGCAGCTGCACTTAATCCCCACTTTTTCTTTCCACCTTTTGGGTGCAAAACACAGGTGATAATTGGTGTAAACCAATCTGTTCCTTTTTCTGAGTGTCTGAGGTTTTTAGTTTTTTTTTTTTTCTCATTAAAGTGTAATCAGTTATTCAAGTGTTCGTTAGAGAGTTAATAAGATTTACTGAGATCTCTGAGGGTTGTGTGTACGTCACGACGGATCTGCAGACGTCTGTGCAACATTTTTTTCTTTGTGTTTAATACTTCTTAGATGTGACTATTCTCATTCTGTGACGTGCTGTATTTGTGCAGCTTCCCATGTTCTCGACCTTTGGAAATACATCTGGGATCTCCGCTCTCCCATGTGTCCTGTATGACAAAGCACAGGTGTTCTCTGTCTGATGTGATTAAAAGCTCATTAAACACTCCGGACCTACGTGGCTGAAGTATTTTGAAGTCTGATGTGAGACTCGTACTTTATCAATTACAGGATCACACGCACACGATTGATGTTGCTGCTGCTGATGAACACAAAGATGACTTAAGCCCCGTTTACACGAAGGGAAAACGCAGATATTTCCAGGCGGTTTGGCCTCTCATTTACACGAAAACCCCGTTTTTATCACAGATTATTTCTAAAAACTCCGGGCAAAGTGGAGAATTTGGAAAACTCCGGTTATGTGTTGTCGTGTCAACTGGGAGAAACGGGGTTTTAGGTTCTCACGCTCATTAGGCTACGCGCCAGAAAATGCTTAACGTCATGTGAGCGTTGTTTTGAAAGGAACAGGAAGTCGCTCGTGTTATTCGTTGTTGTTGATTCTGAGGATTCTGATTGGCTTGCATGGCTTTATCCTTCTCCCTACACTGCCGCCCAGAGGTTTGGCAGAGTTATAATGGCGCTCGACGGCGTATTTATGCGGGTTGATGTAAATGACAACTTTTTTGAAAACGATGTTGTGTGCACGATGTTATTTTTGAAAACGGAGGGGGGGAAATATTCGTTTCTCTAAATAACCTGCTATGTATAAACGTGGGCTTAATGTCTCTCTGATATAATCGTAAAAAAAAATCACGCGTTCCCACCATGTTGGAGACGCCGCGGACAGTCTCGGGGTTCAGCATGACGATCTCGGTGGTGACGTGTCCCTCCACGGCCTCCGTCATGTTCTCCACCGTGCAGTTGATGGCCGGGTCTTTGATCTTGAACCAGTTGTCTGCGTACCAGCCGATCAGGAACCACACGTACTTCTTCCCATAGAGCTTCTCCTTGAACACCTGCAGCAGGAGGGAGGGGAGGGGAGGGAGGCGGATGTGCAGGGCGGATGAAGGGGAGGGAGAAAAACGATAAATAACCATGAGGAGCGTTATTCCCAGAGATGTGTATGAGCGCGTTGTATAACTGCCAAACAAGGAAATTCATTCAGACATTCAAGCGGCTCATTACAGAGCTCAATTTCTCGCTAATAGCCAGTCAGGTTTCGGTCTGCTGGGATCAATCGAGTGGGAAAAAGGTACGAACCTCACAGAACACCTTCCTGGCTTCGGTCTCGTAAAAGAGCCCCACGATGATCCTCGCGTCCTGGCGCTGCATCAAAACACGAAAACAAAGCAAAACATTGCTTAGTTACATCAGCAGCAGCAGTATACCTCCGCTTCGGCACAGCTTGATGTGGCGGCGCAGTGTGCCAAAGTTCCCGCTGCTTCGCAGGACGGCACGTACCGCTGTTCAGGAGTTGCTAATTAGCGTGGCGCATTAATTTCCTCTATCAAATCGCCTCTATGCTAATGGTATCGTGTGCAGCTGTGAGCCGGAGGAGGAAGTCGAGGAGGGGGGGAGGGGGGAGCGAGACGACCAGCAGCTGAGGTGAATTTTTAATCAAAGCACCTTGAGGTTCTTGACAGCGACAGCCGGGTCGGTGAGGAAACTCTGGCGAACGCTGATCTCGATGCCTGCCTCCTTCGTCCTCTGCTCCAGATCATCCAGAGTCTGCGAGATGAAAGGAAGGGACAGAGGGAGACAGACGGGGAGAGAGAGGGAGGTTAGAGAGGCAGCTCAACAGAGAGGAACAGAGCGAGGTGGCGGGTTGAGATTATAGAGCAAGACAAAAGAAAGAAAGGCAACCAAGTCAGAAGAGACGAAAAAAAACAGACTGAAAAAAAAAAAAATCTGAAGTGTATATGAGAAATGTCAAGAAAGGAAATAGGCAGCGTGCGGATGTGTGATAAAGGCAGCCGGAGAGAGAATAGATTTTTAGACAAAGAACACGGGCGGAAAGAAGAAAAGACGAATGTGAGAAGGGAGAGGAAAGAATGTGAGCGGGAGATCATTAACCTCCATTACAGGAACCAACCCGAGTGTCATGGCATCGACCGCCGCGGCCGCGAGTGATGTATCGCGTGATCAATATTTCTCACAACCAATACTCGAACAAATTACTGCAAAAATCCTCCATCAATCGCCAGGACGGAGCGCCGGAGGCGGCGTCACACAGCCCGAGAGCACAACAGCCCCCGTAAACAAACAGCAGGCCAGTCGCCGGGATAAAATGTTTGCATTGTGCGTTTCTGCAAATGACACAGGCGGTTACCTTCAGACTGCTCGGATACGAGTTCACTTTCTCATCGGGAGGAGGAGGAGGAGGAGGAGATGATGTGTTTGTCATGGAGACGGTAACCGAGCTAGAGACGACAGTTCACTTAACGTTTCAGCTGGTTATCTGATGACTGTCAGGACATTTTGTAGCAACAAAACCAACATCAGGACAGTTTCCTGCCCTCTTTGTGGCAGCAGAACCAGATTATTTTTGACCGTGACATCGGGACATTTCCAGCCGTGTTTGTGGCGACAAAACCAGATATTTTCAGACAGATATTGGGAAAGTTTTCAGCCATTTTGTGGCAACAGAGACGGTTTTTCAAACGAGACGTTGGGACATGTCCCAGCCGTATTTGTGGCCACAAACCAGACTTTTTCAGCCAGATATTGGGACAACTCCCAGCTATCTTTGTGGCAGCAAAACCAGATTTGCTGCCACCATCCCCAACGACCATACTAACGACTGTCGTTGGCAATAATGGAGCACATACGACCCATAGACATCAGTGGCCTTGTGACCGCCTCCTAAGAGGTTAAATAGCTGGACCTCCACACCGGCTAGTTGGACGAGTCCCAGCCTAGTCAAGCGAGCAGGAACTGATGAAGCCTCTTGGATGAGAGGTGAAACGTCTTCAAAGACAAAAACCAAGTCCAGTTGCATTCGATTCAATTTTCCTTGAGATAACTATGACCTGGATGAATGAGAATATTCACAAGCTAGCAAAACCAGATGTTTTTCCGTGTGACGTCAGGACATTTCCCGCCCCATTGGTGGCAACAAAACCAGATATTTTTAACAAGACATCGGGACGTCTTCCAGCTTCGTTTTTGCAACAACAAAACCAGGTATTTTCAGCCAAACGTCAGGGTAGTTTCCCGCCATCTTTGTGGCAACAATCCAGATTCCTCTTTACAAGACGTTGGGTAATTTCCAATGTTTGCAGCAACAAAACAAGATCTTCTCCTAACTCTAACCAACTGGCTTTGAGCCTAAACCCAACCTAAAGAAAGCTGAAGTGGAAAACATAAAGTTTCAAGTAGCTGTCGTTTACAGCAACACGGACTGACAACATTTACTCTGCTGATTGGGTTGCAGCATCTAACCTGACATGTTCGCCGAAAGTAATGGTTGTGAGAGAAAGTGAAAAGAAAAGACAGAGAGGGAGATAAAAGAGCCGGAGACGTTTCAAAGCTGCGAGACTGGAGGTGAGACGAGGAAGATTAAAGGCACTGACCGAGGTGAAGACTTCGGTCGTCTGCTGGATGGTGGCGATGCGGGTCCACTTCCACTTCTGGAAGAGCTGCACTCGGGTGGGGTTGTGGAGGGTGGCCGAGGGGTGCGTGCGGAAGAAGGTGGGGAAGCGCTGGCGGTTGGACAGCGCCGGGGAGCTGGAGCCGTAGGACAGCTGCGAGAGACACGAGACAGGAAAAATGAGACAGTTTGTAAAAGCCGAAAAGGTGTAAAGGATATAGAAGTTTAGCAGGAGAGGATATAGACAAACAGGGGGGAAAAATATACTTCTGAAGGTCCTTCAAGGCATCAGTAGTAAACAGACTTCAATCAAAATGTATTCAAATCAGGACTCTCTTGTTCTTCGCCTGTACACGGTGTTCTTTGATGACGACGGGTTCAAACAGCAAACAACACAGAGGAAATCCAGCAAAAAGACAGAACCAGAGAAACAGTCCCCGCTCCCGTTTTCTCATTTTTCATCCACTCCCCCTCCCGCCCTCTTTTTTCCAGCTTCCCTCCGGCTTATCAGGTGCGCCGATAAACTCTGTAATTCAGTAAGAAAAACAAAACGCCGCACGCAGAGAGTTCCCGCGCACACATCCGGCATGAAATTTTAATGACACATTCTACTTTTACAAACGGAACGGACGCACACACAAAAAAAAATCTAATTATTGCCGTTGCAAACAGTAGCCCCAGTGATCATCTGTTTCTTTCGTTTGGACCCGTGTAATTTCAAATCTCAGGCACAATTCCCACAAGAGGCAGATTGCTAAGACGTGCGTCCAAATCAGCAGGGAGGACGGATGGTGGAAAATGCCAAGCGAGACGGAGAGAAGACTGTTCCTCTAACAATTAGTTTCACAGTGACGACTCGAGATAAAATCCTCGACAGGCCTCTTTTAAAATGAGGAACCTGGGCGTTTAGGGAACCATTACAGACACAGACAGCCTATCCGGCTCCGCGGCTTTAATCTCAGCCCCATTACCGATACAGCTCTGGGAGATTCACCACTGGGAGCTTGATGATGGATGTCAAATGTCATGTACGATGTGGACTTTCCACAATAACAAATCCCTGTGGGCGCAGGCAGGTAGACGGAGGCATCAGCACGAAAGAAGGGGGGAAGTAGACATGAAGTGACAGATGATCTGGGCGCGGCGGAGGAAAGATGTGGAGGAAGCCGGCGACAGCTCCGGCGGGTGACACCTGCTCAATAATAAAAAACGTGAGAGGTGTTCGCGGCGTGCGTGAGCGCAGGCAGACAGCGCGGCGGAGGTCAAACGACAGGAACATTTCTTGAAGGATACGGCTATATTCTGTTTTTTTTATTTCATTTTCGAGAAATCACATGAAACAGTGACAACCGGCAGTTAATTGAGCTCACCAGCGAGCGGCCCGCATGGAAAAAGCCTCATCGCTTATTCCTGCTCGTGAGCTCCGGAGCTCCCGTAACGGTTCTTGCACACAGACGTCTGGACTGACAGGCAGGACGGAGAGGGAGAGCAGCTGAAGCCAATCAACCGTCGACTCGGGAAGAGTTAATGCAGGATTCGGCAACAGGTAATCCGTCAGCGAGGGCAAACTAAGAAGCCACGCGGCTGGAAAAACCAGGAACAGGAACGAACAAGACTGGACGGTACGTCAGGTAGAAAACTGGGACGGCGTATTAAACGTGAACAAAACAGTGTGATAATATGCTGCTCCTTTTTTAAGATAAATCCAATTTAAAACGGTAGAAAGACGGTGGATTTAGTGGAGGTGTACGTCATCAGCTTTATTGATTTTTGTAAATATGTGATTATTCTGAATTGGATGCCAGCAACACGTTTCAAACCAGCAGAGACAGGAGCAACGAAAGGCAGAAAGAGAAGGTTGTGCGTGGTTCGCTGAGGTGATAGCATCGTGATCGGGTATGAAAGCGGCATCCTTGAAAGATTCAAAAGCATGGATGGGGAAGAGTTTTCATGAAAATGTGATTGTATTCAGGATAATACGACATGCAACTGACCCAGTCATAGTTTTCTAATGTCATAGCTTTGGAACTTCGGGAAAAAGACCCAATTATCCTTTCTAACACATGATTGCGTTGTGAAAGGATCTATTCTAACCAAAACCATCTTTTCCTAAACCTGACCAAGCATCTTCGTCGCCTAGAAAACTAAAAATGTGATAAAAAACTGAAAAAAAACAAAAGGGAAACTAGAACGAACAGCATGTTCCCAATGGGAGATGAAGTTAAAACGCCGCTCCTGGAGCAACATTAATCACGATGCTCCGCAGGAACAACACCAACCACGAGTCGCAAAGCTGTGACATCACAACAGCGTGATTGGTCAGCTGCAAAGATGGTCCGAGAACAACAGTCGTTATGAAGCCGTATGAACACCAGCACGGCATAACGAGATCAACCGCTGCTACACGGGCTCAGTAAACACAGTTTGTTTGCGAATGATGAATTCGGTTTTTAGAGTGTTTGGTTGTAAATGCAGGGGGGAGATAATGAAGCAACAGGGAACAGGTGTTGGGTGTTTCCCGTGTTTCAGGGGGTCGGGCGGGCGACTTGGATTGTGGGGAACACACACTGATTTCGACTTCAGAGGAGGTGGGGCCGTTATCTGATGGAAAAAAAAACAGAAAAAGGAAAGAAATATGCACACGGCTGAACAGAAGAGGCTGTTGTGACAGCTCCAATGAGACGAACCGCACTGAGTGACATGATCTTTCATTGCAGCCATTGTAGTTTATCTCAAGTCGGTCCCACACAGTCCTTCTGCTGTGAATACTCTCTACAACACCGGCGTCGTGTTAATCCAATGTATGGAAGAGGCGCAGAAAAAAATGTGTGGAGATAAACGACGGCAGGATGCAGCGGAGACGTTCGGCGTAGTTTCTATGACGACGCTGAACTTTCGCACAAACTGCCAGAGCGACCTATGACATATTCTCATAACCACAACGAGGCACGTTACGTATCCGCGATCGAGGAGTTGACGGAAAATTCTCCGGTGTAACGTGCATCAGCTCAGCAGCAACAACACAAAACACTCTCTCCAGCTGTTAACCCGTCAACACAATGTCAACGACGGGGAAACAGGCCACATTAACAGGGTCGCTGTAAGTGATTCAACTTCACTGAGAATTTATGGATCAATGGAAAATGTAACGTTCATAATGAATTGTAGTCTTCACAACTTCAGGATTGAGTTCGTGTCCGGTCCAGATGTGGACCAGAGTCCCTGATCTGTGATATGGGGAGCAGTTTCAGACACAGTCGTCCTTTGACATGTTATCTCAAGGAAATTGAATCGAAAGCAACTGGATTTGGTTTTTGTCTTGAAGACGTTTCACCTCTCATCCGAGAGGCTTCATCAGTTCCTGCTCCCTTGGCTAGTCAAGGGAGCAGGAACTGCATTTACAACCAAACACTCTAAAAACCGAATTCATCATTTGCAAACAAACTGTGTTTACCGAAGTGATCCTGAGCCCGTGTAGCAGCGGTTGATCTCATCTCGTGCTGGTGTTCATACAGCTTCATAATGACTGTTGTTCTCTGACCGTCTTTGCAGCTGACCAATCACGCTGTTGTGATGTCACAGCTTTGCGACTCGTGTTGGTGTTGTTCCTGCGGAGCATCGTGACTTCATCTTCCATTGGGAACATGCTGTTCGTTCTAGTTTCCCTTTTGTTTTTTTTCAGTTTTTTATCACATTTTTAGTTTTCTAGGTGACGAAGATGCTTGGTCAGGTTTAGGAAAAGATGGTTTTGGTTAGAATAGATCCTTTCACAACGCAATCATGTGTTAGAAATGATAACTTCACCCATGTGTGGGTTTTTTGGGGGTCTAGTCAAGGGAGCAGGAACTGATGAAGCCTCTCGGATGAGAGGTGAAACGTCTTCAAGACAAAAACCAAATCCAGTTGCTTTCGATTCAATTTCCTTGAGATAACTATGACCTGGATGAATGAGAATATTCACAAGCTTCTTTGACATGTTGGTGTTGAACTTGCGAATGTCATATTTCAACGTGTTGAGCACCACAAATTATATTCCCCCAGAACTTGTAGGCAGAAGCAGAATCTCAGGGGCCCATTTCTCAAAGCCTAACAAATAGAACACACAGTTTACTTTCGTGGCTTGATACGACCGGAGGTAATCGAAAAGGCATGAATACACCTGTAAAAGTCAACCAGTCGCTTTCATCTCAGCCTCGACACATTTAACAGTTTTCTCAGGTCTGTTTTTGGCTCGTAGGATGTAAAATAATTTAAATGAAGTCAGAACTCGGAGCTGCGAGCTTCTCCTGATGGTGACACTCAAATAAACCCTCAACCAGACACGAAAGCAGCGACAAAAAACTGAAACGGAGCGAAAAGCTGCTGTGGCAGAAATAGACCGATGTAGCAGCGCTCTCTGCAACAGACTGGCAAAGTTCCACATCGAAGCTTCCCAAAAACCACAAACAATATCTCTTGATTCTCGGTTCCTTCAGTTCTCCCAGAGCCTTGTAGCGGGAGATCAATGCCCATCTACAGCTTACAGTGCTTTTAGAAAAAGGGAAATGGGGGATCAAATTAACACTGTGCCAAGAAGAGCCGATCGAGAGCCCCTCCTTGATCGCCGTCCAGAAATGGAGCTTGCTTTTTTGCCTCCCCGGCACTCTGATGAGGCTGTTTGACATGCGAGGAGGATCCTGCAGGCAGCCAGCGTACAGAAATAATTGAGTGTGGCGGTTAGGAGGTTGTGCCAGTGGTGGCGTGTAGTAAAGAGAGACAGATCCCTTTGTGTGCGGGGAGAATCGACTGCTCGAGCTGAGGGAGCGGGGCGGAAATGAAGAGTGGGAGAGATAGATGGTGGAGATGGGAAGGAGGAAGGAAGGAAGGAAGGAAGGAAGGAAGGAAGGAAACAAGAGGCTGACGTAGAGCAGACCAGCTCCAGGCAGCGACGGCAGACGGAGAGAAAAGAGGAAGGAAGAGAGTCAAAAAGTGGAAAAGAGTTTTTAATGACGAGGAAAGAAAAGGGCGACAAAGAGAGGAAGACCAGAAACGAGAAAAGAGGGGCAGGCGCCAACCACTAGAACTGATTGTTCTCGATGACTAATCTCTGGATGAAACTTCAATTACGGGACAAAGCTAATAAGCAGAACGCTGTGAGTGACAGAAAGGCAGATCAAGAGGAGACGGAGAATGAGATAAACAAAATAAACTAACTGAAGGAGGCATGAAAGGCAGAAATATTTTCAAAAAGAAATCCGACAGCAGCAGGCGACAGAAGCAGATCCCTGGCTGATTTGGAGATCCGGGATGTGCTTGTGCTTGTTATAAACGTCCAGTCTGGCTGTAAGTGAGGTGAAGCAATATGTTTTTGTCTCGCACTAAGCGTTCCTGTCAATGCCGTACTGTCAAACTGCCTTGTAACGTGTCATCGCTAATTAAAAAAGGCAGCGTGAAGCATTTGAAAATCAATAAACAAGTGCGGAATAGATTTTTGGGAAGCGAGTATAATCACAAGCGCAGAAGATCATCATTTAGATAGAACGTCAGCGTGCAGCGGCATCCGCAAGTCCGTTTTACACGGGGACGACAAGCAGAGCTCCGGATCTCACCAGCCGGTGTCGAGGTTTTTTATTCAGCTCATCAAGCCTCGTCCACGTTATCTAGAGACGGAGTCACAGCACGAGAGGCAACATTGTCTTGTTTGGCATCCAGCTCTTGGTCTCTACGGAGGATCAGTTTGGTTATTTAAGGGAGCTCCAACAAAAATGTGGTGCAGCGTCTTTGTGAGAGGAAGCAACAGGTTTTATGGCTCAAGGATCCTGATTTTAAGACAGAAGTTCTCCTCTCTCTGGACCCGTCTCGGCCGTGATGCGATCGCAGGAGCTGATCGCGACCGTTCTAGACGATGCTCATGTTTCAGCGAGTCCCAGGAGCTTTTCTACGCTCTGCTCCATGAAGAACACACGCCGAGCCTATTTCTGACAAAAGAAGCCGAGCAGATCGAGCCAGACAGGAAGTCAGACAGCGGAACGGCATCGAACCAGTAAATTTTCAAAATAAAATACCCTGTGCTGATTCGGGATCTGCGCACAGTTGGAAATATTATCAATGAACACACTTGAAAACAGACGAGTAACGACATGATTTAACTACGTAGCCGACTCAACCACAGTAGAGGAGGAAAAATCAAGGAGAAATGATAAAATAAACCCATCCTGAGCACGTCAACAACATCAGGCAAGCATGAACTGTCCTCCGTTGGGATATGAAGTCACGTGGTGAAAAGAGACAGAGACACCGCACCAGAAAAATACTGCCCTTCACTTGTTGTGTGTATTCTTTTCATGACATATTCTACAGATAGGACGTTAAAACTGTAGTGAAATGTTGGTATGATGACGATATGAGTGTCCACGGATCATTTTCAGGTGCATTTTTGCAGAGAAAAACATTTGAGATCTTTGGATGAAGCGCCGCCGCTTCGCAGAAGACACGCCGGCTGTGTGGCGGCTCAAACCCGCTTACATGGGCGGTGAAATGAAAAGCCTCTCCACATCGAACACGCGCCGCTCACGCAGGAGGTCTCTCGGCTCTCGTTTTAATCCGGTTTGCAGATCCTGAACTGCTCACAGGCTCGTCGGGGCTGCCCCCAAAGCATCAAGCACATAAAACCTGAATGATTCGTCGTCGCTCGTCCGAATTGTTCCAAATTCGAGACTAGACTTCCTCAGGTCCTCAGCAACAAACTTGCCATGAGTGAAGTGGATGGGAAGATCAGTTCTCCGGTTACATGAAGGACAAACAGAAAAAGGTTTCTTGCTTTACAGTGTGTCAGCGTCTCAAGGCAACCTAAGACGTTCATTTACACTTCAAGTCTATATTTTCAACAATACTCACGTGAAGCCCAATGAAAAGTCACTGAATAAACATTTTTATCGAAGTATTTTCGATACTTATAGGTGGAGCGGAGTGTGCTTCTGTTTACCATAAACTCTCCCTCCCTGTTGCCCAGCAGCCGAGCAGCCTGACACAGAAACTTGGAGGAGCCGCAGTGTTTATCCACGGTGAACTGCAAACACTGTATATTTACTGCCACGAGACGACTTCACTTCTAACCTCTGCTTCTGCTCTGATAGCCAACGCTGCCGGCCCCGAGCGCAGCCACCGCCTCTCTGTCGCTCTCGCTCAACTGCACAGCTCGCTGCGACCCACGCTGCTCAAATGCATCAACCACATGCGTCCGTGTTGATGGTAGAACATACAGGAATAATCTCGCATGTTAAAGGAAAACAGCCTGCTGCACAGAAAGTTTGGCTGCTCCCTCGCTGACACTTTTAAATTCTGACAGAACCGGTCGAGACAGACACTTCAGCGTCTCGATGACTCTGACGAGACGGCTGCAGTCGAGACACGGCGTGTGGCAGAGTGGGGTTGTGCTTCAGAAGACCTAGTTCCTAGGATGTGATGCAGAAATATCAGGAGAACCGCCGATCCTACTTTTGATTTTTAATTAAAAACATGACGCCTACAGAAGCCCTGAGGGGGAAAAGAGGAGAAGAAATGTTTTCTGGTGATATAAATTGTTTTCTCTCCTGTGTTTATGACTTGAGAGCCGGTGAAAGAAAAGTTTGGGCCAGGATGATCTTTCTAAGGTCCTCAGTTTTGTCCATCTGTGAAAACATGTAAAGGAAAAAAAATCATGTGTGAAACCGAACAAAAAAAATTCTCCCGGAAACGTCTTCCCACTCTTTCTCGTGTTTTTTTTAGGAGAATTTCTTTTTCACCAGGTTTCACCGATAAAATAAAAAATCCTGAAAAAAAGAAATAAGAAGAAAATGTTTTCACAGATGAGAAAAAGTAATAAAATAAGGAACTTTTATATCATATTATGAGAAACTTCACCAGTTCTAAAATTATAAACACGAGAGAGAAACTACTTAGGTCAGACTTTGAAAATGGATCACCAGAAAAGAATAGTTTAATAAAGTCCTCAGGGTTTCCGTTTCCACGTGTGAAACCAAGTGAAGGAAAATCTCCCCAGAAACCCCCAAACTATTCACTTGTTTTCACACATGAACGAGTGGAAAGAAATGATCCAGATAAATAGTTTAAAAACAGATTCTTTTTTTTTAATCATGCAAATTTTTGACCAAAAAAACATTTTTTCTCCTGAAAAAAAGGGAAATCTCCTCTTGGTTTCACACATGAATTTAGTTTCATTACATGTTTTCACAGATGGAAAAAGAATTGAGGAACTGAGAATGATCATCCCGGACCAAACTTTTTGTTGGAGCAATTCATTGTTTTGTATTATAATTTCAACATTTATTTATTTATTTTGTTAATGTTTTGTTGAGTACAAGTAGGTTAATTAGTTTGATTACAATATCATTAGCATTGTCCTTGTGATTTTGAATATTTGATTAGGCTTTTGTTTTTTTGTTTTTGCCACTCAAAGGAAAATAAACCACAAAGACTGGAGAACTGTTTTGTCACAACCCTGCGTAAGATTCACTCTTTAAGCGCCTCAGTGGCCATTTGATTTCGATTTTGTTAATAATGTTTTATATTTGGACAAAGGGCATTATTATTTAGGACAAATCCGCCACTACACTTTTCTTTCACCAGTTCTCATAAAGTCATAAACACAGGATTGAAAGCACATTCGATCAAACTTAGAAAATAGATCACCAGAAAAAAGGAATGTCCTCACTTGCCCGACTTCTTAAACACAGAAAAGTTAAACGTGTGACGATTATTTGGCAAGTTCTGGACTTAAAGGAGCATCATTTTTAATTTTTCAGCAGATTTATGGATGCTTACTTGCGAGTATGTGTTTCATGTCCGTGTGTTCTGAATCGACTGGGTTATGAATGAAAAGGAGCACAAATTTTGGCGGAAATTGCAGCTCCCGCCTTCAAGGAAGTACTAAACAGTCACCCACCACGATGAGGTTCCACATACGAGCAGCTTCGGCGACCAGCGTGGAGACGCCGCTGCAGCCGGGCATCAGGACGATCTTGATGGGCTCCGTGTACAGAAGGTCGTACAGCAGCTTGGTGGCTTCTCCCGGGTCACACTGCAAGGACAAAAACGACAAAGTGTTAAATGGACGGACGAGCGGATCGATACCGGGGAAGAGAGATGAACAGAGGCGCTCGGGGAGAGAGCAAAGGCGAAGGTGGAGGGAAAACGCGAGACACGAGGGCGAGGGAGACAGATGGAATGAGAACAGAGGGCGAGGGGGAAAGGGAAAGGAGCAAATAAGCAATGAAGTGTGGGAGATGGAGGCGACCGAACGGACAGAAGATAACGGAAGAGAGTAGATAAAGTAAAGGGAAATGACACGGAGGTGGAAGGCGGGGAGCGACACAAAGGCCAACGCAAATGTGAGGAGAAAAGTAGGAGAAAGGAAAGGACAAGGGGGGGGAAATGAAGAGAACAAAACAGACGAGGTCAAAGCACAGTAAAGGAAAATGGCCCCAAAGTGGCAGATGCGAGGAGAAAAGACGAGCTGGATATTCGCATTGAGTTCACGTCCAAACGCAGCCAGTACGCATCATCGAAAACACACACGCACACGCCGTCCACAGATCGAGACGTAAAAACAGAAAGACAGCCGGAGACCAAACAGAAGCGAGGCCGACGACCAAAACAGCAGCCATCACAAGTCATTACAACCCTTCCAATAAAGTCATTTGCGGCGCGTCTCGGCGGCGAGAGTGCGGCCGGAATGATCCATCACGGCTCTGTCAGCCGGATCACCGACAGGCCGTCACCGCCGCGCCGCTCATCAGAGTCACAGATAAACTGGCCTGACACGTCTAATGATTCGGCGTGGACGAGGAGGCTCGGCGCGCAAACACAAACGCTCGCATGCACGCTTTAAAAATACACTCCAGATGAGTGTCACAAACAATCACGCCGCGGCCGATGATGGCGACGGCCAATATGGCTCCCTAATTGTGGTGTTTGTCTCAACGTCTGAATCGTCCCTTTCAGGCAGCCCTGTGATTTCTTTCTTTTTCTCTGAGGAGGTAATCACCACTCAGGAGCCAGGGACGTGTGGACGGGCCGGACTTGACTGATGTGTTTTCCTTTGACTCAGAGTAAGTGTCGTGCCATCGCAGAAAAAAAAAGTCAGGATGTTAACATGTTAATGAAATATGAAACCTGTTAAAGGAACAGTTCACCCCAACATGAAAACTCAGCAACAACAACAAATAAAGTAGAAGTTGTTTTAAATGTCCTGCTTAATCCAAGTCTCTGGAAGCACGATGACTTTATTTAGATCCTCTAACTCAATCAATTGGAAATGAATTTGTCCCCGCCTACTTCGGTTGTTTAGGAAAATGCTGCAGCTCTGTTTCGCTGCGAAGCTCCAGAAATGTTTTGTGGACTTTTAAAACTTCAAGCAACTTTCCATCAGCATGAGGAGGAGTAGATGGGACATCGATGACGATGGTGAAAAAGTAAAAGGAAACATGAAATGGCTCCATAAAGCCGCCCGGCGTAGTCAAAGTCTCCGGGAGCCCCGAGATCCCAGACTGATTTGAGCTACGGTGAAGATTTCGGCTTTAAAAAAGGTTGTAGATAACATATTTTCAAACCGATGTGGGTTCTGTGGATTTCCGAAGACCTGGATGACAGCAAATGTAATTTTAGGTCCACATCTACTTCAATCTTGCTGCACTGTTTCGCTGTGAAACTCTAGAAATGTTTAGTGGACTGCAAAACTATACAAGACTTTCCATCTGCATGGATGTGAGAAGTTAATGACTGAATTTTCATACTGTTGACTCTCTCTATGGGTTTCTTTATCTGTCCGAGTCAACCTTTGATTTATAGATTTATTTTTCACAGTGGGAAACGCAAAGGTTGGACCAACAACGTTAACGATGGCTTATTTTTGTAAACGGGGTTTCAGAATAAACACATCTCGGCCCAGACGAGCATTTTGGCACCGTTTCAGAAATAATCTCCGTCCATAAAACACACCTGAAAACACACATCTCACGGCCATTAACGCACACCGAGCATGCTCAGATCGTACACTCCGCTCGGTTGCTTGGTTACAGAAAGTGTAGTGATGGAGGCAGTGCTCTCTACTGAATCTTATCAGCTAAACATTGTAAGCAGCAGTTTTTTGTCTCTTTATTATCATCATCGTATTAGCTCTGTATGTCTATAAACATCCACTCCGTCACCGAACAAACCCGGTGCTCTGCTACAAACACTGGTGAACATGTTCGTCTGCAGCATCATTTACAAAAACTGCATTTCTGAATATCTTTCAAAACAAAATCTTTATCTTTCCAAAAGCTCAGTATTCAGTGACTTTAAACATTTACATTCAGCAGAAGCTTTTGTCCAAAGCGGCTTACAGTAATTCATACATTCACTGATGGCGGTGGCTGCACATCAGGAACACCTTAGGGTTCAGTATCATGGACACTTTGACAGGCAGACCAGGGGAATCGAACCAGCGACCTTCTAATAACAAGACACTGGCTCTATCCCTGATCCAGAGCCGCCTCAACTCTGTTTATGTGAGGCCAAAACCCTCCTTTTAAGAAAAACCCGTGTACGTGTGGATAAGGCCTGACCCCCCCAGATCCTACTGGGCCTGTATCGGCGATACAGCTGCCGGAGCCGACTGCAGCTGTTCTGGACGATGCTCGCGTGCCCACCGGCTGCACCACGGCACATTTCAGCAGCGTCCCAGAAGTCTGTTCCGAGAATACGCGCCGGGTCCATCTTTTTCGACGGAAGCGGACCGCAGCTGTATTCAAAACATAACACCCACGTGCAGACTCTGAATCTGCGGCACGATAAAGGTGACAATATTAACAATAACACAGAAACAACGAAACGAAAAAGAAAAAAAAACGACAAAATCAACACAATCTGAGCGAGTCAACAGCAGCAACATCAGGCAGGCGTGACGCTCCGCTCCTGAGACGCTCCCGGTGGGATCTGCAGCTGCGTGGAGGACGGAACAAAAACGGCGTCGCACACACTCCAGGTAACAGAGACGCGCCTGATGGAATCCAGGGGCGAGCGTCCCCGTGAGCACACAAACACCGCCCCTCCCCCCTCACACCAGCTCTCCTAAATAGAATGCATCCATCATTAATGGAATAAATTCCACCTGTGCTTTCTCCTGCGTGAAGAGCCAAAACGTCTGCCGCGGAAAGGGCTCTCTAGGGCCGAGTAACAAACTGTCATCGAGGTGATCGTTGTCGGCCAAGGTCACAGCATCCGTGACATCTCCTGCGACCGATCCAGTGGGTGCTCGGGCACCCACCTGGGAAATAATACCGCGAGGTGACCGAATCAGAAGAAAAAAAGGGCACGGCGGACAAAAGGCACGGCGGGGCTTTTAGCTGTGATCGAAACCTGCGACCGTTCTTGCATCAATCTTTGTTTGCACCTTTGTCGCGACCCCTCCTTTCCACCGGGGGCCTCCGCGTCTGTTTTGCTGCCTCTGCTTTGTTTTGCGGGATGAAGGTCAGGAGGACTTTATGAGCCACACCTGAGCCCCCGTGTGCTTCTCTCTCTATAAACCTCACCGCCACCCCCACACACACACGAGAGAGATCCCCTCTTCCATCCCCGTCTGTTTTATTTGCTGCAGACGTTTGCACACACCCACACATGCTTACATTAGTGATTACTGACTTCCACGTTCCTTTTTTTTTTACGTTTTGGAGAATAAATATGCTCGTGCACAGCCTGAAAACTCGCCTGGTCTCCCTTTTTTTATTTTTTTGTCCCACATCTAAGAGCTGGGCTGTGACAACTTTTGCATCACCTGACCTAATTAGCTCTAACAGGCGTACAAAGACTTTTAAACCCAGGGCCATTGGAAACAGTTCAACGCGCCCCGTCCATTAGCTTACCATTGAAGTCACGTTGGCACTTATTTGCACTAAGAGATAGCTTTGATTAGAGCCACATTTGGGCTACAGGGTGAAGCCCGGGCGGATTAGAGGACCTAAAAATGAATATTCAGTCATTATCTACTCGCCCCCATGCAGACTGAAAGTCGGGCGAATTTTCATAATCCACAAAAACAGCAAAACAGTGTCTCCTGAACGAGTGACGTAGATGGAGACTGGTTTTAAAGCATCAATAAACAAACAGGAAATGGCTCCGGTGCAGCTTGTCCGGAGCAATGCAAGTCTCCAGAAGCCACGAGATCCCAAATTGATTTGACAAGATGTTATTTACACCCCTTTTTTTAAGCAGGTAGCACCGTAGCTGCGAGGCTCAGAGTGTGAGCACACACCCCTCCGGCAGCGGCGCCGCACCTCGCAGGTGTAAACAACATATTTTCACATTCATCAGAATTATCCGGTTGTTTTTTGACATTTCAGAACAAGTCTCCATCGACGTCTGCCTTCTACGGTTGTTGAGGAGAATGCTGCGTTACCGCAAGCGACCGTCATTCAAGCCTTTATACTGTCTGAAAACTGATTATTGGTGTTCTGATTCTTGTTTCATTCAGTACACAATGGTGATTTGACTCTAAAGTGCTGTTCTACTTCTTATCATCAAATGCTCGCTCTTGATAAGAGATTTAATCTTGAAAGGAGATGCTTAAATGCATGTAGGTGAACGGTTAAGCTGCTTAAAGAAATATTTGCTGAAATGTGATCAGATACGAGCAGCTCACCTGGCGGAGCGCGCTCACTCTGTGAATGTACACAGGATGAATCTGTTCTACATGGAGGTTCGATTCCAGCCTGGGCTGTTAGCTGCATGTCATCCTCTCTTAAGCTATGAGTGTCCAATAAGGGCGAAAAAGCCCCAAAACATATTTATATTATTTATAAAAACAAATATTCTTCATTCAATGTTCACTCAGTCTGGCACCTGAGCAAACACTGTTCACTTTCAACAGTGTTCAATCAGTTTAGCCTTGGACTCACGCTAAAAATAACACAGTCAGACTCAAGATCGACATGAAAAAAAAAAAAAATCAAGACAAAAATTGGTGCAGAAGAATTTCAGATATCTTCATGTTAACTCCTTGCATTCTCCTCCCTTGTCAAAAACCTGGCACCTACATTACCCACAATGCAAACTGAGCATTTTCCTAATGCATTCACGCAAGATCAAACTTCTTCAAGACAGCGCGATGCTCGTTTTGTAAATGATAGTTCCAGATCTGATTGAAATAGACGATAAAGCATGGTTTGCTACCACAGCGTGTCCAATCAGGACGTCCTCCACAGCTCCACCCTCTCGTCCAAATTCGGTCACTTAAGGTTAAAAAGAAAAACAAGATGACAGCGGCCAAAACGGCCAAAATCCAGGCTTTAAACCAGGAGTCCACAAAACAATGGGTGACGTTGCGGAGGCTTCTTCTACGTCGAATGATATGACCACGCAATAAACATACAGACTGCATAAAGTCTATCACTGTGGTCTTCAAAAAGAACATCTTTTCATAGAAAAAAACAAAACCCACCTGAACACGTTATCTCTCTACCTTCAAAGCCGCCCGGCAGTCCAACTGTGGGACAAATCCTTGAAAAACTTGGCGCCCCAATTCATCGCAGGGGTCCGAAGATCAAAGATAGTTTAATTTCTTCTAATTTAACGCACCACCAGAAGAGAGCAGGGACGGCTTCATCGACCGAAACTCTGCAGCAGAGGAAGCGCTGGGATCGCTGGCTTTACACATCTTTGTTCAAAAAAAAAAAACCCACTCACTGACCAACAAATCCAATCTGTCCAGCAATCTCATTACATGTTGACATCAACCTGACCTGACCACTCAGAATAATTAGTTAATTAGAGTGTGTGCCTGTAAAATGACTCGGTCTCCACGCACGGCTGCCCGTCTTCAATGCGCAGGGTTAACAGCATTAACACTGACTTGGAGAGCGGCTTCACGTTATTGATGTCACATAGGGAGAGGCAACCCACGAGGCTGCAGGTTCCCCTCCCGATCAATCACTGCACCGGCTGATTTCACACGCCGCTTCCTCCTCCCTGGTGTTCCCGGTGTAGAAATCGCTTCTGCTTGTTCCTCACTAAAACAAATTGCCGCGTTATCTTCGTGTGAGGGAGAGGCAGACTGGCGCGCGGACCTTTTTTTAAATACTCTCCTTCCCGAAGGTTGTTTGTGTTCCCTGTCGCCGTGGCCGTGGGCCGGCCGCACGCTGAGAAGAAGCTTGTTAGCTTTCTGGTGTTGCAGTGTTTTAACCATATGAGCAGGAACTCCAGCGCCTACGCTGAGCATCTCTAAATGATTTAATCAATTTATCATTAGCGTCCAACATCACAGCTTTAAATAAGGGTTGTGTCTGTACATTTATATATCACATGTCTTGACATTAGATTTAAATTTAAAAGGGGCAGATTTGACGCTGTGAGGTTAATGATGTTCCTCCACTTGTTCGAGTCAGGATCATTTTTTCACATATTAAAGTTGTGTCAGGCAGGAAATATTTCCGAACGTTTTATATGCTGAATTAATCTTTTTTAATTGGAACAAACCTGGCGACAGTGCAGACTGCCAGGTTTAAATATAGTCAGAGACGCAGGCTTGGCTGCAGAGCGTCTATTAAGAAAAGGAAAATAAACAGTTTTATTGGGTGATAAATCGAAGCTGAAACCCAAAATTCACTGGTGGGCCAACACCCTTAAAACGTTTTAAAATCTATCTAAATCATGACCTGTAAAATAAGCAGATTGTTTTATGGGTTGAATAATGACACAATCTGCGTTTAAATCAGTTCCCTAAAAACCTCATTTTCACGTTTGCAATTCGTCTGCCACTGGTCACGAAATCTCCAGAGAAAATGAGCAAGGCTGGCTGGCGATCCAGTCAGTCTGGCACCACATCTATCTGCTTTCACGTCTCCATCTAACTACGAATTGAGAATCTCTGTGTGTCTGTCTGTTATTGTTACATCTTGAGAACATCCGATATTCTCCACACAGGATGTGCAGTGTTGAATTCGGTGTTGTTTGGACGCTTTTGAACACTGACCGTGTTCGATGTTAATACATTTTGAAAGAACAACGAACACCGCTCTGTGCAGCAGCGGGGCCGCGGCTTAGCGCGACGTCAGCTGCTCCGGGACGCCTCTCTGATTGGTTGTCGTGGTCCAGCTCGGAAAGTACAGAAGTGATCATCCTGATTTAAAATAAAACGTGGTTGATATTATCGGTGCTGGAGATATACTTGCTGCTGAACCGTAGATTCACGTAGACAAACGGCTGCGTGATATAATACGTGTGTTCCAGGGATTACCACATCAGCTTGTAGTCCCCGCTGTTGCCGATGTGCTTACTGACTCCTGACAGTGTCACTTCCTCACACCAACGCTACACTGCTTCTAGCATTCATGCGCACATTGCTTCATAGTATATCTTCGTCCTAAGACTGGATCTGCCAACCCCTCACGTTACCAGATCGTAGGGCTGCCACTTTTTAGTCGAAATCCAATCCTTCATTCGAATGTTCATATTCGAGCTGTAATAACCTGTTTGAAATGTCAAGTCGAGAGGCTGTTTGTTGTAGTTTGCCTTCTGATCCAGCAGCAGGCGCTCTCAAACATCACTATCAGTTTGGCGTATGGTCCGACTGACCGATCAGTGAACTGAGCTAACGCTAACATGATGTTGTTTTGCTAAGAAAACGGAGGATTCAAAAGGAGGAAAGGAACAAATTGTCATTTCTTTACAAATTCGTTCGGTCTTGATTTTTGGAAACAGCGACAGCCTACAAGACAATCTGCGCCTCACATCTGTAACGTTCGAGGACCCAGACCGGGATTTTCCTTCAGCTGTGAGGAGTCGGGGTTAAATCTGCCCTAAAGCTCTGCAGCGTGAACTCTTCTTGACTCCGACGATACACCTGCCGTGACGTAGCTGGGCTGGAGAGAAGTCTTTTCACTTGGTGGACTGGTACCAGAGGAAGCACAGCGTCGGGTGTCGTCGTTCGATTTTCTCGAAAGCACATTTTGAATGGCATTTTCTGAACAGACTCTGCACTACGTGTCGACTGCACGGATGAATGAAGCTCGCGGTTTGTTTCGTCTTGAAGCGATCTGGTTGCCTTTCGCGACTGCGGCGCCCGACAATAACACCACTTGGAAACGCTCGGGGTGGGATTCTGTCTGTTTCCACTTAAATGTGAGAGCAAACAGAGGAGCGGCAGCCCGAGCTCGACTTGAATAAAATTCACTTGTGTCACCCCTTAAGAGTTACTTAAGGTAGCGTATAATGAAGCGGGTCTATTCTCGAACACAAGTGGAAAAACAGCACCGGGCTCCGCCGTCGAACCTCCCTTTCATTCGAGTGTTTCTACGAGCGTAAAAGAAACGAAACCGTCGGTAACAAAATGGGAACACGGTGCAGTAAGAGGTGAATAAGCACACAGTCTCCCTCCTGGAAGAAAAAAAAAATGGAGAGAAAACAGGGGTGTTGGCAGGTACGCAATAAAGGCTGAGGAATCTCTGCTATTCTTGGAGGTCTGTCTTCTACAACCCTCTGGGGTCATCACCATTTCCACTTTCATTTCTGGCTTCCTCTCTCTCTCTCTCGGCTCGTGAGAGCGCCCGGGCTGACGGCCCCCGACGCCGCTCGCAGACACACACACGGACGCGGAGATTAATGCGAGTGTGTGTACACGGTCATAAAAATGTCGCCCGTGCGGCTGCGCTCGCACACATTCCTGACACGGCCGCGCCACCTCTGTCGCCGTTCCTCTGCGCCGAAATTCCCTGAGCCAATATCAGTGTTGACGTTAACGCGCCGACGTGGCCCTTCCAATCAGTCAAACTCAGCCTGCGAGAACCCTTTAAAGAAGCCGAAGGGCTCCCTGGGCTGGGAATAAAGGGACCAGATACTGGCTCGTCATAATACACTCTTCTAATTACACTCCAGATTGAATAATATAAAAAGGGTGTAAAGAGGGGATAAGATAAGGGCCCGTGGGACAGCCGATGTATTGAATCTCAAAGCGTTCCCAGCGACATCGCCTAATTTCCTCGTAATCACGCCTGGCGCTCCACTCGGGGCTCGTGTGCCAGTGGACACGCACGAGGACCAGTGATGAAAACTGGTTCTGCCACAGCGGGGACGAGAGAACTGTGTCACGGCTGCCAATTAAAATAAAGGGCGGAAGTGAGGGAAGCACCTTGTTTCACCATTTCTCTGTATCTCCACTGTCTCACTCCATCACTGTTAATAATTGATCAAAGTTTGCAGTCTCGGCTTTGATATATCCATGGCAACGGCCTGCGCGGAGAGTGTGTGCCTGCGTGTGTGTGTGTGTGTGTGTGTGGATCTCAGAAGGCTGTAAATAGTCTGATGCTGTCGCCAGAATAGCCAGAGAAACAAGCCGTTCTGCTACCACGGGGTATCTGCATCCATTAAAAGGACAGGCTGGGATTAAGTGTTGAGCTTCATGAATATTGTATGATGTTGAACAAGCTGAGGACACCGCTTGATACTCCCAACCCTAATGGTCACAGACTGGCGTGCGTGCGTGTGTGTGCGTGTTTAGGCACCTGTTTGCCAACTTTAAGGCGCACATCGTGTTCAACGCTGCCGCTGGACTTGAAAGATTGCGATAAAAGTTACGCCCTCGTCTTAATCTCGCGGTTAAACAAAGAGCGAGCGAGCTGGAGATTTGTCCTCTGACCAAACACGAATGAGGAGTGAGTCGTAATAACGGGATGTAAATATGACGGCTAATTAATCCCTCTCTTATAATTGCCTCGCTGCCTCTCAGAGGGTAAGATCCTCATTACTATTCCAGCCAGGTGATAAATGTTTGCAATCAGAGGGTGAAAAAGATGAAAAAAAAAAAGGCACTGTACCCCGAGCAGGAGCAATAAAATCCCCCCTCCTCGACTTGATTCAAGGAATTAACCAGCGCCACTTAGACAATGTTACACCAGCCTCTTTGAGCCGTTCTATTCAAAGGATCTGCATCTTCCTCTCCGAGCCCGAGGCGCCAGCGACTCCCGAAGCACGGAAGGAGCGACGCTTTCCAATCCCTATGAAATCTGTTCACGCAATTGCTTTATCTTTATGTTTATGGCAGCTACATCTGCAGCTGCCTGCTTCACTACACTTGTAATCAGAGGACGCACAGACGCTCGCACGCACACACACACACACACGTTTGATCTGTTTAGCATTTGATTGCGAGAGAACAAGGTGTACGCTTAACAGAATGCGAATAAGCGTGCGTCGGCTCCGCATAGATCCAGCCACATGAATTTGCACACATATTTCCACAGAGCTGAAACCTTATTTGTTTCTGGTGGTTTGCTTCAAGAGTAACTGTGTTGCCATGCCAACTCTCCCTCTCTCTCTCTCTCTCTCTCTCTCTCTCACACACACACACACACACACACACAAACACACATGCTCTCACCCTCTCTCTCTCTCTCTGCTATTCTGTTTAACAGGATTCCAATGCAGAGCCGTGTACACCAATCAGAATAAAGCTCGTAGCAAATTTCTAACCAGTCCCGGTGCGGTTAACTGTTTGGTGCCCCGGCCGCTCTCCAGGCAGGCATCTGTCCTGCAGCATGATTGATAATAACCCTCAGGAGAGGCGACAGGGGGGGGATATCCAGTAATTGTTTTCCTGTGTCTCCACTCATGCCATTCTCGAGAAAAATGGTTCCCCTTTTTTTGGGGGGGGTTGGAAGGGGGATGAAACTTTCAGAATATCAACTAGGACGTGCAGCAAGGAGGCGCAAATAAATCCCCTTTTTAGAGTAATAAATAATGGGCTTCTTGATTAAAGTGTGTGTCAGGAGTAGTGGGTGGTAAAAATGGGGCAGCGAGGGGAAATGAAAGCGGTCGGGGGGCGGATATTGGATTTATAGCGGTTGATAATGCTGACATTTTAAAATACCACCGTGATTAATGATTGATGAGCAACAAGCAGGAGGTGTGTTTGTTCATTTAGCACAAACCAGCTCTGTGCATGGAATGGCATGGCAGCCCCCCCCTTTTGTTAACCACAGTGAGGTTATTTATCAGCCGGGTGACCTTTGAGGAAAGCTCTGACTTGAGGGGGGGAAAAGAGGCAGGTGTTCCTAAAAAAAAAAAAAAAAGAAAGATGAGGTAAAAAATATAACATACCTGAGAAATAAAATAAGTCAGAAAACAACAAACGTGATGCTCTGCCACACTTCAGCAGGCTCAGCAGCATCCCCCTCCTGATAATTGGAGAGGCAGCTCATCAGATCCCTCACTGACTTGACACCGCGCGTCTCTTAAGTGCGCACCTCCTCTGACTCTCCTCCACATGCACTCACCATGCTGTCGTAGTGGATGAGCTCCAGCTCGTAGTCGGGCAGGATGTCGCTCCGGTTGTTCACCAGGTCCAGGGCCATCTGAGCGGAGGGCATGCACGCCTGGCCGCCCGGCCAGCCGCCGCTCATGGGGAACAGCGCTCCGATGTACAGCTTCTTCTTGCCTGCGGATGGCCGTGGCCAGAGGAGGAGAAGGACGATGAGAGATGCCCGGAGGAGGATCGCATGCCCGCGGGCTGCGCGACTCACCCGCGGCGGCATGGCTCAAGGTGAGTTGAACCGGGAGGACGTTAATTAACCCGAGAGAGGTTATTTTTTTTTTACGCGCAACTGGAATTGGAGCGAACTCAACACGTGTCCGAGGGATTGCACGCGGGGCTTTGCAGGTGTTGTGTAACCCAACTATTTACTTTGAATCGCAAGAGTTTAGCGACCGGAGTAAATAATTTAGCCCGCGTATAATTTGGCACAATGCATGGTTAATTATACATGGCATGCTCGATATCTCCGGGACAAAGTCAGGCAGAGTTCAGTCGGGCTTCGCTCCGCGCCTCGGGATGCTCATCAGTCAAGTTTCGAAACGATCCGACTCGTTTTTCCGCGCGTCTTTTTCCACACATTTGGCTGAAAGTCGCTCGTGAATATTTGACAGCGCGTCCGTAGCTCACGACTTTTACGCACCACAACAACAGAAAAAAAAAAAAAAAAAGGACGCGCGAGCAGGCTGGAGGAGGCTGCAGCCCAGCACGGAACGGATCGGGTCAAACGAGCTGCAGCGGCGGGGACAGCGGGCTACATCTCCCTCCTGTTAGCGCGACAGTATTTCCAACAGATGAAACCATTTGCCGCGGAAAAAAGCAGGCGCGCCAGAGCTCTGCGTCTGATCCACTGCAGCACCGGCTGGCTGAGTGCGAGCGAGAGAGAGAGGAGCGAGGAGAGAGAGGGAGAGAGAGAGAGAGAGAGAGAGAGAGAGAGAGAGAGAGAGGAGAGAGAGAGAGAGAGAGAGAGAGAGAGAGAGAGAGAGAGAGAGGAGATGGAGAGAGAGAGAGAGGAGAGAGAGAGAGAAGATGGTAAGGGGAGGAGAGAGAGAGAGGATGAGAGCGAGGAGATGAGAGAGAGAGAGAGAGAGAGAGAGGAGAGAGGGAGAGAGAGAGGGAGGAGAGAGAGAGAGAAGATGGTAAGGGGAGGAGAGAGAGAGAGAGAAGATGATAGAGAGAGAGCGAGGAGAGAGAGAAGATGAGAGCGAGAGAGAGGAGATGGGAGAGAAAGAGAGGGAGAGAGAGAGAGGGAGAAGAGGGGAGAGAGAGAAGATGAGAGAGGAGAGAGAGAAGATGAGAGGAGAGGGAGAGAGAGAGGAGAGGAGATGTGAGAGAAAGAGAGGGAGAAAGAGAGGAAGAGAGAGAGAAGGGGGGTGGTGAGAGAGAGGGAGATAGCAGAGAAGATGGGGAGAGAGAAAGCGAGGAGAGAGAGACGATGAGAGAGAGGGAGAGGGGGAGAGGGAGAATATGAGAGAGGAGAGGGAGAAGATGAGAGGAGAGGGAAAAAGAGAGAGGAGAGAGAGAGAGACAAGATGGGAGAGGAGAGAGAGGGGGAGAGAGTGGAGAGAGAAAAGAGAGAGAGAGTAGGACTAATCTGAAATGTATACTGAGAGAGAGAGGGATGAGTGGTTGGGAGGGGGCTCTGGGCGAAATCCTTCTCAAAGATTTTCTAATGAGTTACACGCTGAGCTTAACTTAAAGAGTACATCCATTCCACGAGAGTCCCACACAACCTCATTTTGTCACATTTTCTTCTTTGCTTTGTGACTTCCTCTCCTCCCACGTGCTGCAGCTGCTGGCTGACACTGTTGCCTCTCCGCCGCATCCATCGCCGATATCTGATTGAATCAATACGTGTGGGCGACGTGTGCGGACCTCGCCGGGGTTAAAGGCCAACTTTTAAAAAAAAAACAAATCTATTTCATACGCAGAGAGACGGATCGGTTTTCTGTGAGTTTAACTTTAAATTAGTTTGTATGCAGGCAGATGAGCTTATGGGGGAAAATCAATATCAATCACAACATGATATAGAATAATCAAACTGAACTTGAGAGCAATAATGACTATTCAAATGTTTACGATTATTTTCATTGATCTGTGAATAATTTTCTCGGTTAAAGGGGCAGTATGTAGTTCTGGGGAAGAACTTTTAATCAGAAGAGAAAGATCTTCGCTGACTTTAGATTTCTTTGTGCCTAAACAAACAGAAAGCGAACTCTCTTTGTTCTCATGACTGACTAAACAAGCTGAACTAAAGCTGCTTATACACTGTACGATTTGAGAAATGTTGTTGTTAAAGGGATAGTTCGGGTTTTTTGAGGTGGGGTCATATAAAGCACATATCTATAGTCGGTCTGTTCCTTACCGTAGTTGCCGAGAACGTGCGGTCTGACGGCGATGTAAAGCGGTGTGAATTTTCTCTATACAACGTGCGCTTGAACTGATATAGATTTTTTTAGGTGGGCCTTGTTTAGGTGGTTAAAATTTGCTTCTCACCTGGACCCCGTTCACTGCAGTACAAAGCTGAGCGTCTGGGCTGCAGCTGCTCTCTGCTTCTCCAAACTGAGGCTGCGCTGATCGGCAACTACGGTAGGGAACAGACCGGCTATAGATATGTACTTTATATGACCCCACTTCAAAAAACCCCGAACTATCCCTTTAAGTCCAGCTCATACTGTACCAGTTAATCGTCTGCGATGGAAAGCCAAAGCTCACGATAAATCAAGCCACGACCTGAGAGCTCACACTACACGTGTATAATCTGCCTGTCGGCCCCTGCGGACCATCCTGACTATTGACAATTGTCAATAAAGATCAGTTTGAAAGCTCAGAGGCAGGTGTTAGCAACAATGCTAACAAAGCAGAAGCGTGCTGCCTTCATAATCTGTGCAATGTCCTGAAACCTCAGAGAAAAGGGGCTCACGCATACGGGCTCAAAGATGGCTCAGAAGACGTTGATATTATGGTTGTGTGAGAACCTGCATCGGCCGATCAAAATTTCGGACATGTCAGAAATTCATCCGACTGTCCAACAGCCAGTCGGGAGCAGGTGATTGGTCCTCGCTCTCTCCTCTACACTGCACGGTAAACGACGCAGACGAGTTGTTCAGCTCAGAAATCGTGTCAACATGGGCTAAAATCGTACAGTGTATGCTTGACTTGACGGACAACACAATTTCATGCTGTTTTGTTTTGTTTATATGTGGCGGACCCTGCCACCTTTTCTAGCTTCAAACAGTGTTCTGGGGACCTGATTTTCCTCTGAGAACAGCTTGTTTATTCAGTTACGGAAGCAATAAATATGTCTGACCTTGTATTATTGCCTCATTAACATTGTAAATATTAAAACTCTGACTTTGAATTTCTTCTCCAAAACCACGTAATGCCCCTTTAAATCAATACACGTGGGCACATTCGGACCCCACCAGGGTTAAAGGCCAACTTTAAAAACGATTCAACACTCAGAGAGACAGATTAGTTTTCTGCAAGTAAACATTAAATTAGTTTTTTGCAGGCAGCTGAGCAAATGGGGCAAATCAATATCATCACAGCATCTATGATGAGGAATTCTCTTATATTGATCGATTGTTTGATCGATTGATTGACCAATTTGGCTGCCGTGTGGTGATTAACATAAAATAATCAAACTGAAATTGAAAGCAGTAACGTAATGCATGAATCTGTTCCACTGTTATTTTTTATTGTTGATTAATCTGTGAAATATTTTCTCGGTTAAAGGTGCAGTACGTAGTTTTAGGGAAGAATTTGTACTATTATTATTTTCCTCTGAGAACTGCTTGTTTATTCAATTATGGAAAAAATATATATTACTAAGTTTGTAGTATGTATTCCCTCTCTGTCTGAAACACTCTTGTTTTAGCTCCTGTCTCTTTAAGGCCCCTCCTCCCTCCTGAATACCCAGTCTGCTCTGATTGGTCAGCTCACACACGCCTGAGCCAGCACAGCTAACAACAACAGAGCAGCTGTGCTAAATTAATTCTTCTGTGCCAAACTGGCTGTTGGACATAAATTATGCAAATGGTGTGTCGTGTGATGTCACGGAATTAAAGACGGGAATAGTGATGAGGCGTTTCAGAGCGGCGTTTTTTGTGGGAAAGAGGAGCTTCTGTCGGTGGTCTTGACCTTTTACATGCACAAGAACCCATATAAAACACTGAAGGAAAGGAAAAAAGCATCATAGGTCTTTAAATTTCTGGCTCGCTAATGATTTTTTTCATAATCGAATAATCTGTTTATCCTTTTTTCTATTAATCCAGTAATCACTTTGTCTATTAAATGTCACAAACTCATTTTAAAAAAGGCCATCACAGTTTCCTGAAGCCCAAAGTTATATCCAACTATTCACTTTACATATAAAGCAAAGAAAAGCTGTAAATTGTTCAAATTGAGAAGCCCAAACAAGATTATGTTTGGCTTTTTTTTGTCATTTAAAATTTAATTAAAAAAGATGACAAAGGAGCAGGGGAGCGCTGACTGATGTGTGGCCTTTAATGTTGCAAAAAAATGCCAAGTCAAGCCAATTGTATTTTTCACAAACAGATCTAAACAGACCAGCGTTTCAGCTGTGGAGACAAATTAATCCATTTCTTCTTGTAACTTAAAACTACAGTATGTCTGTGCTTGTTTCTGTGATTATAATGAATGGAGGTTGGCACTTGGATATTGACCATGGCAACTCCCACTCTCAGATCCATTATCCAATAGATTTTAATTCCTGCTCAATCAATTATCCAATGGCATGTCTTTGGCTCTGACAAAGACACAGCAGTGTTGAAACTATTCTCTTTTTGCGAATTAATCAGTGTGTTTTAGTCCTTTTCTTCCGTCTGACGTTTGCTGAAGTGCTGAGAAGCATCAGATTCAGCTGCATACGACTGGAAGATGCGCGGAAAGACCCTTTTAGGTTGCTGATTCATAAAATAAATATATCTAAGCATCAACTAAGTGATTAATTAACATGTTTGTAGTTCAGTTTGACCCGTTTAAACTAATTGCACTGCAATCCT
The DNA here is from genome assembly GCA_039737535.1 of Lagodon rhomboides. Classification (NCBI taxonomy): domain Eukaryota; kingdom Metazoa; phylum Chordata; class Actinopteri; order Spariformes; family Sparidae; genus Lagodon; species Lagodon rhomboides. The sequence goes on along the minus strand of CM077788.1, from coordinate 27,822,932 downwards.
TGAACACAGCATCTAATGGGACCACTGCAACCAACTGAATATAGATACGTATTAATCAACGTGCAGCATGCCGAATGAATTAGCGGGTTGGTCCGGTAATAAGAGACCCGACTTTGATGCGAATGCAACATGAGTGCAAGGTTAAGAAAACCGAGCCAGTGTGCAAAACGTAAGGAATAAAACAAAGCCATTATGTCGAGTTGAATATGCTCTGAGTAGATGCAGGTCACAGGGAGAATGAATGCAGTTGTGTGGCAGCAGCAGTGGTAGCGCAGTAAAAGTAGAGCGACAATATAAATCTGCAGCCACGCGAGCTGCTCTGCGAGGCTGCACCGAGGCTGCACCGAGGCACAGGGGGGCTCACAACTTGCTCACAATGTTGGTGTTGCGCAGGTATAAAGCTGACCGTATTCGCCATCTTTGTCTGGGAGGGACTTTGCTTTTCCATATGCTGCCCCCCCAATTAGTTTGGAATTTGACCGGTGGCCAATTCATACAATTAACACCTTTAAATTGTGTTGAGTGCTCCTGGGAAATGGGAAAACCAGTACTTCCAAAAACCAGAGGCAATCCAGGCACTCCAAACAAGAACTACTATCAAAACCAAGGATCCTTAAAGAGAAGGAAGGATCACTGAATCTCACTTTGGTGCCAGACTGTGGTGTCGGCTGTGTTGAAGTCACACTAAAACCCAACATACCTACGTCCAAATAACACACTTTTCACATTTCTTTAAAAGACACATTGTTCGTTCCGCGTCTTTGTGTAGGAAAAGGCTCCTGTTCGGGGTGTAATCGCAGTCTCATGAGCAGAAATCAGTCGGACCTGCCCCGTTTGATCACAATATTATCAGCCTGTCAATCATTTGGGGGAAAAGTCAGTGGTTAACCGACTCTCTGAAGTTTGTCCTTTCATCTTCTGGAGGCGTTACTTCGTTAGAAGTCATACGAGGTAGATATGTTGGGTTTTAGTCAGTTTCTCCACACGTCTCCCATCGGATCCAATACAACCAGCACGACAGTCTGGCCCAAAAATCAAGAGTCAATAATGTAATGACCCTTCCTGCTGGGGAGGAAATATTAAAAAGCCTTTATTATAGTGGCTAAATCATTAAAAAAGCCACTATAATAAAGGCTTTTTAATATTTCCTTCCTCATTTTGGTGAGTGCCTGGACGGCCTCTGGTTTTTTTAACCACATTTAGCCTGGTTTTAACCTAGATACTGTACCTGGATGCTTTGTGACCTGCTAATCAATAACTCCATGCTTCCTGGGCTCGCGCACACAAGCGGTGTGCGACTGTGCTCTGTAACCACCTCTGCTAATCCATACACCATTTCATTTCTGCCTCCCCTCCTCGGCCAAGTCTATAAAATGCTACAGAGGCTGCCTCGAGAAATCAGCAAAAAATGTGGCAGGCGTATCAATCACGGCTGATTTTATTTGCTTTCACTTCCAGAGTGGAAACAGTGATGTAGTTATTGTAGATCAGGGAGCGGCTGGACTCCCTGCACACCTGTTTGAGCCCTCTGTTCACGTCCCCGACACACAAAGACATGCGACGGTGCACACACACACACACACACTCGGCTATAAAATCGCGCACAATGGCCTTTCAGCCTTTACAGAACTGAGCGATCACACGGCTGGTTTTCATTTATGTCTCTTCTCTGAAACGATCTTCTGATGTTTTTCAGAGACGCATCTGCAAAACATCATTTGATATCGACGAATCCTTTTGAGGGATGTTTCACCGCCAGAGGTTAACGACTCGTTAGAGAAGAAGAAAAAAAAAAACAGAAAGTTATTGTCGTGGCAACAAAACTTTATCCCATCTTCAGCGCAGCCTATTTGGATTATCGACTGTGTTTTTATCCCATTTTTGCTCGTGTTCCTGCGGATCTTGTGTAAGCGCTCTAATTGCGATGTAACGTTATTGTTAAAGTTCCCCTTTGAAAATAAGTTATTGCAGCAATTGAGAAGAAGACCATTATTTCTCCAGTCTAAATTAAAAACCCTCTGTAGTCAGGCGATGGAATATGACTATTATATAACCTTGGTTCATTACCCAAATCTCATTATCTGGATATCTCCGTGTAGCAGAGAGCTATTCAGCTGCTAACAAGCCCTCACAGGCTGAGGTGAGTGTAGTGATCATCTGCTGGCATTTGCCTTCCACTTCCACCTCCTCATCCTCGCTGCCACCCTGTGACCCATCCAACGCACTATCAATTATTCAGCCGTGAACTTCATGTGCCGTTCCGCTCCGTAAGCCTGCAGCCAGCGCAGGCGAGGCGCACCAGCATCGGGGGTAGTACAGTGTTAACAACCCCCATGGTGGCAAATGTCACATTCGGAGAAGACATTAGCTGTGGCACAGCCTGGAAAAAGATGCAATGGAGACGCGAGTGCGGTAACATGTTGCTGAGCCGCTTTAATGAGGGCCTTGTTCTGTATATTTGTGTGTCTGCAGTTTGCACACTGGGCATCCTTCAGGATAATGGCCTGTTTCTCACTCGGCAGATGCGTTATAGCCAAAATAATGTGTTGAATGTTCCCCCGTTTGAGCACAATCGCCGGATTACGCGGTCCTCCACCTGCAGAGCACATTGTATCCGTGGAGCGATCCCAATCATTGTGAAAACCGCAAATATATTGTGCGACTGTTCTGATTCCCCAAGACGCCGATATTGTGTCGACGTAAAGGTTTTTTTTTCCACAATGCTGACTGGACAAGTCACATTCGTCGTGCAGAGATCAGACTTCGGTCAAAGAGGATTTTAAAGCGCATTCTTTGTAGCAGGTGGTGAAAAAACTCAAGCCTCATCAGGACATGACAGTGTTATTGGAGTCAAAATTTATAGCCGCATAAATGTTGGCCAGCGTTGCTCGGGAAATACAGTTCATCATGCGGTAAAAAAGCTGTAACATTGATACAATATCATCATTGCATAATTTGTCCGGCAGCAGCGCACTACACACTACCTTGTTTGCAGCTCTCGGCAGCGGCGCAGTTATTAGAGTAATACATCATGCCTGAGTATCACTGGAGAGGGGAGTTAAGAATAATAAGTTCATTGTTCGCGAGGGCATAACTCTGTAGCATCATTTGGTAACCAACGTGTATATTATTATCAGTATAGCGATGAAAAAAGGAATACCTTCTGCTGTGTCGATTTCAACAAAATTTTAAGTATTCGTCGGCTTTAAAAATCCATAACTGCCACGAGCAAGGCTCAAATTCACATTCCTGTCAGGTGAGCAGTGCGGATAGATCCAACGAGGTCAATCATCTTTTTAATTCTCAGCTCAACTTTCTTGGGAAACCCCGACTCTCCTCTCACAGGCAGCACCTGCTCCTGGCAGGCGAACATGCAGCCTGGTTGTATGTTTCAGGTAGCACACAACACATTGATAAATCCTAATGATCAGGAACAGACTTTACCGTGAGGCGAGGCAGCCGACTGCCCGGGGCCCAAACAGAAAGGGCTCCAGCAGCTTTAAATTTATCATGATGTTTGGATATGAAAAATATTTAATTTTGTTACTAGAGCACCACAGCATGTAGAAAAATATGCAAGTCAGCTGGATACGACTCACTTACTGTGTACTTCTACTCCAGAAGGGAAGAAAATACTACTAAATGTGTAATGACACTAGTAGCTTAATTTACTTACAAAATATAACAGTTAAAACACAATGTTTTACTAATTTATGAAACTTTCCAGCATTATATTACAATTGAAGGTTCCACTTTGAACAGACTCTAAGTATTTTTAAGTACATTGTGCTGATAATTCCTCTTTCACGCTGCAGTTTATGTACAAACTTGAATGCAGGACTTTGACTGTTCTGTATAAAATCTTTTAAAATTAATTTGAATATTTCTTTTTCTACTGCCAACATCAACATTAAAGATGGTGTTTGCCTCTTGCCCCCAAGTCTGTAAATCTGCAAATCTGCTAATGATACTACTAAGACTTTTTGTTGCCATCAGTCTGATTAGTCTTATTCCTCTGTGCCACAGAACTCAACTGTTATAACAAAACTATTTTTTTAAACACACAAATGATCCTTCATCTGCTTTGATGACGTTTAATGGTATCTTATTTTGAGTCAGTGCCCTGCTGCCGCTGATACTCACTAGTGCACTCATCCATCTCTGAAACTAGTCTAAAAAAATGCAGTTTTTATTCCTGTTTACAACATTCACTAGTCACTGACTTTTCAGGGGCGATAATGATACCGATGATTAGAAATCAGGGAGACTGATAGAGATGTCTGAGACAAATATTCATCTGTGTTAAAAATCTTTGTGTCAAGTCCAATTTTTCAGGTACTTGACTTGAGTATTTCCATTTTCTGCTCCTTTAAACTTCCTCTCCACTGCATTTATTTAATGAATTCAGTTACTAGTTCAGTGCAGATTCAGTTTATTTAATTGTTTGCAGGCCATTAATTGTGTCGTGTTACCAATCAGATAGTGTTGTGGGCGAGACATCGTGGGAGAGGACGCTGCATCACTCACAGAAAAATAATGGTGCTTCAATGGTTCTTCAAAAGGCTCTCTGGTTCTTTAAAGAACCATCACCAACTGAAGAACCTTTTTACATAGGGGATGGTTCTTCACATACTTTATGTGGTTCTGTAAAGTACTTAAGGTTCTTCGTTTTTATTGGAGTTATTTTATGGCATATAATAGCATGAAATTAGGGCTGCAACTAACTATTTTCATTAATCAGGTTAGTCTTTTTTTTTTAAGTTACTTTTGGACACTTCAAAATGTCTGGCAGTTGTCATGTTTTACACGTTACGTTTTTGTCTCTTTTCTTGATGGCTCGTTCTTTCAAGTTTTAATGTTTGGATATGTGAAAATAATTTTAAAAGGTATTTTCTTGCTTGTTGTAGAGAGTAATGTTGGTTATATAAAGGTTTTTGTGTCTGATTGCTGAGACATCTATTGACTAAAATAACTGTTTGGACAGTGGATTGTGTGCAGGAGGCTGTTCCGTTTGTGTGGTTTCAAAGGTCTTACAGTCTTTTAACTTGAAACCCTGCAATGTCCATGTTCTGCACAGAATGTATAATGTGTCTTAATAGCTGGCAATGAAATAAAAAAGAATGTCAATACAAAACGGCCAACAACTATGTTATTGTACTTAATGATTTGATTTAAAATGCTCAAAGAACCATTTATTCTGAAAAATTACTGAAGAACCATTTAAAATAGGTTCTTTACTGAACCAGTTGGGTCCACAAAGAACTTTCTTGAAAATGGTTCCTTAAAGAACCTATTTTTGCTAAAGTTCTTTGAAGCACCATTTATGGTGCCTAAAGGAACCATTTTTTGATGGTTCTTTGAGGAACCTTTGGGGGTTCTTTAAAGAACCGTTTGCAGGAATGGTTCGTCAAAGAACCTCTTGCTAAATATAAAAATGGTTCTTCTATGGCATCACTCCGAAGAACCATTTTTGGTTCCAGTTAGCACCTTTATTTTTCTGTGTACAGAACCATCAGTAGCACATTTTTAAATTAGTTTATTTTACAGGAAATCCACAGGTACTGATAATCAGAAAAATGCTGCATCGGTCTATCCCTTATATGTAGCACTGATGTAGTCCTCACTTTCAAGGACCTGGTGACCCTTTAATGTAGCTCGTATTGTGTAAATCCGTTTGAATGTCTCCTTTTTCTGCACATGCAAGCACAGAATAATGAAGTATTGTCTTTTCTATTTTTTGTGGGCTGGGTGATACGGCCTTAGAATAATATTGTGATACACAATATATATCTTGATATTCTGAGATTACCTCAAAAGAACTTTATTAATACTAGGACTGGGCGACACAAAATCAAATCTCAGAATATTTTTGCCCAAATACCTCGATATCGATATTGCGACAATATTGTAGGGATGACTTAAATTATGTTAACGACAATCATCAGTATGACAGTCTGGTAAGTTCATAAAATCACTTTACTGTAATGCAGCTTTTAAAATCAGTAAGAAACAACAGTCAATGCCGTATCACAATATAGCAACATCCAAGATGTATCACGATATAGTCTCATATCACGATAATGTTATCATATCGACATGGTGCACACGCACAGAGCTTCAGCTGTGTTAGCTTGTTATGTTGTTTGTATTCACTGTCTATATGTGGCTTTGTTATACTGTACTGGGAGGAAACTGAAACTAGAGATCCTGCTGCATATACGTGTGTGCGGCACACACTCACACACACACACACACACACAAGGTAGAGCAGACACAGACAGGAGCAGGGTATTAACCTTTCTCCCGCTGAGGAGGCAGTAAGTGGGTGGTGATGGCACATGGAGTGGAGAGAGAGGGAGCAGAGCCAGAAGGAGGTCAGTATTGTGACAGTAGATGGAAATTTCTATTTGAGGAAACAGAGTTCTCCGCTGCGTTGTTAATCATGCGTTTGTCAAGTCAGTCCGTGACATTTGGAAAAAAAAAAGTTTTTCATCGGTAAAGTAGGGGGGATTACTTTGGTAAAACTATACATCGGGCTCAGAGTCGCACGCTGCGTCTTTGTCTGCGTATGTATGAACAGTGTTTGGCTCGTGAAAGGCGAGAACAGGTCCGTGCCTAATTCATTAGTGTAACGCTGCAGTGTTGTGAGCCTTCCAAGGATTGTAGCGAGCGTATGATTCAATATCTGGCCAATTCCTAATGTGGTGACATAACTGTGCAAGAGGGTGAGCCATCCTGCAACAGTAACAAATGTATTCATCATCCTCTGCCGGGGATCTGATAAAATGGCTGTACTAGTAGATGTTTTGACCCGCTCTTTTTATTATTTTTTTTTTCTCAGGGAAGGCTGGCGAAGCACATTAGTTCATTTGCAGAAGTGACCTGCTGCTGCAAACTCAGTGCAGTTTTTACCCTCGCAGCATTAGACCCGCAGATATAATGGAGCTGTATGTAGGATGGACTGGGCGACGTGAGCAGACTGTTCCACACCTGATTATATTTATGCCCGCATGGTGAGGAGGCATGGGGCGACGTGATAATTTTATGTCACGATTATCCCGGCCATTACCTCTATAATCGTTAGATTAGGTTTTAAATGGGCTCCGTGGAACGTCTGTGTTGTGCTGGAAGTCGCATCCCCTGCCAGTCGAGGAAAATCTGACCACAATCCAGCAGCTTTAAAGAACTAAAGCAGCATTATGACTTTAGAATAACAGCTTTAAAATCATTTTTAATGCCACAGTGATTTGTAATAGGGTGATGGTGTCTATAGCGCATCACACACAGCACCAACCATCACTGATTTTGGTGAAACTGGATCATATTTTATGCAAAGAATGTCTTGAGGCTGCTCTGCCGCAACCATGTATGATTTAGGAAGTTTCTGGAATGCATCCTGTAGCTGTTGCTCAGTGTAGCCGGGAGTTAGCTCTGCTAGCTCTGCTCGGACTCATCGCCCAGCCACAGAGAGAGCGTTCACACCGCGATCACAGCGGCTCTGAACTGCCGGGAGGAGGACCCGGGCTCAGCAGCCTCCACAGACACCATGTGAGGGGTCAAAGAGAGGCTGAAGAGGACGATGACGGAGGGAAAGTTTTTTTTTTCTCTTCTGTGTTGACGCAGTTGCATGAAGTTTGGCCTCCTTGGTAAAGTTGTCGGCTCGCTAGTCAAGTCAGCCCATTTCAACAGAGGTTTAGTCGGCAGCATGTTAAAGCTGGATGTTAGCATCACGTTCAGGTTACAGCTGTGTGAAGCCGTGTGACTGCCTGTTGAGCGTGCATGTTATCTTCAAGACCGAGTTTTGTTTGTAGTCTGAACGTAACGTCACATTGCATCTGATGTATTGTTACAAAAAAACCTGGGTTGTGAATTTACGACAGTTGGGGGGCGCCAAATCTCAAAATACGGATTACTACATTAAGTTGCTTTAAACAAAATCGTCCAGAAGCTCTGGGAAAGTCTCATTTTCACGCCATGTCACAAACCACTAGAATAAAAACTGATTAGAAACTGGGCCCCAAGCCCCTTTAAGACATACCTTATATTTTGTTTTGTTTTTCACCACAGAGAAGACACAGATCTTTTTTTAGTGAACATACAAACATATCTGAAATAATCACAAATCATAAGGTCCCTCTGCGTTAATAGAGGATAAATAAATGGTGGTAACCTCATCTCTCTATCGTTTGGAATCACCACGTCCAATTTAACATTTCCTCACAATTGTTTAGTTATTTATTTAATATCTATCTTTTTGCACTGACGAGAGAGCTGTCCCTCAATTTCGTTGTGCTAACGTATTTTTTATACTACCGTGCAATGACAATAAAGACTCTAAAATCTCTAAATCTAAAATCTAAAACAAGCCCAGCCAGGGTTTAGGACTTTGATATTATTGAGACGATGTGGGCTGCTCTTGTGATAATTCAAATTAAAAATCAGGAAGTCAATATACGACTGTACATGATCGAGTTTGACAGCTTTTTTAAGTCACCTCTGTGAGGATATTCACGTCTGTCCAGGTTCATGATTATCCTGATAATGACATTAGTGTTTTTTCCTGAGTGATCTTATATCCTCCGACCGACCACAGCTGCTCTCCTCAGGCCTATAAACGCTCTCCTTTTATATAAAAAAAAAACCCTTGTAGTCTTCGTAGATGGCAGGAGCAGCAAGTACACACAATTTTCATTAAAACTTGGGAACTAAAATGAACTACAGACATAAAGGGGGTTCGTTTGGATGAGCTGAAAATGCTACCACACTAATGATGCTTATGAGCAGATTAAATAGCCTTAATGTTCTTTTTCAGCGCTTTGATTCATAAAAGAAGGATTTGCTCAACGCCCTGGGATTTGAAAAATAATGTTGGTCGCGTTATGAGCTGAAGAGGAACGGAGGGAGTCCCTGTAATGTGTCTGTGTTGGAATATTAGATATGAAAAACTCATTTCTTTAACTGAGTAACAACGTCAAATACAATTAAAACTATAATCCTGTTTCTCACTGAAGAGAAATATTTAATTGGACAAGTTTTTCAGAGAAGGAATTTACTTTCCTTCACGATTTTTGCCAGCAGGGGATTAAAACCCTCAGTGACAGACAGTGTTGTTGGTGCTGTGAGCTGCTGCTGCCCTCTTGTGGCCACAGCACGAGTTGCATCTGAGGGACTTATGTGAGGCAGAATTTAATTAAAAGAAGAAATGTCGCTGTGGGCACAGTGACGTGGAAACAGGCAGGTTTAATGGTCCTCCTGAAGATAAAAGACTGATCAAGATGAGACTGATCTATGGGCGAGACGTCTCGTGTTTAGTTATTCATTAACCGTGTGATGATTTCAGAGCTACACCTACAAAAATGTTCATTTCTGATTATTTTCTGGGCCGATTATTTTCCTTTTTTTGGTGTGTTGTTTGGTTTGTCAGCAGGATTACACAAAAACTACTGAAAGGATTTCTACTAGGGATGCGTGATATATATCAGACACATGTATTATCGGCCCAATAATGGAACATTTACATTATCAGTTATTGGCAGAGGGAGAAATTATAGCAGATAATTCGAAGCCAAGTTGCTTTTGTTGACGTAACAAGTGCAGCATCTACACACTGGTGGTATGCACCTTTAAAGTCGTTTTGTGAGTGGCCAATAGAGACGTGCTGATGTCACACCCACTCCACCTGTGTAGAGCCACGCATGGCATCACTGGTATGTAATAAACCATCTCTGCTCACTACATCTTCGCCTTTCTTACACTCAGCACTCATTTATTTTATCGGTATCGGCCACGAGAGTCAGGTAATTATTTGTAATAGTATCAGCTGAAAAAAATCCATATCGTGCGTCCCTAATGTCTACAAACCTTAGAAGGAGGACGGGTCGCTATGGAGGACTGAAACTGCCAAAATCAGATATAAATAAAGAGATATGTCAGTGGCTCAATAAATAAATTGTATAAAATAAAAAAAATATAAAATAAATGCATACAGAAAGTAAAATTTAAAAAATGCATAGAGAAATAAAATAAGTCATAAATAAATGAATAAATAAATACATTTAGAAATGATTAAATAACTAAATTAAAGTAAATCATTGAAATAATACGAAGGTGAATAAATACGCGGATTTAAAGCAGAAATATCTATTTATGTCACATTTTATTTTAATTAATGGCTATGTTTATTTTAAATATTATTTTAGGTGCATTTAATAGCATTTTTATGTATTTATTTCTGATTTTGGCAATTTCAGTTCTCTATAGGTCCTTGGCCCAGAATAGACACCTTCTTCAACATTGTGAGATTGGACATCATCTTCATTCATTTCTGACAGATTGATGGAGATCCAAATAAAAATTCTAGTGGATTTAAATATGTTTTATTTGATATTTGATGAGGTGTGATTGAAATAAAGGGGACTTTTGGGCCTTGGTGCAGGTATGCGTTAAATAATATACATAGTAAGTTCATATCCGACAAATCTTTCCCCACATCAACTGTATTTCAGTGTCATATGAGCAGGAGGTGGTTTGTGGGGGGATGAGGGAGGATGCCACCCCCTTGTTAACCTGCCGTCTCCTGGTAGTAGAAGGAGTTCAGGGACAGAGAGGTCGTATCTTGAATATGTTAGTAGTCTGCCTGACTCGTTGATCCTTTATCTGGCTGAGCTTTGTGAAAGTTAGAATCTATAGTCCCGATCATGTCCTAATGAACTAGTAGAGTCAGTTTGAGAGGCACGGTTGAATGAAAAGAACCGGGTCCTTCCCCCCTGCTGAAAATGATCAAATCATCTGCTGTATTTAAAGTCAGTGTAAGCTGGCACTTGTACGTCCATGTCACAGTAAATAACATTGTACAGTAAGAGATGACGATAAGAATGAGAAATTCTTACCTGTGTAGTTTCTGTCATCTTTGGCCGGCAAACACAAAAGAAGAAGGAAAAAAGATTAGAAAATACAAATTCAGATGGAAACAGAACAGATAACCAAAAGAAACATATCACTTTGCTGCGACATCAAAAAGGGACAGCTATGAATAAAAAATCCAGGTTGTTGGAACAAATAAATTATTCACCTGTGTAATGTCAAATTTGGAAAGATTTGGTGCAGTGAAGCTCAAAATTCTAACTATTTCCCTCCACTAGATGGCAGCGACGAGACGCTGTAGTCGTGAGAAATGCACTGTCGGTCGGATGCAGAGCAGGAGCTGTGATGGATGTTATGTAATCCTCTGATACCTTTCCATAAAAATAGATACAACTGTAAATCTCATACAGTCGTACAGTGCAGGTACAGTAGATCATCCTATAGTGACAGCAACAACAGGAGACGGAGACACGATGAGAGGACATTATTCCTCATTATTTACAAATATTAATGAGCCAGAAACCGTGTGCACGTCTTCCAGGTTCATTTTATTACACAATAAGTAGCCCACTTCCAGTCGCCCGGTCCAACTGTGCTGATAATTCCCTCTTTCATCCATTTTAATACCACCATTCCCATAGCAACTTTATTGGTTGCCATGACAACTCCTCTGATAACCAGTTGGCAATCTCGTTTCTTTCAGTTCTGCGTTTCATCTATGTGTGTGGTGGGTTTTTTTTTCCCTTCCAGTCGTCATATATTTGCGCTAATTTGGACAAATCTCTTCAGACAGTAGACTCGCCAACTGTTGTAAACGAGAACACTCCTGGGTGTCGGCGATATCACGAATATCCTCTCACACTCTCGTTGTAATGTTCATTGAGTATTTATCCTGTGTACACTTTGACGTATGGGACGTCAGGTTTTTCACTTGTTCTCTCATCATTTGTTTTTACCTGCCTGTGCCAACAGTGCAGGCTGGCCTCCGAGGATTACACTCTGATTGGTTGGATCATTTGCTGCCTAGCAGCCGTGCCTCACCATTGGGAGAGCAGGTGTTTGTAATTATCCGTCATCCTTAAAGCCTTATGTTCCCATTTTTGTGAGGCAGGCTGCAAAGTGAGCCCTGTTTATGCGATGAAATGGCACAGGATGTGTTCTGTTTATCAGATTACGAAGTTTATTCATGCCAATAAAAATAAAATAAATTCACACGGGCTAAGATTAATCCACCGATCATTTCCTTGATCCATTGAAAAAATAGATTCTGACTGTAAAATGTCAGTGAGTAGTTTGTTTTATCTCATCGACATAATAATATTCAGTTTAGTATGATACCGATGTGATAAACGTGATATTTAAGAATGAAGATGTAGATAAAATGTAGATATGCACAGTCTCTCCGTCTCCCTACACTCGTACTTTACTCTGATTCATTTTTTTTTTTTTAAAGAGACAAAACACCTCAAAGTTAAGATGAAATGGAGGGAACACTTATTTCTAATTATATGTACATATCATGATAATGTTGTTATCGTCAATTCTTTAGGCCACGATAATCTTGTAGTGAAAATCTGATATCGTGACATCCTCAGTTTTGTGTCATAATTAACAAAGCATGAGAGAGCATGCGATTGAACCATTTGTGCTTGACAAATCTACAAAATAATTGAAAACAATTAGCTGAATAAACTATCAAAATGGTTGTTGTTGAATGTTTCTGTTTATTAAACTGTTCAGTGGCTAATCGTTTGAGCTCTAAGGTAAACAACAAAATCACGACCAATCACAAGTGTCAGTTTCAGAAGCATCATAATCTTTGAATACATTTTATTTGTTTCTCCTTATGAGGATGTATTTTATTCATATATATCAGAAACATTTCTGCCAAGAGGTCATTGTGGCATAAATGTTTGCTTTCACTGACCGTCAGTGATAGATTGTAACTACGTACATTTACTCAAGCTCTGAGGTACGTGTGCTTCACTTGAGTATTCCCATTTTCTGCTGCTTCATACTTCCACTCCACATCATTTTGGAGGCAAACTACATTATATTTAATCTTTAGTTACTAGTTACTTTGCAGAATGCTGCTGCATCGGAGCTTAAGTAAGTATTGCATTTATATCTTTATTTTATTGCCAATGGAAAGAAAAAACAAAATAAAACACTGATTCTGAAAATCCGGAAAAAATCCCATACTATACATTAAATACACACATGTGGATTTATGTATAATTTACTCCTTTTAGCCTTTTGCTCAAGTATTATTCGTTTGGGTGACCTTAACTTTTAAGTAATATTTTAAAGCGATATCTTGACTTTTACTCTTTTACAGCGCTGCTGCGGTGCACAAAATGTTCTTTGCTCGCACTGCCTCTCAGCTGGCTGCGGTGTTAATGTAAATGTCATTAATTACTGTCTGTGTTGCCTCCTGAGACGGAAAATGACTTCCCACCGCACGACGTTTCCTTAATTCTACTGTAATTGGAAGCTTAATGTAAAAGCTCAGTTAGTCACACCGGCTCAGATACTCACAGAGGCAGGTGGGTTTCGGCGCGTCCCACTTGCCCAGTTTAGTGCAATGGCTGATGTTTCTGCCCTCCAGGATGAAGCCGGCGTGGCAGCTGTAATGGAGCACCGTCCCTTCCACTGGCGGCCCGGGTGGCTTCACCATCACACGGCCGTTCTCCAGGGAAGTCCACACCCGCGGGCACAGCAGCACTTTGAACACAGAGGAGAGGGAGGCAGAGAAGGAGACAGAGACACGGTTAGAAAGAGTTATTATCAAAGGTTGTCAAGCTCAGTGAGTGTAGCCACAAAACCAGCGCAGGTTAGCTTACTCGCTCACTTTTCATGGGCCATCGAGGGCAACCGACCAAGCTGTGAAGACAACATTGACTTGATATCACTTTATAATGCTTTTATGTTGGCAAGCAGTTGCCTATTTAAAGCACACATTCAGCAGAGCAAACAGGGCAACATTAGCATTAATTTGGAGTCTGGTTTCACGGCACACGATGAATGTAAGTCCAATATTCACTTTCTTTTAGCTCTGTTTTTGGTCTCTACCAACCCTGAGGGAAATATCTTTTGTGTCCTTACAGAGTCGTTAAGGACACGTGTGAGCTCCTGATAAAGGCTTTTAATTGTGTTAAATCGTTGTAAGATTTGGCAGGAAAACAAGCTTTACTGCAGGATAACAAGACTAAAAGAGTGCTACAGCCATGCTAGCAGCTCTGCGAGGCGCAACTTTGGCACAGTGGTGCTTTAAGCTAAATGCTAACCCAGCAAGCTAACACGCTCACAGTGACAATGCTAACTTGCTGATAGTATGTTTACCACGTTAACCTTTAGTTTAGCACATTAGCGTTTGCTAACTGATGGGAGTATTGTTTTGTATTATATTATATTATTATTTGTATTGTTTTTTTCAAAGCATTTGTCTTTATACTACACAAGTAGGATTAACGATTAGTGTTGTGAGCAAAGCGATCACAAACTCCTGACACAGATGCAAAGGATATAGATTAAATGGTTCCTGTTGTTCAAGGTACATCTCCTTTGATTATTGCTGCCTCTGACGTTGGCTAATCAGAAAATATAGAGCTGTTATAGTGTAAAAATGAGTCGTTAAAAAACATAAAAAAGCTAAAAAACAGGATACAAATGTTAAAGACTAAAGGATAATGTGAAAATGTGATGCTGAGGAGATTAGCCTACTCTCACTTAAGCGGCTTGACCTCTGTGAAATTTTTGCATGTTAATATACAATTTACATCCAACAGATGAACCCAAATACAAAACAGACAACACTAATAGTCTCTGCAATGTAACCTCAACTGCCCCGGGAGCTTTTTGGCCCAGATGACCAGTTTATGTGTCAGTTACCAGTAAGAACAATATTAGGCTCCACATTTGCAACGTTAGCTTGATATGCTACAGCTTCCAAAGAGTTAAGCAATTGTTTTCTTGGTTGTTCTTGACAAAATGGCCAAGCTCTTGAATATAATTTGTTTAGCTGCCGAGTTTGTTGAATCTCCCCTCCAGCATGTGAGCACATAATAAAACACCAATCTGCACATTGCAGCTTGCGCTCTTACATAAGCCAGAGAAAACAAAAAAAAGAGAGAGAATGCACTCCTGGGAAAAAAGAAATTCCACTGATGTTAAATGTGAACCGAAAGAACAAAAAACAGAGATATAACAGGGATTTGATTGGATCTCAGGCCTTCTTCTCAGTATTTGCAGAGGCGCTGTAGATGTGAGATGAGTAGAAATGACGTGCTGCAGTGTCCAATAAGTACATTTTGGATTTAAAGCAGCAAGAATGCATATTAAAACAACTTAAATACTCTAAAAATATTGAATACAGATATCAAAAGCTACAGCAGTGTGTGGAAGCTACCAAAAAAAACATAATCTAGGGACACAACAGAATAAATCTATTCATAGATCAGAATCCAACAAAACAAAGTACCTGCACAGTAAGAGAAGAAATTCACTGAAGCGATCTGTGACCATGCAAACGAAATGTGTGACCAAATAATCCCAGTTTAAAGGTTTTTCGAAGCTTTAAACTGGATCTTTCAGCCTTCATCACGCTCAGCTGTCATCACTGAAAAGAAGTGGTTGCAAACGGGAGGAGGTTTTAACCCCCGTCACTGTTCGAGGAGGGTCTTTGGGTCGGATGTGAGCAGCTTCTCAGTCATTGTTGGTACCGGTTTTGGTTGAAAGCTCCTGGAGAAATCTAGTGAGTGAACCTCTGAGTTGAGATTATTTTGCCTCCTTCTATCCTTAACATCCTCTAAATTGAAATCGTTTTGAACTGATCAGTTTTACTTTCATTTTGGAGGCGTTATATTTGATATTTGTATTACAGCAATGGATCAAATGACGATATGAAAACACAGTGAAAGGTAACACTTTTACTGAATTCTCCCCTGCTCATCGTTAAGCTGTCCGTTACTCTCAACTTTACTGTTTTGGTTTGCTCACACTGCTCCCACAGAGCAGTTTTTGGCGACAGCAGGCAGCTATTTAAAGCAAAAAAAAAAAAGCCTTAAAGCTTTGAAATCCCACAGCACACTACCTGTTCAGCACCAAACGGCAGACAGACGAAGTTAATGACGAGCTGGAAAGTGCTAAAGCGACCAGATACAGAAGACCAGAACAGAGATAAATCAAAGTTAACGTTGGATTTGTGCTGCCAGTTGGACAGCAACACGACTTCAAATAGATAAAAATGTGGCTCAGTAACCGTTGGATGTATAAATACGCTGCAGTTTGCTAACGAGTTCACCGTATCGACTCAAAAAAGAAGAGATGTCAGTGTTTTTGTTCACAGCCTGAAAAGTGAATCTGATATCGCCGTGTTGGTGTGACAAGATCAAAACTAATGTTGCTCCTGGGCGGTTATTGCAACTGACCAATCTCACCCATTCATGCCCATAAAATGCCCATTTTAGGGCATTTAGCAGATGCTTTTGTCCAAAGCGACTTGCAGTAACTCATACATTCATACAAGGTGCCGACCAGCACATCAGGAGCGGCACGGTTCAGTATCTTGCCCAAGGACACTTTGACATGCAGACCAGGGGAATCGAACCAGCGACCTTCTTCTCCTGAACAAGATACTGGCTCTATCATATGTAACTTCTGTTGCGAGGAGGCTTTCTGTCAAAACAAAACCAAAGATGTTTGTGGAGTGTGGAGGACTGGGCGGACCGGAGGGGCGAGGAGTCGCTGCTCAGCTGTTTACAGTCTGGATGAGAGCCGGACCCTCTGGAGAATAAACACCTGGAGTCACTTCACATTCTGCTCTGATCTGGAACTGTTTACAACGGGAGGATTACTTTTCAACTTTCGGGGATTAAAAACTGGATTTATCTTCACTCCTGACTGCAACAACGCTCAGCCAGAGGTGACCTCCGTTCTCTGCTGTTTGCGCTCTGTGATGCTGCCTGCTGACCGGAGCTGGAGGGGAAATGTACTTTACTTCATGAACAACAGTGCAGAGAGGAGAGGGGAGAAGAAGACTCTCTGTTCAGGAGGCTACTCAATTCACCGGTGGTTGTCCTGAATTTAACCACACGCTCGGAGTGTGCAGCTGCTCGCTAACGTTAGCTCACGGCTAGTGTACAGTAAAGTAGAGTAAAGCTGCTTGGGGCAGATAAATACTGCACGAGTGATGCAAATAAACACTCATGTTCCCTGCTGTCAAACTCACTTCACTGTTCAGTGCACACATCACTAAATAATCACAACTGCTGATGAGAATCCATCTGATGGGACTCAGGTGCAAATGTTCACAGATGAGGTGATGTTTGTTGGCTGACTTCCGTCCTGGAAGAACCAGCAGCGACCGAATGAAATGCACTCACATAAAGTAAACTTGTGGAGCTTTAACATTGTTTTTTATATACCACCTTTAAAAAACCAGTGTGGAGAAGTGTTTCACACGCAACATATCAACAGAGAATCACATAAAAGCAAGTAATTACAGTGGTAATCACTAATATTAGTATAAACAGGGCTCAGTGTCGCACGTGTGTTTTAAGAAGTGATTTAAAATGTGGCACTGATTCAGCACGCCTGTTAATGTAACTGCACAACTCGACAAAATATATAACAAAGTTCTAGACACTTAAATGCAGAATTAATACATTTACTATTAACAAAAAGTCTTTAATGCTGTTATGGCTGAATGGGTTTAGTACAGGACTTTAAGTTTTCCTGAGGTATTTAGGAAACCAATATGCTTGGTTAGCTTTAGAAAAAGATGCTTTTGGTTAAACTGGAACCTTTCACAACATCAGCCACATGTTAGAAAGGATCATTTCTCCAATGTTGGTCTTTTTCCACGAGTTGCAATGCCACGACATCACAAAAACATGATCGGTCAGTCGCGATCATGGTCCTTGAACAACATGTATCATAGAAGAATATGCCAAAAAACAAAAAAGTCAGTCATTGCACGTTTAAAGATGACGGGAAGTAATGAACAATAAAAAGCTTCGGTTTGGTTTCATGTAAGCTCCATTTAGGATTTTCACATTAGTCATATAGGACTCCATTCCCAGATCTTAAAAGAGAGTGAGAGTGAAGGTTGCACAGCACTTCACACTTTCCTCTGCGCGTAGTGTAAACGAGGAGGGGCGGAAATGTGCTGTCAAAACAACTGAGGTTTCATCTTACTGGAGCTGTGACTTTATTTTGATGTTGATTAACCAGACAGAACACGTAACTGATCATTAGACGCAAGAGCTGCCTGGAAAGGGGACGTTTGTGGTAAGACGAGGACAGTGTGGAGGGGCAGGATACGAGTGAGAGGACGGGAATGAGACCAGGAGGGACTTACAACATCTGCTGTGCAGCGCGATGTCCGTCCATGTGCCGTTGGGTAAACATTTCCTGACCTTGGGCCCGACGATCACCCGGTTTCCTCTGCAGATGTACTCGATCTCGTAATCCACAGGCAGGATCTGCACACTGCGGATCTGTAAGAGACACACGGACAGAGAAGGCAGTCAGTAAAATGAGATTGATGCTCTCTTCTCCGAGTCTTTCTGTCTTCTATCTCAGTGCAGTCGTGTCTGGTGCCATATGGCCGTGACAATAAATCCCTAACAGGAAGAACATTTTATGGCAACACTGTCTGAATTGATGTACTGTCGCGCTCTCAATTGCACCTTCTCTCGTCTTTCATGTTGTGTGTGTGCTGCATGTGACTCGTGTGTGTGTGTGCGCACATCCGCAGCGCCGCAATCAGATTCCACACATTTGAGGGGCGGAGTTTCGGAGGTTTCGCTTTAATCTTACACTTTGAAACTGCTTCGATCCGCCTCTTGATTTGAGTTTTGCTGCGGTATAGAATTAGATACAATCTCGTGGGCTTTGAGGTCGCCCTCCAGCGAAATTCCGCTTTGTGACCCTCAGTGCGCAGAGTGATGTTTGTGCAGAGTTTGACATTTCACAGAGAGGTAACGCACGCCGAGGGCGTTATCGAGGTGCTGATCACTGACAGCAGACTAAAAAGTGAAAAAAAAAAAGTGTTGCACGCTCTGGCTCCATGTGAAGTTTTCTTTAATCGACCCACTGAAACACAGGCACTCGTGCTACACAGGCCGCTCCGAGTAACACATGTGCAAGTGATCAGATAATCAACCTCCAACACTCGGCACACAGTGACAAAGAAATCTTACAGGACACAGCTGATCAAACTGTTTCTAGATAAAAAGGTCAGACATAAGCTACATCTGAACATCATAAACACCTTTGACCGAATATCCAACAAACAGAGGTACCTTATAGAGATTTTTTAAAAAGTTTTGTGCAGAGTTTGACACCAGAAGGTTGTCTGCACCGTGCTTGCCAACCTTGAGACTTCACTTGCGCTTCAAGGACTGTGTTTCACGAATGCAACTTCCTCCTGACTGACGGTGTCATAATATTGCCAGTTGATATTGTGAAACTTCAAGGTTCTCTCATTAAACATCGTTAGGTCATTAGTGAATGGCACTACCGTCATTATCATTGGCCTAAATATCCCACATCATGTGAAGTCATTATCACCAGCTGATTCGAATTAATTTCCCGTCACCACCTTTCTTCATCGGCCTGACAAAATGTTTTCTATTTTCAGTTCAATTAGGAGGAAATGACACGACAGTTAGCAGAAAGAGTGTTAGCTCCTTAATATTTCCAATTATGCGTTTTCTATTTAGAGACCTCTTAGCGCCAGCTGTGTTTGGATGTGCCTCGTCTGACGAGTTAAGTTTTCTGTAATTGAGATTCAGCGCTATTCTCTACCTGTTCTTGTGTCAGGCCTCTGTAGCGGATCCCCCCATCCCTGGGAGGCCGGATGATGGCACAGCCTGAGAAACAGAGAAGAGGAAGAAAAAATGAAGGACGACCGGAGCGGAGAGGGAAAGCTCTGCCTCCAGATAATGTGGATGCATTACGGCAACATGATCTATTGTCAGTTTAACCGATGGCTTCCTCGCTGCGCAAATTACAGCGCTTCATTCAGGTCACTTAGGAATCTCTGCGGAGTTTCTTCTGTCCATTAATGCACATTATCAACACACACGCAGAGCAAACACGCACGTATTCAGCCACAAACACACACAAATTACCTCCAGTTGATGAATTATGTATGGGCACAACAAGGGATGGAAGAGCATAGAGAATTATCAGAAACAATAGCCGTGCCATCTCTGGATCTGAGAGAGAGAGAAGAGAGGGGGAGAGAGGTTTTAGAGGGAAAGTAGGGAAGTGTGACAGAGAGATCGAGGGGTTCGGGGGGGGAAAGACAGAAGAGGAAACAAGAGACAGAAAATAAAATATTACTGAGGAAACATTCTTACAGTATTAATGCTACACGCTACAGTCTTCAGATACAGTCATTTTCAGTTCACTGCAGCCCGTTCTTCTAACAGGGATGCATCAACTTTTTGGCAAAAAAACCCTTCCTTTTCAGCCTGGCTGACTGTGCACAGAGAGGACGAGCCGCAAGATGAGTCCACTTTTCTCTCCCTGCTTCTATTTGTATTTACAGTGCAGACAGGCAGCCCATGCTCAGCTGAAAGCCAGCTTGGCTTAATTTCAAAGGCCCCTGTATACAGGGTTTCAGCTGAGGTTTTGATGGCTGATATTTTTCGTGGCTGCCCATGGAAACGCTTCACACCACGGCACCACTCAATAGGCTTTGGAGTGTTCTTCATGTGAGGGTGGAAAGGTATCTGGGACAGCTTGTGAACGGTGGCAACAGAAGCTGAAAGGTGTTTTTTAGGCGTGTTGAAAGCTTTTTTCAGGCACAATGACCGACCCCGCCTATTCACTGGCAATGAAGCTCTGGGACACGTTAAAAAGACGCCCGATTTAGCATTTCACTCCTGTAACCTCGTCAGAGTCACGATGGACAGTCTTATTTTTAAAAAGGTTCAAATCGATGCAGCAGGGGGCGTCCCGGTAGCTCACCTGGTAGAGCGTGCCTGAGTCGGAGTTCGATTCCGACTCGCTGCCCTTTGTTGCGTGTCATCGCCTCTCTCTCTACCCCCTTTATTGTCTCATCTCTGGCTACATTAGATATAAAAATGCACAAAAAGGCCCATCGATGAAGCAGAACCAGACGTATCGTCTTCATAATTCCACGCATTCTTCTTCTGTGTCAAAAACCTAGCGCCTACGTTGCCCACAATGCAACACGTGCACAGTTTCGTGGGAGTTTTGGGTGTGTCACTTTGTCAGATTTAACGCAGATTGCAACCAACTGAACACCCCTCGCCTTACCCTCTCCTACGATGGCGCCTAAAAAGACAAAATGTTTGGAGCCCAGAATATTTTGTCCGTTCTGGGCTGCTGTAGAGAGTAAACACTGGGGGCAGCTTGATTTATTTTGTGTGATGAATTCGTATCCGTCAATATTTTGCTGTTTTTGTCATGAGTATGTTAGGCGGCGAAAGAGCGACGTAATTTTTAACAGAACGGGGTTGATTTTTCGGCACTTTAGCACCGTGACCGAAGGCATCAGCCAATCATGAAGGGCATAACAGACATTATGTGTCACAGCTCATTATGTTTGTCGTCACACTGTATTATTTGAGAAAGGACACATAATTTTAAAGACAGTGTGACGAAGGTGACCTGGGATGAGTCACCTGGTTTGCTCCCTGCTCAGCTGTTATATGACTGCTTTGATAAAGACAGAACATGGGAGCTGCTGTTGAGTTTGTAACTCACTCTGATGCATCTGACTGGACCTGACTGGAGCCCCGGGACAGTCAGCTGAGATGAACTCTGTGAATGCGACCTCTCTACCTGTCAGCGAGCTAGTCAGCGGTGCAGGACTCAGCTCAGAGACCCCCCTCGGCCTGGAGCCAGGTTTCTGTTAGCGCTAATAAACCATGGTGCAGTTTAGATCGGAGCAGACTATCACAGGCGAGTATTTTTGCATTTTCGTCATTTGTTCATCACGACCCTGTTGTGTAAAGGCATTAAAGGTATAATTAGTAGAATAGAAAAACATAGCGGGCAGCAGATCACCAGGTAAAGAGACAACTGCTGCTCTTTGCTAGCTATCCTTGGCTGTAGCTCGGTACCATGAGCTAAGTAGCTCGTGGCTCAGTTAGCCATGGAGCCAGCGGCCCTGGAGTTTGTCTGGACCGGGACCTCGGATCCCAGGGGGAGTCACTGTGGGTGACAGGGCCCAGTTCAACTGGATTCGTCCGCCTTACGTGAGATTGGACACAGCCTGAGAGACACTGACTGAGATTAGTTTGACAACACAGGATTCAGTAGGAGGTGATTGTCAGCAGGACGGACCAATTTCACGGCAGACATTTCAAAGCAGAGACATCACAGGTGAGACCAATAACATTCACGGTGGCTCCGTTCTGTTAAGTGTCCCGGTAAGTCATGCCAGTGAGGGAGCACGCACAACACCACAGCACTGGAACTAGCTCACCCAAATGGAATGCAGCCATCACTAATGTTATAAATTCCACCTGTGCTTTTCCTGCTCTGTCAAGTCAAAATGTCTGCCGTGAGAAGGAACTGTTGACTTTGGGCATGACGAGACGCGGCAGGCGGGGACGGGAGAGGCGTGCAGCCGGAGAGAAGCAGCAGAGATCCGAACATCAGCAGCGGGTGATTAAAAACGAGTGTAGAGCTGGAATATTTCTCACATCCTACAACCAAACCAGAGGTAGATGTGGAAACACAATAACCAAGACTGTTTGTTGAGTTTTATTTGATTTATCTCGAGTTGGAATTTGTCGTTTTGCAATGAGTTAATGAGGCGATTAAGCTAGTCTTTGATAAAAGAGAGAAACTTGAAAGTTTCATTTTTCTGTTATGAAGGAAAACAGCAGTGAGAGTACTTTCATTTCTTGACATTGTGTGAGTTTATTTTGTTCATTTATTACGCTAACAGCTACGGGGGCTGTCGGACAATAGCCTCCGTTACAAATTGATATTACAAGACAGGCCAGGCTAAGGCTAGCCGGTTAGCATGCTAACAATAGGTGTAGTTGCTGCCGGAGCGCCACTGCTCCATTTCTGTGAGGAGGTGGGGCGAGTCACGTGCGAGAAAATGTTGCACCTTAAAAGACGCTGTTCATCTTTGTCCCCAGTTTCCAGCTAGATAACGTCTACTAAAGGTGAAGAGGCAGCAAAACTTCCTTCCATTTCCTGGGAGAGCTAAAAAAAAAATAGACACAAGTCTACTTATACTTACGTAGAATGACAAATGTGTATGAAACTAAACACTCAAAATGATCCCAAAGGTTTTGACTGATAGCAGCCTAATAGCCTATTCTCCACACGATTGAGTCAGTCTAACATTTAATCAGGCAAATCGCAGGCCACCCCCTGATGCTAACTTCAGTAGATAAGTCCACAACATAGCACCTTCGATTTCTGTGGATAGATCTCCCTAAATCCTACACGGTGGATCTTGTAGCTGTCCGTGTGGCCGTAGCAGCCATAAGGAGCTCCAGAGGTCCAATGAGCTCACTGCTTTTTTAACCTCAAAGATTTTGGCCACACGCAATCTTCAGCCGCAGCCGACGCTGCCTCAGGTGACATCACTTGAGGCAAAGCTCCCCAGTGGAGCCGCAGAAGGGCTTCGAACCGACCTGTGAACAGACTTTGACTCCGAGGAGTTCCCACATAAATAATAATTCTACTTAATGTGTACAGATACTCCATCTGCCGCGCAAGAAGGGTGATTGGCGAAACAAGCGGCCACTTATCCGTCACACTGACTGCCTAATGTGCAGATTTGATGAGTACAGAATGAGTGTGCTGTGCTAACCAGCAAAAAGTCAAAAGACCCTTGAGTCCCGCGAGCCACAGCGCCTGGAGTGCCGGGAGGAAGGGAAACACACACACACACACACACAACTGACTGTATCAATGATAAACACACTATATATAGCTGCTCATTTGCAGTTTTGAATAATAAATGCTGCTTTATGAGGCTGTCACGCATACACAAACATAAACACGTCCAAACATACATACACTCGCAGTTAACAAGGCGGCAATGAGGGTGGAGGAGGGTGTGTGTGGTGAAGTGGGTGGGTGGGTGTGTGTGTGTGTGTGTGTGTGTGTGTGTGGAGGGGGGGGCATAACAAAGCAAAGCACCACAGTGAGGGAGACAGATGGCAGCAAGGCTTCTCGCTGAAGACAGAGACAAACTCCACTGGATAGTTCATTAGCATTATCCAGTGTATTTTTAGAGTTCACTGACAAGAAGCATGCAGGAGGTAGACACCACTAGAGAGAGGGTGCGCGTGAGTGTGTGTGCGCGCGTGTGTGTGTGTGTTGGCAGCGTACAGTGTGTGCTTGTGTCCTGTGTGGGAAAGAGGGAGGAGGAGGAGGAGGAGGGTGGTGGGGGGGAGAGAAAACAGGGAGCAAGAAGGACAGCCCAGCAGGAGTCATTAATATCTGCGATCACACACTGAGCCGGATAAAAGCAAAGTCTGCGCGTGAGTGTAGCACAGCCGAAAACCAGCACACAGCACCCGCGAGCTCCCATCAGCTGCTGTGGCTGCAGTAGCACGGAGCAGACAGGGGGGGGAGAGAGAGGGGAGGAAGGGAAGGGAAGGGAAGGGAAGGGAAGGGAGAGAGGGGGGGGCGCCAACCAGCCTCGAGCTTTAAATGCAATTAAGCTTCGGCAGCACGGACACGGGCAGCGCCTTCACAGCTCCAGCAACGATGCAGCCGTACAGTCACCACTTCCACCTCGAATGTCACTGATGCACGCGCCGCTCCGCTTCCTCCCCTGTGTGTGTGTGTGAGCGCGCGCGCGTGTGCTCGCGTGCGTGTGTGAATAATGCCGGAAGCTGCAGTGGAAAGGGATGATCCGGTGCATTTCAGCACCAAAGACAGCGGCACACGAGCCTGTAGTCGTGGCTATTCTCACGGTGTCCACACACACTAACACACTAACACACACACACACACTGATGCTGTTATTTTGTGCATGGCTGAGCATGAACTGTTGAGACGTGAGGGTCACAGTGAGGGTGCCACCAACCGTATGCTGCCGGTAGTTACTTGTCGGCTGTTGACGAGGGAATCCGTGATGGCCTGTCGAGGGAAGGCCGAGCGCATTAACGAGAGCCCCGTGTAGTCCTCGTGCGAGCGGATCTCTCCCGGAGCCGCGTCTAGAATAAAAAATGCCACCTGCTCACACTGTCGTTTCAAAAAAAAAAAAAAAGGTGTCCTCCTGATATTAAAGAGCCTCTCTGTACAGGTAAATGCACACAGGGTGCTGGTGCCTCCTCTCTCCTCTCTCTCTCTCTCTCTCTCATGCAAGAAGGGAACTCAAAACAAATCTGGCCTGTGCACATCGAGAATGTACTGTATGGCCTTTGCATACAAAATGAGGTGGCAATCTGGCATCTGTCGAGATTATCTACGCGGCGAACGGAGCTTTTTTCCCTTTCTGGATAGATGTGAGCCCGATGTCGCGACCCACAGTCATAGTAGCATCAAGCCCCCCTGAAGCAAAGCTGTAGCATGTGTGTACTTACTATTAGTTTCGATGCGCTCGGTCAAGATAACAGTGCGTCCTCCGGATGGGACCCGCCAGGGAGGGAAAGCCCGGTGTCGTGTTATTTGGTAGAAATGTGCATCGTTTCGGCGCTGTTGTTCTGTTGTTTTTCCTTTATGGCTTTACGAATATGGCTATAAAAATGTGCAAGCTGCTCCGTTCGTAAACAGACTGTTAGAAGAGAGAGAAAAAAAAAAAAGCGAGGCGGATCTCAATCGGGGCTTGTTCTCCGCGTATTGCAGTTACGCATGGCAAAGGTAAGAAAACCCATACAAAAAATATACATGCACTATATACAAACGCATCCCCAGAAACGACGAAACACCGATTCACCACACTCCCCTCCTTTTTTTTTTTTTTTTTTCCTCTCCCCCTCTACGATCTTGAGCTAATACACGACGTCATGATGGAGACGCACCGTGCGTAACAGTCCCTCTCTCACGCATTTATCTGGGCTTTTTTTTTTCTCTCTCCTCCTCCTCCTCCTCCCTCCCCTCCTTTCCTAAGATGAAACACGCCAAGGTTTGGGCCCACAAAAGCAAAAAAAAATATCATGATGAATCTTACGAGGAGGATTTGGGTTTATGATAAGCTCGCGGATTTATCCCACCGTGTATAATTATATCACGGCAGGAGGACTAGACACGGATGGAGGTGCAGATATGGCGCTGTGGTATTAACAGTGACTACTTTGTTAAGCCTGTTCCTAAAGCCCTTTGGAGTTAAGTCAACGAAGCAGCAGTCAGTCATTTCTACAACACTGGTCATCTATTAAATCAAAGCCCGTCGACTCCCTCAGATCCCCTTTTGTGTCTTTCCCACCATTCTCTGCTCCTCCTCTGCCATCTATTCTGAGATCAGCATCCTGCTTCATATTTATATATCTGCTGAATAATTGAAGGAAGGCTGGGGAAGACATAACCTCTCCCTCTGCCTCTCACCATCCCTCGCTCCTGTATCTGTAAAACAGGAGTGCACATCCCGCCGCTGCCTCTTTACATCAAATCCTACAGGATATCAAATGAAATACGAACACATGGGAATCACACGAGCCCAAGAAGGATGATCTGGTTTATTGATTATACGTATGATGATGCATAATTTGGAAACAGTGACATTTTGACTAATTCACAAATGCCATTAAAAGGTCAAAGACTAAATGTTAAGACACAGGTGAAGGTGAGGTGTTTCAGCCAACGATAATGATTTAAATACACACTGTACGACAACCTGTGGGCATCCAGAGCATCTGTACAACAAACCTGTCAAATATTCAAATCAGCCACGCATGTTTAACTGTACATGTCAGTATTTTCCAGCTTTGTAATAATTACATACATTTACAAGTCATTTCTTGACTTCATTGTTTTGCATCTTTGACAATCAAAGTACAATATCGTAAAAAGAACAATACAGAAATCAAAAAACGAAAAAATAAATCATAACTCTTCAAGTCTCGTCGGGTGCGGTGCCTGCGTGAGTCAGATTGTTAAAATGTTTGTTTTTTTAATCATAAAAAGAGCACACCTTTGTTCTTTAAACGGTTCTGAACAGAACTACAGATGAGTTTACAACAAAGTACGACTCATGCTAAATTTGTTACTTCGTCTGTGTCAAGGCACAACTTCAAATTACAACACGGGTAATCTTTTTTTTTTGTTTTAAAAGGCAAACAATAGAAGATTCGCTGCCAGAGAGAAATCCACTTATACAAATGTAAACGATATTCAAATAATACAAAATCGGGAGAAGGCTTTTGCATCATAAGACTACAGCGTAACGACATTAAAAAAGAAAACATGGCTGAGCTTCATCGTCTTAGCTTTAAAGGTGTCAGTGTTGGTTTCAGCTTGTAGACCAGAATACATGACATAAATGTCTGTTTAATTCAATAGCCAACCAGGAGTGCATGCTGTCGGAGTGGTGAAATGGAGTCTTTTATCATCTCCAGACTCCATTCATTCCATTCATCGATTCAGGAATTTTCAAAAAACGCATTCTCTCGTGCCATAAATAACGAAGCGCTACTTGCAGCATGTGACTGGAAATAAATATATGAAATGTGAATTCAAAACATGCTTTCACTCTGCGCCGACAGAGAGACGTTTTTGTCATTCTTCCCTATACGCCAACTGGATGAGGGTGGATAGGACTGTGGATCTCAGTGTGCATGGAGAGACAGTGCCACCCCTCTCTACCTTGAAGCAACCGCTGATAAGAGTCGACGTGACCCGAGGGGGGAAAACGATGGAGGGATTTGTTTTCTCCAGTCTCACCAAATTAGATCAACGATTAGCCTGGGAAAGTAAGAAATGATGCCTTTCTAAATACGTCTGTTGGAACAGGGCTTTTGATCTGTCTTCGCTGTTCCTTCATGCTCAAGGAACAAATTCTACCCAGAATCCCTCACAGGGAGCGTATATACAGTTTACTTGTCCCGGAGGGATGAAAGCTCTTTAGATTTCAGTAGTGTTCTAACTAGGCTGCAATGTTAACTATTGATCAGTGTCAGCTTTAGAGTAATGTCAGTCAACGTACGTGTGCTTATTTACACCGAGTATCATACACCTACAACTGCATCACTGCAGTTTCACAGCTAATTCACTGTCTTATACTTTGGTTGGTACCTATGTGTTAGGGATGTTTGCCCTAATATGTACTCTTTGATAACTCATGTTTTACTTTTGCAGCGTTGACAGCCGTTACATCTACGACAGCCTCACAAACTGAAGCTTCGGTGGTGCTGCTTATAGAACTGCTGCTGGCGCTCTTTGGCGGATGTTTCCGTCAGCTTGTCTCTTCTATCGATCACTGCGCCTCTCTCTTTCTCCCCATCATCCCCCGTTACGCTCCCAACATCGCTAAGGTCCCCGAGGTGCTCGATGGAGTCATATTTCTCCAAGTCGGAAGCGATGGTCTGCAGGCTGAAGACTGAAAGGGAATCCGACCCCGCCCGCTCCCTCTCCCTCTCCTTTTCGTTCTCTTTGTACTTCTCCACCAGGTCGATGGTTGCATCTACCCGATCTGACCCGGCTGCGCCGCCGCTGCAGGCCCCGACTTCTTTCTTCACTCTGATGTCGGACTCGGCTCCGACGGGGGGACTCCTCCCGCCGCAGACAGTGGGGCACCCTCCCTCTGCCTGGTCCCTGCCTCTCTGAGCGTGGATTTGTTCGCTGATTTGTTCCAAGTTTCGTAGAGCAATGGAATAGCGGGTCTTCACTTTGGCTACCTGCTGTTCCAGCAGGAGCACTTTGGCCTTGTTTTCCTGGAGTCACACAGAGGGCACAGCAACTTCCATCATTTATTTCAACATTGATTTTATGTCATAACCTACCAGTGACCTCTTGTAAACTATAACACACCGAAATATCAATACAGCATTTTTTGTCAACTCAGCAGCATATTCACAACAACACACAAAACAGATTTTTTTGCTTGTTCTTGCAAGAATGATAAACCGGGGCTGGCCACACCTCACAGAACATGTGTACTGTATGCTCCTGGTTTCAAAAACAGTTATTACCGTGCGTCTGCATTACCTCCAGTATGTGGTTGAACTGGGCCTTGAGCTCAAAGTAAGGTTTGGATTTCACGATCACTCTTTTCAGGGACTTTTGCAGCATCTGAACTCGAGCCTCGGCCTCCTGGCAGGCGTGCGTGACACGCATGTGCTCCCTCTCACTGCGGAGTCGCTCCTCCTCGGCTTCGTTCACCTTCGACAGACACGCAGGAGCAGGGTGTTAACACACACAGCGACACACACACGCAGTGTTTTAATGAGTATGCATGTAAATCTCTTCATTGAATTATCGACTCCACTGACGTTTGTAACAACTTTAAATAATGAGACAGCGCCATGTCACCTCTCACACAAACTGTTAATGTAGACAGAAGGTTGATCTATCTTACACAGCAAGTCTGTTTACAGGTCTTGGGGTTTTACTGCACATGTGAAAAAGGAAAACGTAGCTCAATTCTACATACAGTAGGCCACAACTAGGTCAGCAGTCAAGTTGCACTGTGAGTAACGTAGGCGTGCCAGGGCGTCAGTGCTCAGATAAAAAGTACTAGAGATAGATATTATTAGCAGATATTGGCTTATCGCAGACATATCAGTATCAGTGCTGATATGAAAACTGTATTTTGTACATGACATAATGCAGAAAAGGATGCTTGTGGTAATTATACTCCCTCTGTATCTTTGTCACATGTTTTTGAGAACCACAGTTTGAGGATAATTGCAAAAACTGTAGGCTGATCTAATGATATTGGATTTTTTTACTCCCCGATGTTGGTACGAGCATCAGCTCGTGACATCATGTATCGATCGGGGTCAAGGAAAAACATTTCAGTCTAGGCAATTTCAGGCAACGTGACAGGGGGATCGTTATGAGGTCAGACGAGAGTGTCTCAAAAGGGAAGAGCCAACAACAGGAAAATACTCGGCATAAAACACTGTTTAACTTTTAGGCTATATTGTGATACGTGATATACTTATTGATATTTTGAAATCTCCTCAAAAGTACTTCAGAAAATGCTACGACTGGGCCACAAGAATCAAATATTACAACACATTACAAAAAATTAACAAAATGAGGTTGATAAATAATCATCAGTAAAGTGGATATAATGACAAAGTGGCTGAAAGCAACTATCAGGACGAGTAGAACAGTCTGGTTAGTTCAGACTATTACATGACTTTATTTCATATCATTCATGGAAAGATATCCAGAATCTAAGATGATACATATCAGGATAAAAATATAATATCAATAATAATATCAATATTGCCCAGCCATCAGTAACAGTCATGAATATCCACCACATCCACAGCAGCAACAGCATGTCAATCGATCAATACAAATATCACACATCTTCTCAGTCAGCTCAGTGGTAACATTATCCAGTATCACTGTACTAAAACGATAACACAGAAACATGTCTGGGGGAAACCGTTTACGTTTTAAAAATATATTTAGTCGACCTTACCTTCAGATGCTACGTTAAACTGGCTTGTTTGTTGCGATGATGCACACTTCTTTTAATGTTACAGAAGCAGAGAGTTCACCAGAGTTCATGAGTCAACCCATCATGACTCATTTTTTTTTAGCATACGGTTTAAATATGTGTACGTGAGAACATGAATTAAACTGGAGCAGGGATTTGGCAGCAGGATTTGACAAGCAAGAGTGTGTGGAATTTAAAAACAGACAAGACCATTGCTTGTTTCTCTACTACATAGAAAATTGCTCAAATAATAAACAAGATCATGGATTTACACGGATTAGGCGTCTTTTGTTTTATTCCTATGTTACTATCCGCCACGTGTTTCATCCCATTTGAGACACGAGAACCATCCTGCATCCATCCTGTCTGGTTTTATTGACCGACATTGTTTGAGAGCATGTGTCCATTCTCCTCTCTGTTACCTTGGAGGTCGCGTGGTTGAGCATCTCCTGCCAGGTGGGATCCAGGGTGTTCTTCCCATCAGCCATCAGGCCCTGCTCTGCCACATAGACCATCTCCCTGGCGGCTGTGTGCATAGAAACGGCTCTCTCGTAGCTCAAAGCTGCCTTCTGGGTCTCCTGCTGTGCCTACAGAGAGCAGACAAAAGTGCCTACAGAAGTGGAATATGACAAGGACACGACCCCCTGTTCTGTTAAGTCCAATGCAATCAGACCTCAGTCAAAGTGTATTTGTAAATCAGAGTTTTTGATTGAACATGCTTGACGTTTAGTGCATCAGGCCAACGAAAATGTAGGAACAGGTCAGGTGGCTAAAGGAAAACAAACTAAATGTCTTTCAAATACCGTTATTTGAATTTGGATATTTAACTCACACAGCTAGTGCTCCTGTAGCAACGAAACAGGCATCTCGGGTCCAGATTGTGTGTAGGGCTACATCTAGTTAAGATGGATCACACGTCATATTTGGCAGTAGAATGAATCTCACATGCATATTAAATGATCTGAATGGCGAACGCACACTGACGACTATGAACACCCCTTCAGTGCAGCCAGGAATGCACTTGCAGTAAAGACATTACGTGTGTGGACAAATGCATTCCTGACCACCACAGAAAATGCTGTCCGAACAATAAAATCCAATATTTCTCTACAATGTACTCTGGGAGCTACTTCTGTCTTTGAGAGCTTTCCACTTGTGATCTGCTCATCCCAAGGTGCATTACGGCGCTTTATGAGATGAAAGGCTGGGGTTTGGGTTTGCAGGTCCACACCAAAGCAACTAAATGAAATCCACTTTGATGTATTTTTGTGTTTGGGTCACGCCGATTCACACCGGCCAATTACAACGAAACAGGTAAAAGAAAGTGTCTCTTTCTCTCTGAAGGTCGAGTTGAAAGACACTTCAGAAGACCTTGTTAGCACTCAGGCTAAAACTTAGTCACCAAGGTAAGCAACAGCCTGTCTAGCCGCTAGAATCATTTATGTACTGTAAACTCCTGCATCTCAATATAGTGAAATGTATTAAAAGTGTAATAACTGGTTACACCACTTGTATGTATATTTTTTTATCTGCACACCTCGCAGTATATGTACATGTACATGTATTTAGTTCATTAACGTTTACAAGTTATTAATCCAACACAGTATATACGATTATTAGTGATTTTTAGAGCTATTATACAACAAGTTTCTTTCGGTATCTGTGTTTTTGTTTGTTTTGCTGTCAGATAAATACATTTTAAATTGTGCTACTCTGGCTCTGATGCAGCAGTCTTTCTTTCCTGATCGTCACCACACTGACTTCACTCAATGTCCCGCCCATCACACTGTCTGATTGGTCACAAGTCACAGGTACGAGCCTATCAACACTGAAGTTAGTTACATATCACAATACAGTACTTGAGTAAATTGTAGTTAGTAACATTCCATTATTACACACTGTATGAGCAATGCTGAAGTGAGCATGAGAACAACAATGTGACTGCTGTGCGCATGACTGATAACGAACTTGATACTGAGATACCGCAGCTTATCTTCTAAACACGTTGGGACACATGTTTTTCGACACACATATTGTTTGAGTGTACCTCTTTCGCAAGGCGACGAGCTTCATAGTAGGGTCTTGCTTTCTCTATACAGCCTCCAAGCTGAGAGCTCTGAGCATTCAGCTTCCTGGCGGACTCTGTGAGGATCTTCCGGTAGCCTGATCTGGCATCCTGGATTGTTAATGCATGAAAATGACAAGATTAGATTAGAAGGGTGGCTGCGAGTGAGCAATCTTTTCACCGAGTGTCAAGCTATCAGCACTCATACATTTTTCCATTTGAAGAGCTCCAGACTTTATGCTCAGAGATATTGAAAACTAAATTATCATATTGATTAGCACATTCTGGGTAGACTACTAAAATATTTAACAACAGAGGCAGACTCTCAAGCAATTCCCAGGGTGGTAGTAAATGTTCTTTTCCCATTTCTCATGAGTTTTGCTTTGTCAAAATCAAAGCGATTTTATTCAGTCTGTTTTGCATATTTTCCATTTATGTGTATGGAGACTGAACAAATGTTCCAAACTGAGTGGAAAGTGTGTTATTACTGACATCCAACTGCAGCTCTAGTCTGTTGATTTCAGCACTGGCTTCATTGAGATGCTCCAACTCTTCCTGTGGGGGAAAAGATAAATAATGCACTGCTTCAGGCCTTTATAAAGAAACAGAGTGTTAACACAAACAGTCACAGACATGGTTGAAATTAGCTCCAGTTGGTAGCTCATCACAAATGCAATATCAACGCAAGCTCGGCACAAACTGGGGCTGGACTGAAATGTGCTTCAGAGGCACAATATGTCCCCATGGTGAAATGGACATGTCAACTGGCAAGATAATCACTTTTGATCTGACAAACGGATTTTCACAAATTACAATATCATGAAAATAACACAAAGCACAAAAAAAAAAAAAAAATCTAATCATCAAAATGTTTTTCTTCCAACACACAACCAAAAGCATTCCAGTTTTACCCACCCGGGTAACAAGTATTACAGCTTGCTGATGGAGGTTTGATGACCACAAACACAAACAGGTTCTCCTACCTGGATCCTGGGGTCCAGCTCCTCCTCGTAGGGGCTGTGTAACTGCTCTCCCACGCACTTCTGTTTGTCACTTTGGCCGTCCTCACAGGTGTCCCTGAGCGCCGGTTCTTGTGTGTTTCCATTAGTTTCAGCAGCTTTCACCTCCTCATCCCCACCGGGAATACCCTCCCTCCAATCCCCCCCATCTGACTCCCCAGACCCGGCGGGGCTCTCTCGCAAGTCGCCTGACTCCATTCCAGGCCAGACAGTTTCGCTAGCAGCAGCGTTAGCTAGCTCAGGTTGCTTCGACAACAGACGTGGTGGCAAATAAGCCACAAAGCCCGTTTCCTGTACGTGACAGCTCAGTGTTATTCAGCGGGGGTTAATTACTCGGTTGTTCAGTTTGCAATCCGCCATATCAAATCACACTGAAACACGAACCCACTGAACCAAGCCCGCCTGTAGCCTAGCACGCTAACAGGCTAACGCCGTCAGTGAGAATTTAACGGCTGCTTTACAGCAAACAGGTGAGAACAAACAGCCGTCATGAGATGCAAAGTAAAAAGACGTCCATCACTATGTGCCCCCATCACATGGGTTTTCAGCTCCATCTCTTACCGGTTCCTCATTACTGTAGCTAGGCTGGGCTAGCTAACGGTTTCGGTCTCACATCATCGTTACAAATGAAGTAAACAGACGAGACTTGGTTAGTAAACGGGCGCGCTGCGTTTGGGCCAGGGCGGCTGCCGTAGACACAGCCAACAATGGAGGCTGATGTCTGTCATAGGGTGATAATGTTTGTTTGATGATGAAGGTAATCTGTGTAGTTATGAAAAGTCCCTTGAAGCCAAATTTATACCTGAAGAATATAAGTAACCCTTTGCTGTATCTAAGTCTCTTAGGATATCAACATGTTAATGTTAAGGTGCCTTGTTTAAAAGTTTGTGGAATTATATTAACGAACATTTACATACAAACATAAGGAAACCTTATTGGAGTTCACAGACAGATACTTCAAACTAGCGCAAAGATTGGTTATGTCCCTTCTAAATTTAGAGAAATGCACTCTAAATTCTTGCATAATATTTACCCATGCAACACATTAACTTCCAAATTTAGGTGTTAAATGCACCTTTTGTGGTCCTGAGCCAGAGACAGTTACACATTTATTTTTATCACGAGCCCCCTTCAACTGTTTTGGAGAGATATAGAAAGGTGTTTCTGCACATCATCACCAAATTTGAATCTAGTAATAAACCTTTCAGTTGCATAACACACAACTATAAATACATATACACATACAAATTTAAAGAATATTCTCGTCATGGGCATGCTTCAAACTTTTATCTTATTATAAAATACAGTGTTATCACTTTATTTTAAAGAAAAAGGTTTCATTAGTATTATAACCCATATCCATATTTTTATGGATGCATATTACATCAAATATCTTTGATGTCTTCTGCATCAAGTTTACACATCTTGCCAAAATTCAGCCTCTCAGATTTGTCATCTTTGAAAACTGTGGGAGCGCTTGATCAATTTTAAATTACACTACCCAAGTAGATTTCAACTGGTACTATTGTAACCTATCAGATAATATGAACTAAGAGCATATTATTTTTTCGAACAACTAAATAAATTAAACAACTCATGAAAATGAAATTTTGTATTATTTTTATTGAAAAAAAATACAAACACAAATGTAGTTTGCAAGGTAACAAACCTGCAGTGAGCACTACATTGGATAATCAATGAACAGAATTATTAGACATTAAAGTGTAAGCAGGAAGAACTGATTTTTATAGTCGACAAACACTGATAATCAAATGACAGATTATACTGCAGTTATGACCAGTCACCATCACCATGAGCAACCATACCACAGATTGTTTTTTTTGTCTCGGACATAAACAGTACATATAAGCTACCAGAAATTGCAAATAATTTAAACAAAAGCGTCAAAAACTAGGCAACTGCATTGAATGCATTAATGAATGTCATGTGCACAATTAGCATAATATAAAAATAGATCTCTGGTGAATAACAGCAGTCTAATAAACTGTTTAGGCCTTTTTTCCTACACTGTAAGAAATGTTTTGGAATAATGAAAAAGACCTGAGTGGCATTGGCAATAACCCCTACACCAGAAAGAAGAACAATCCATTCTGCATTATCAAGGACAACAATCTAGAGTACATATCATTCAATCAAAGAAAACTATTCGAACATCAGTCTTTGGTCTGGCTTTCCCCAACTGACAAGGCTTTACATCGGCTTTCTTCTGGATTATCAACTCCAGCTGGTATCATACTTGGTCCATCCTGGAGGAGGGGCTAAGTAGATTCTCTGTCCTCTTGAGATAAAACTGACGACCCCTCTGTACCCTGTTCGAGGTACTCCGGACTTCAAGTCATCCATGATTCCCAGGTTTTTGGCCATCACTTTGAAACTGTCCTTTCTTGAGTATTGAAGGCGGAAAGGCCCAGATCCTTTTAGCTTCCCCTGCTTCACATCTTCATATGTTACCACAGGAGCACTGTAAACTTCTTTCTCAAAAGCTTTTCTGTACGTCTCCTCGTTTAAGTAACCCAGGTCTAACTTGCTGAAAGGCACAAATTCGGAATTCAGTTTAATGTAACGCAGGTACTTGTCATAAAACTGACCCAGACTTACGCCTTGCCGGCCAAAGGTCAAAGTTCTTGAGATCTCTGGCCGTATACAGGCACGGTCGCGGCGCTGCTCTGGCTGACGCATCCAGTCGTCCCAGAATGAAGCGGGCCACTTTGGCTCCAGCTCCTCCCACAACTCCTTAAGGAGCATCCAACCCAGACCGGGAAAGAAGTCTGTCCGGTAGAGCAGGTTAGCTTTTCCTGGATCAACAAAGCCGTCCCTGCCATTGTCATTCCAAGCTGATACACACCACAAACTGGGGTCGGATTTCAGAAGTGGCAGCAAGGCTCGGAAGTACTCAAAGAAGTCTGGCGCCACCTAGAGTAGGAGATAAATAATTTAAATTCAGTTTACATGCCCCCTGTCAACAAGTGATATCAGCTGTTTTAAAGATGAGTTCACAGCTGTGAAATATAGAACCAAGACACTGTTTATTTAATGATGTATAAAATAACATTTACATTTATTTATGGGCTTTATGCAATTTATGTGATCATTAATCACAAATTAATGATGCGATTACCTCCAGATCATCCTCCACAATCACAACAGAGGAATGGGAAAGGGTCTTGAACACTTGGTTGAGAGCCCACCGGTAATGCCTGGAGATTTTGTAGTAACCCTGAAACTTCTTGTGCTGTGGTTGCACAGGAATATCTGACAGGTCCGGCTGTTTCAGGTGAGTTACTTTGTCTCCATAAGAGCGAATAACCTCGGCGGTGTCTGCGTGCCCACAGTCCTGACTCACTATGATTGGGTGAAGCTCTGCTGAAGGCCGGTGCTGCAGGAGTTTGTCCAAGCAGCGCCTCACTGTGACCCTGTTACAGGCGATAACCAGGATAGGAATGACAGGCTGACGGGGGACGACAACCTTTGGCCCATCTCTGTTTGATGACTCCCACTGTGAATGATGTTTCTGGATCTGCAGCAGGATTTTTTTCTGCCTTTCGAGCTCTGCTTCGAACGTGTCTGCGATTCGAAGCACATCTCCCACCACATCACTGGTAGGCCTCACAGCCGCTCTTTTCTGCTCTTCGCCAGGTTCACTCGTCTGGCCGGGCAGGGGTCTGCCTCGCAGCAGAAGGACCAGTATGGCGTTCCAGGTGATAAACAGGAACGCGCCACAAAGAATGACAGAGCCTCTCTTGCGGAGCATGGCACAGTAACTCAGAGAGAGGGAGGTGGGCTCAAGAGGACAGTGTCTGAATAGAAAGACGTGTCCTTGTTACAGACAATAGGAATGGGATATGGGAAGGGCTGGCTGTGTATCATCACAAGCGCATGATCAAAGATCTGGAGTTGCACCGAGTGGCTTGTTTCCTGTGCAGTTACTAAAGTTAAAAAGACACAAGTCAGTGCCGATAAACACAAAGACAGAGGAAATGTGACGAGGGGCCGGAAACATCTTGCAGCAAAGTTGTAAATCTGACAGATCCTCAACTTTGAATATCCTCTTCCATCTGAAACGAGAACATAATGTACTTTAGAAAAATAAGAATTGCAATCAAAATGAAACTCAAAGAGGAACTAGCACTTGGGCGACAAAACTAGTTCTAAAAAATGATATCTGATGATCAGGCACATGTAGGCAAATTTCCAGTTCAAAGGAAGTCGGCTTCACGGTGTGTGAACTGGAGTGATGATTCACCAAACTGCCTCTGATCGATATCCTCTTATCACCTGTGGCTGCCTCGACAGATAAGCCGAGCGGCGGGTTATTAAGACTGAAAAAAACAACCATAAAAACAGACTTTCGACCTCGCTGTCCTTCCAGCAGCTCGACAGACGGGTAATACTCGAATGACTGTAAATACTGTAGCATAAGGAGGAGCGTGTTGAAATTAGCCCTTACCCTGACAGTGTGGCCACTTATTCCTCTGCTGCCCATTTCTCCGCCGTTTCTTCGATGACAACCAGCAAAGTTAATCGACGGGAGCCGAGAGGCCTTGTGCAGCTGCTGTACAACTGTTCTCCTGGTAGTTTCCCGGCTATAAACGCAACTTAACGCCCCATAGTTTATCTTCTTTCTCACGAGACTGGAAGAGGAGGAGGAGAAGGAGGAGGAAAAGTAACACGACGACTTCCTGGGTATCGGCCAGTCACGGGAAGTCCCGCCTTAACTGTCACCTCGAGACATTACACAACGGTGTGACGTGTGAGCTGCTCTCAGCGGAGCCAATTAACGAACCTGAGATGTCTTTGTGAAGAAGCGTCTGTCTCACACACCGTGGCGTCAAATATGATGTTTTTGTTTGTTTGTTTTTTGCCATCATAATTATCCAACCTTCTTTTTTTAATTTTTTGTTGTTGTTCTTTTTCTTTTTCTTTTTTTTTTTTTACAAAAAATACAGAGCTCTTGTAGGGGAAGAAACATCACCACTGTTGATGAAAGTTCTCAGTCATCCAGGTCATTCTAAGTGCTGTATCATAGGCACAAGGGCGGCTGTGGCTCAGGGGTAGAGTCAGTGTCTTGTTATCAAAAGGTCGTTGGTTCATTTCCCCTGGTCTTCATGTCAAGGTGTCCTTGGGCAAGATACTGAACCCCAAACTGCTCTTGATGTGCTCATCGGCACCTTGCATGGCAGCCACTGCCTTCAGTGTATGGATGTATGTAAAAGCATCTGCTAAATGCAACCTTGCATGTTTCCTGAAGACGTTTCATCTCTCATCAAAGAAGCTTCTTCAGTTCTAACTACCTGGAGGGGAGTCGCAGGCTTTTAAATTATATTCTATATACAATTGTCATTCAATGAGATGGATGCAAGTAACATCTCTGCAGCTCAAGCAGAAAAATACATGTTTAGCCATTAGCTGGGCCTCTGCTAAGTTCAAATCCACGTGTGAAATCCGTTTTTCAACCTTCATGTTTCGTCATTGTTATATTTCGGGTTTATAAACGGTTGTTGTTTTGATTAATGTCTCCTCGAATTCTGCTCCTAAATGATTCTCTCCAGCCTTTTTGCCTCAGCCTTGTGATTTTCATTTTAATACCCTCCTTTTTTTGTTCTTTTTTTAGTCTATTTTGTTTATGTGAGCCCGTTCTTTTCATTTACACACATTGTAGGTGGGTGATAAGAGTTTTAAAGCTGGTAATTCCGCTCCAGTGAGTTAGAACTGAGGAAGCCTCTTGGCTGAAACGGGTCCAGTTGCCTACGATACAGCACTTAGAAGAAACATCACCACTTTACTATACAAATCTTGTCAGTGTAAATGGCAG
The DNA here is from genome assembly GCA_039737535.1 of Lagodon rhomboides. Classification (NCBI taxonomy): domain Eukaryota; kingdom Metazoa; phylum Chordata; class Actinopteri; order Spariformes; family Sparidae; genus Lagodon; species Lagodon rhomboides. The sequence goes on along the minus strand of CM077788.1, from coordinate 27,783,582 downwards.
GAACGGGCTCACATAAACAAAATAGACAACAAAAAGAGGAAAAAAAGGGAGTAAGAAATGAAAATCACAAGGCTGAGGCAAAAAGGCTCGACAAGAAACAACATTTAGGAGCAGCATTCAAGGAGACATTTATCTAAACTAGACACATCACTATACATCTTTCTTGCAATTTTGGTAGACTTGACCTTTTTCAGTGAGAAGAAAAAACATTCAAAATCGTTTATAAACTCAAAATATAATAAAGAAGATGATAATTTCCAGACGTGGATTTGAATTGAGCAGAGAGACAAGCTGATGGAGGCTAAAAATGTCTCCTTCTGCCTGAGCTGCAGCGATGTTTCTTGCGTCCATCTCAAGGGATGAGAATCGTCAAATGGAGGAATATTCCTTTGCTTCTGTCTACCCGTCCTGATGCCAAACCAACAAACAAACACGTAACAGTGACTCATGGGGGAAGAGCTCAGTGGTGCTGTTTGTGCATGTTTTGAATATCTTCAGGGTGTTTCAGCAGCAGCGGTCGACTGCAACTAGGCCACACTCGCTGAAAGTGCAACTTAAAGGAAAAGGTAGACATTTTGGGAAATGTGCTTATTTGCAGCATTCTACAGAAAAAGTCCCACTTTTGGAAGAGCAGAAATGTCTGATTGACTTCCTTTATAACATTTAACTTACAGCACATTATTTCATAACTCACTGAGGCTATTAATACACATAAATTAAAGCTTATGACTCTTTTTGTCACTGAAGCAAAAAGCTGATGTTAGGCTATAAACAGAAGAAGTAGTATAAAGCCTTCTGTGGCTCCAGAGGAAGCTCCATGTGAACTGAAATATTGCCTCCAGCTAAATTGCATTGTGGGATGCCAGTTAGCGCTGTTGCCTCACAGCCAGAAGGTCCTGGGTTTGGGACCCGGTTGGGGCCTTTCTGTGCGGAGTTTGCAGAGAAACATGTGAGGTTAATCTGACACTCTAAATTGCCCTGAGGTGTGAATGCTTGTATGTCCTCTATATGTCAGCCCTGTGATGAACTGGTGACTTGAGCAGGGAATTTGGTAAATGGACCTGCATTTCCACAGGATTCGACGACCCGCTCCACCTCCTGAGCTGCAGCCACTCGCCCAGTGTCAGCTGGGATCGGCTCCCTGCAAAGGATAAGAAGTTACAGATAATGGATGGATGGAGAACCAGAGATATTCCCCTTTTTATCCTGTGCAGTCTTCTTCCTTTCCAAAACATGTTGCCTATATTACCCACAATGCAACTTTGCGACAAGGCATTTTTTTAGGTTGCAGGCTTGAAGATAGCATGTTCGTCCATTATTTAACTATCCACGCGAGGCCTTGAACACTTCCAGTAAAATGTAGGACTACAAACAAGACAGGTTTGTTATATTTATTTATTGTTACAGTGTTGCTTACTTTTCCTTGAGTTCTACAGCAAAAAACTGTTCTAAAACAACCAGTTGTTTGCTGAGTTGAAGTCCAAATGTGGGCTGTGTGTTGTGAAATCACAGTAAAAGTCAATAAATAAGGGGTCAGAGTGTATTTCTTTTTTTGTTGCTCTTTGGTCAGTCTCAGTCAGGTCTGTCCTCCGTGACCGCTTGTCCAGAGCCGGAGTCCTTGGTGGAGACGAGGACAGTGGGACTGTGGATTTGTCCATTTACCTGAAAGAGGACGAATATAACATGATTTCATATCGTAACATCAGCTGTCGAGGACACTGAGGTCATGTCCTCATATTTCTGGGTCTTTGAGATGTTAACACATATGTATATGTGGTAAGACTTTATCATATTGGTCATATCATTCAAATAAACAATTATATAAAATGAATAAACTGTAAATTCATTGTTAGTTAAACTTTAATTATCAGTTATTTCACTGTTAACAAGCAATTCATTGTTTTTTAAACTATTCCTTAGCAACTGTTTATCAGAAAGTTGCAACTGATGTTCTTAATACTTTCTTTATAAACATTATTCAGACAACCATTACAGAGCTGCAATAACAACTGTTTTATGAGCCATTTCATTTGTCTCTTAGCAGTGAAGTTACTTTACTAAATCAAATAATTAATGATGCTTCTTATAAAGTGTTGCCCATGCCAGAAGGTTCTTTTGTAGCAAAGAAATAAGTTTAATACATTTAAGTCAAATTGGCCATATTTGTTCCTCCCCTTGTTCTTCTTCTTCTTTCAGAATCTGAGTCCAGTTTTCATCTGTTTGCCATAACTGATATTATTTCCTACACTATATTTTTGTCCTGTCAGAATCCAGAGAAATGCACAGATTTTTACTCCAAATGTTCTGGATGGATGGATGGGTGGGTGGGGTTTGGGGACATGACCTCAGTTTTTCCAAAATCCTGGCTCCGGCCCTGAGTACCACCACTGATGTTTCCTCGTTGTAAAGGTGTTAAAGTAAGTCTCACCTGCAGGAGGTCGCTTCTGATGCTGTCTTCATCCCGCTGCCTGTCACCAGGGCTGCTGCTGGACCGACACAACACCGCCAGCTTCAGGGACATAAACTCTGACACCAGAGCAGTCAAACACAGACAGGTGCTCTTCAGCGTCGACCAGCCGCTCAGCACGATGGACGGTATCTGCGCCGCGTTTCCCGCCGAACACGGGGACGCGACGGACACTTTCAAAACTCCAGCTGGGAATTCACCGATTTCCTGAACAAATACTATTTTACAGATGTGCGCGGCGTACGTTTCACGTCTAATCATTTGAGTGATTCGGGAGCATTTCTCTCTTCCAGGCAGGTTAGATGTCAGTCTGCGCGCCAGCTGACGCACCAGCGCGTTTTGGACACCAGAGTGCGCGTCACCTGGGGATTGCGAAAGTTTTGGATGACATAATTTATTAATTTCTCTGGCATTTTTTCCTCTCGGCTCTCTATCATGCCGGGTCGCCACAGCGAGTCTTCTCCCCGCAACAACGCGCTCCCCGTGGAGGAAAGCCTCCCACGCAGACGCCTGGTTCGACCGGGTGCGCTCAGCCGGCGGGTCGCGCACCGCCCCGCCGGCCAGTCCCAGGCTGTACGCCGAGGTGGCAGGCCGCTTGGTAGGCGGATTCCTGGTCCAGATTTTCCCCCGACACCGGAGAACGGCAGACAGGGCAGAGGCGGAGGGAGTGGAAGCCATGGTGGTCGATAACAATCCACAAGAGAGCGTCTCTGTCCGAGGAGCCGCTCCTGTCGGGTTTCCGATGTTCAGCCTCCACACAGGCGGTCACATAACGCGCGAGGGATCATTTGCGTAAGAAGGGGTACACAGGAGGAGGAGGAGGAGGGGGGTCTTCTCTGCTGTGGTCCATGCGACCATATTTGCCTCGACACTCCAGGAGGGGGGTCATGTGGGTGTGTCTTTAAGGCAAGAGTGGAAAAAGTCAAACTCCTGCAGAAGTGTTATAAGCAAAATGTACTCAGGTACTGAAAGTCAAAGCAGTGATGGAATGTAACCAGGTACATTTACCCAAATACTGTACTTAGCTGCAATTTGAGGTACTTGTACTTTAGTATTTTTATTTTCTGCAACTGTATACTTCCACTTCACTACATTATAAAGGCAATTGTTGTGCTTTTACTCCATTAAATTTATTAGTTACTACTGACTTTGCAAATTGAATACTGCAGTACTACTCCCAGCGGTCCGAAGCTCCTGTTCTTGCTGGAGTAAACACCAACACTCCCCCCGATGTCCAGCTAGCTGCACAGCTAACTGAGCTAGCAAGCTAATAGTTGCAACAATCATGGATGTAACAGAATACAGTCAGTTAGCTGCCACTCTGCTGATCATACTGCACCTTTAAAATCACTGTTGTAGGCAAAGTATTTATCAGCGTTATTTTACAATTGTTGTTGCAATAAGCACATTACCTTTCCTCACCTCACTCTACAACATTCATGTTATTATGGTAACTTTCCTTTAAGTGTAAAAGGCAGCCACTGAACACTCAGATTTAGCATTAAGGCTAAAAGACTGTAGAAAAGACAGACTCGTGTCCGTCCTGTGGTTTTCTTGGGACTTCAGTTAGTTAATGTTTCATCCAAACAGACAAACAGTTGGAAGTCATGATAAAAGCAATCTTATCTGAGCTCTTTGTCAAACGTGACAGCTGCACTCTCTAAAAGGGATGGAAAAAAAAGAGATAACGCTCGTGTTGTCAAACAGGTTTGTCAGCCTGAAGAGCTGAGAGACACAGCAGAGGAGAAGTTCAGTATCGCAGCCACCCTGTTACCTGGTCTATTTACACCACTAGAGGGTATCAGGTGTCTGAAGAAGCATGCAGGTCCCTTCAGGTGATAGGCAACAAATTTGTTTTGATGAGGACACGGATCGTAAAAAAAAAAAATGAATAGGAAGTCCTCCCTGGGGTGTTATCAGGAGCTGCTGAAAACGATCTGGTCATTGTTCAATATGATAAATATCGTAAAAACCCAGGTGATCTATTTAGGAAATACTGAGAAATAAGTTTCAGTGTGTCCCAAAAAGTGCTTTATTTGATATCGTAGAGAATAAAGTCAATTCTTGTGAGTGAAAAGAAAATATTTACAAGTATATAAATCATCTGTTGCTTTGTACAGTGAGTTGATCTATATACACAATTTGTAAGAGCTAGAAACCCTGAACTGGTTATTAAAGATCAGCCTGACGCAATCAAAAGATACTCAAGTCTTTTCATCACAGAGCTTAGTTCATTTCAACATTTACAGCTTATTAGACATAGTGGACAGTGTTTCTGGCTTTTCACAGTGATCGCGGACCTGTTCAGGAAACAAACATTTAAAAAAATAAGACGCGAGTTTGTCCTGTTTCCTTCATGTGCAACTCAGAGCCTGTCTGTCCTTTGTTTTTAAAAAAATGCTGCTGTCCTTGTTTTCCTTCATTTCTTCACTTCGCTTGAAAGTGTCCCAGTGTTTAGTTCTACCTTCAGTGTTACTTGCCAAAAGGGAAAAGTAGGCAAAAGGAGTTCAGTGAGTTACTTCCTCCTGTCTCCTGCCCCATCAGGGTCCATTAATGGGTCCACCTGGAGGTCCTGGCGGGTTCTGTAATGTTTGGTTCCCCTGAGGAATAGGCCTGTGGTGAACGACCACATTCGGTATGATCACAAAGGCCAGGATCCCCACCAGCATGAGAGCCACGGTGATGGTGATGATGGACCCCACCACGGCGTAGTAGCACTGGTCCGAGCGGAACAACCTGCGCAGGCGACCTCTGACCCTGTTTGGAGGCCGGCCTACGTCCAACACTGTGGCCGGGGCAGCTCCCTCCTCCATCGCTGCCAGGTTGAGGTCACCACCGGCCGTCACCTGGCCCTCCTGGCTCTTTTTAGGCAGGGTGAGGATGGAAGGCTTGGTCGGGCTGCTCGGAGGGGGGTTCTTCAGGAGCAGTTTGCCCTTGCTGCGCTTGAAGCGGATGGACAGAGCCCTCTGCATGTTTGCTGGGAGTTTGTGGATGATGTCCTCATTGTTGCCCAGGCGGGGCAGGTCCCGGCCGTGGGGGAGCTCGGTCAGCTCCCGACACACGGGGCACGTCAGGGTCTTGAGCTCGGGCGAGGTCACGTTGATGCGAGCGAGGCACTCCAGGCAGAAGGTGTGCCCGCACGACAGCAGCTTGGGGGTCTTGAAGACGTTATCGTACGTGCAGAAGCACACAGCGCACTCAGTGTCCTCCACGTCGTCGACAGGGGGCCTCCTCCGGACGCTCTCTCCCTCTTTCCTGTCTCGTCTCCGGGCCTCCTCGCTCCTCCCTCTCCGCCTCCTCTCTCCCTGGTACCGGTCCCGTTCTCTCCTCCTGCCTCTCTCCCCCCTCTCGGAGTCCGTGCTCCTCGATCTCCTCACTTTTGCAGGCTTCTGGTTCTTCCACTGGTCCTCCTTGCTGTTCTTTTCCTTCTGGTTGAGTTTGGGTTTGACGTTGGGGGCCTGCCTGGAACCGTTGCTCTGGCCCCGGCTCCCTTCGGACCTGCGTCTCTCCCTGTCGTCGCTCATGTTGGAGGGAGGATGTGGGAGGTAGAGAGCCGGCTGGAATCTGATTCAGTTTTCCAACGGGAGCTGTGAAAAAAAAATCAACTTTGGATGAGTTTACCGGCTTCCGGCAACTAACAGAGCAGGAAACAGACTGCACAGTCATCGTCGCTGTTTCATGATGACACAATAGCAACTTAATCTCCTGCTATCTCGCAGCTCCGTTGTGTTCAAATGCTATCTGTTGATTTCTTTTCTTTTTTTCTTATCCTAAGCACGCTTGCTGTATTTGTTTAGCGGGCTTTCCCGCAACGACATCATCAGCAATCGCTAGAGGAGCTTCAGAATAGTTAATGGAGATTTTTTATGTTCCTTTTTTATGTGTCTCGGTTGAAACCTGTTGAGGAAAAACTAAACCAAGGGTGGCACAGGTGTGTGACAGCTCCATTGTTTTGAGACGTCATCGCAAACATTCCTTCACACGCCCCCCCCGTCTCACATAGTCAGTCATTAACCTAAAGTTTGCAGCGGATGGAAGGTTAAGATTCTAGGAGCTGGTTTCCTTCACATAGAAGAAAAACGCATCTTGACATTTGCAACAAGCTCAAGTTGTGCTGAAGCGTTTGTTAATCAAGGACCACGGGGCTTTAACAGCAAGAGAAGTTGTGAGTTTGCAAGCTGAAGCAAGAGAGCAGGAAGTTTGTACGATCACTGACCTGCTGAGGTAGATGAATGTCAGAGTCACGCTGTCACCAAACTTCATTACAAAAAACAACAACTCCTGAAGCCTTGTGCTGTGTCTGTAATCCCCGTGGTCTTCCTCCTCTGCTGGTCTCTTTCCTCTTCTATCTTGTTTTCTAATTGTAGCACAGCACTGCCTCCTCTGAACCCTCCTCCTCGCTGCCTCCTGCCCTCCCTTTTTCCTCTTCTAGTCAGACCAGTCGGACCAGCTGCAGTGAGACAGTGTTTTTTGACACTGCCTGTCTGTGGAATATGTAGATAGTCTGGTCATTCGCTCAGATAGCCCTCATGACACAGATCATACTGGTATCACAGAGGCAGCTCTGCCCGTCGTTGCGGCTGACCTGTTTTAAGATTAAAATGAAAATGTCTCATCTTTTGCTGTTTCATGTCAGATTTGGTGTCGGCGCTGTGAGGGGTCACACGATGGAGGAGCACATGAATACATTTTTGCTCTGTGTTTGATATGAATCAAGATAAACAAGCGTGACTGTCGGTAAAATTCCACTGTCGCTGCACAATAAGAGGGTACAGTACTGTCAACACGGCACGTATCAGCGCCTCATACCTGTCATACCTCCACTGCTCTCATGTCACTGTGGTGAGTCTACTACCCAAACAAGAACAGTGAACGATCTCAACCGCCTCACACTCCTGGTTACTCCCTGTTATTCTTAACGCTCAAAGCGTATGAGAATACACCCTGACGACTCATGACAATGCATGTTCAGGCCCGAGCTGGGGTAAATATTTTATATTAAACAGAACGGCGGTGTTTGTTTGCTCTTCCTGATGTGAACTGATGCGTCACTCCTTATATAACAAACACACGCTGCTGTATGAGGGCCCCTGAAGGCACTCATACAGTGTCAATATTCTTCTGAAGGATGCATGTGGCGCAATGTATTTTGCATTGGGTTACGAGTTAAAGGTTAGAGGGACAGTTTAACCAAAATCCCCCAAAATACACATTAACCCTTCTTACATGTAGTGCTATTTATTAATCTAGATCAATTTGGTGTGAGGCTGTCGGCTGTAGAGATGTCTGCCTTCTCTTGTGGTGCTCAAAGTGCAAAAAAATGCTATATGCTAATGCTCTTGTCTCTCCGTCACCATACATGACCTCAACAACGCTGCAACTTTATCCTGTATATATTTATATTTATGAATATTTGACATATTTCGTGTCGAGGCTGTGCAGCCACCCTGTGCGATTCATGCTTGTATCCTATGCAATCTGATTGTATCCAGGTGATTTTATTTATTTTTATATTACTATGCCCTTTGAAGCACGTTGCTACACACCCTGTGTATATTACAGCTACAATCACGTGCAATTATCCTCCTTGGTCATATTTATAAGTGAAAGGCAATAGAGTAAATAGTTTTCTTATTAATAGTTTTAGTTTTTTTGACTCTTTAGCTGTTATAACAAATGAATTTCCCCACTGAGGCATCAATTAAGTCAAACTTATCATGTCATAATCTTCCCTGTTCTGGGACTTGACTTCCAAAAATGGAAATTCCTTGTGCATGTTGCTGCTGATATTGTCCAGCGGATGCACATCTTCCTTTACAGGTGCAATTTGTGGAATATAGCCAGAATTTCAAGGCAGCTCCAAAAACACGAGGGGCAGCACATCACCGGAGCAACAGACAACCGCTGCTCTTTGCTAGCAGTCCTTGCCTGTGGCTAGCTGCTGTAAGCTAATGAGACAGTGGCCCTCGCTTGTCTGGATGGACCGGGAAGTCTCATCACAGGGAGAATCACTGCAGGTGACAGGGCCGCCTGATGAAAGAATGAGGACGGCCTCCAAGACCGACGGAGTAAAAGTACAGAGGTGATTTACAACCACCGTGACCAAGACTATGACACAGCGGGCGTGGACGCGAGAGGCGTGCAACACTGTTGTTTCATCTCATTCTGTTGATAATGTCATTTCATTTTTTAGGGTTTTAAACAAGAAGCTTGTCCATTTCTTACACAATTCTCCTTGAAATGTGTTGACTCTGCCGACAACAAAAACTGGTTAACCCAGAAAGCGCGAAATGAGCCGTTTCGTGACGCAACCATTTTCTTTCAACAGAATTACACTGAATTAGAAGGAAGTGCAGGCCACAGCTACTCACTGAGTAGTTAGCCTCTCGTCTCGGTGAATCCCCACGCTTCCTTCTGTGCCGATATGGAAATAAGATAGGTATACCATGAAACTGCTCCCAACGAGGTCTGTGGATTGTCTTGTGTCGGGATTTCTAGAAATAAACATTGCTGTTGAGTTTTTAAATGTATTTTTGGCACCACAAGCTGAGTGCTAGATGATGAAGAGATGATGTATGAGGCCGATATCTCAGAAACTCAACAACTCACACCAAAACAAATAAGATAGACAAATAACTCAACAGCTCGACAAGAGGGAAAATATTTACCGGAAAAATAGATCTTAAAAATGTTAGAATTGGATGGGTTTTTTTGCAGAACACTTCTAAAGGAAACTTTATCCCAAACTCACACAGTCCCTTTGTGGCACAGCACACTGAGCCAGACATGAAGATGATAGGAGGCTATTCAAATATGGCATCTAAATATAACATGCTGAATGAATAAAGCTGAACTTCCTGGTGCAGTTTAAACCAGGATAACCCCCATGATCCTGAGAAGCAGTAAATAGGAATCTGATGACTAATCACTGACCTGCAAAACAACTGACAAAAACATGTGATTGTAAAACTTTATTGACGTAGAAAAATCAGAACAAACAAGATAAGGGGCCTCACAGGAGAAGGAAACACATCATTTGCAAATTAGTCTCTTCAGTTTGGTGGAGACTCCTCCGCCTAATTGTCCATTTGCACACCGAACAGTGCGCTGCTTTCAGAGTTTGACAAAGCCTCTTTATTTAGGGAAAGTCAACAAAAAGCACCTGAATGAACTAAACCAACAGTCTGAGCATGAATAAGCTGCAAAACTCACCCAGTGAGTCAGTAACGCTGCCGTTAATGCAGGAAACTGACATCCAAGTGCATTAAAGTTTCCAGGTTGTTGCCCAGCTGGTTTATGATTAAACCAGTCAGCCAGTTTGTGGCCTACTTCTTGCTGGACTCATCCATCTGGCTCCACGTGTCTCTGCTCAGGCTACTATGCGCAGCCAAAAAATTTGATATGCTAAATGCCGATACTGTGTGAGCATGTAGCAAACAGCAGATAACAGTTTCACATGTGAAGACAGGCTGGAACCATGTAGCTGTTTATGTACCAAACAACTACCGTTCCAACACTGTTCCTCTTTATTTGTATGCATTTTTCTACTTTCACTGAGAGGAAGGGAGTGTTTATTTTTTCCATCTGTCCCCTGAGCCTCGGTGTCCTCTTCAGCCCAGCTCCTCTTTTGTTTTGCCCTGCTTGCGGGGCATCTTCTTGCTGCTGCTGTCCTCCAGCTCTTTGCTCTTGTAGTAGTGCGGCGCCACTTCAAGCAGCCAGCTGCTCTCTATCTCGATCACCTGGGGAGAGGAAGATACAGATCACTGTGTTTATACAGGCAGGGATGGTGTTAAATGTTGTACATGAATAATTGGCCCACTTCCTCATCAGTCTGCCGTCTCATTCCCGGATCTTTGACACCAGACTGTGGACTCAATGAAAAGGTGTGACTGTGTTGTGTTATTCATATTTGAGCTTTTTTCTGTGTTTAATGATTGTCCTCGACGTTGGCGGACATGAATAAACAGTGAAAATATCTGAGAGAGATTCAGATAAAGCAGACTAGAGCTGGGAACCACCACTGATTTCCTGATTCGATTTCACTTCAATATCTGTTCAGTTAGGATATTTTAGTGACAATTAACTATTATGCTTGGACATCTGGGAGAACTAATGTTGTAATTTGTACAAAAATATGAATTTTTATTTTAAGAACTGAATTAAATGGTTTCAGAGATTTCTGGTTAAAATCTTCCTACAGAGAAATAAACCAAATATGATTTTTTTAGCATCCAATTATTAAAATAGCTCTAGTGAAAGAACAAGAAGGTAATGGCAGGTGAAGGCCTACGAATTTCAACAAACGAAAGTAAAATCAAAATAGAAACTTTTCCGAGCTTCTGAGTTTACATGGTGCATTCAAGGTGCACTTGAACGCACCATGAAGTCCTTGTCCCTGTGCTGTGTTTGAAACTGCGACAGAGACAGAGGACAGCAGCAGTGCACAAAGATAAATATAATAGTTTTCCAACATTTATAGGTCAGTGTGGCAGAAAGCCTTTTGAGATTTAATCGCCAAAAGGAAAATCTACCAGCACATCCTGGTCAGGCATCCACAGGAAAAGGCCCAAGTTGAAAGATCAATCTCTGGATTTTATGACTCGATATCAGATCATTCAAATGAAGACAGATTTGAATTTGATGATGGATTCTCTGAACCCAGCCCTAAAGCAGACAGTATCGCATTCTGAGCAGGCCGACCTGTCTCATGAACTCCTTGGTGGTGAAGACCAGCTCGTGGTAGATGAGCCAGCGGGGCTGCTCCTCGAACAGACAGCTGTTGGGGTGGACGTAGACCGTCTGCTGGTGCTTCACGGTCTTGTAGCCGCCTTTGCTCAGTCGCGCCGTGTGATAGAAATATCCTGCCGTCACCGCCTGGGAGAGGGACAAGAGATGGAGGGAGAGCTGGATTATCGCCGTGCTGGGTAGAAATAAAGGTGACCACAGGCAGTATTACACAAAAAGAGCACTGTAAAGTAAAGTCTGGTACGTAGGGAATGTTTTGATGTTTTCTGAGTCTGTTTTAGATGCCAATATAAGAGAATCAAAATTACCACTATCAATATACACAAATCTTTTGCAAAATGTCTCTGCAATACTTTACGGTTGAACTACTTTAATGTCTAAAAATATACGTCGCGAAAATATACATGCTGTACACAATAAAGTCAGACTTCAGCTTATAGTTATCAAGCAATACCTTGATCCAAAATCCTAATCCTAGATCCCATCCTAAGTTCTCACCTCACCTCCTTTATCATTCACAAGAAACATTGTGAAATGCACAATTCATACGTAACAAACGACAGGTGAGGAGTTTCGAGATGTTTTGAATCAACTGCACAGTCTAACACGCTGTGACTGCAGCGTATCGTCACAGTCATGTGAGAGCCACTGCAGAAACCACATATCGTACTGTACTTGAATGTGGCGCTGGGAGGAATCAGTGTCTCACTCTGCACATCTGCAGGTGAGTTTCGTGTGGGATTTGCCAACAGATGCCATCCAAACACAACTTTCAGACCCACTTTTCCAATCTTGTTTTCACAGATGCACACAAACTGTCCACGCCTGCTGTAATGTGGGCCAGGTGGCGCTGGGCGTGTTCACAAAACTAATGCTCAAAGGGACAGCATGAGACTGAAACGCAGCTGACAGATAACATCTGTCACAGTCACTGGTCATGCAGGGGCTTATTTTGCTTTACGCTGAATCAACATTTCAAATGACTAATTTATTTTCCTTACGTTTGCACGTGTGAAGACATCAGTGCACTCTTTAGATTAGATTAAATATTAGATCGTATTAATCATATTAGCTCTATATCTGTTTAATTATTCACTGAACTGAAACGAAAAAGTTTTGTGATTCATTTTCCCCATTCGGTGGCAGGATTCGGACCGACACAGGCAGAGACAGCCCGTGATGAAAAAAGGTGTTACCAGACTAATGAAACAAACGCCCTTGGTTATCTCAAGCGCTTTGTAGTGGTGTGTTCACGACACACACACCCTGATACGAGAGGGTTATTCACACAGCGTCACTTCAGTGATGATTTCTGTCACATTATGTAATTTCAATTTGCAGAACTATGTTATAATTTTTAAAGCCCAGGATTATTACGATTACTATCTTATTACCTCCCTTTAGGACGAAGCATCCGACCACCTAAAATGTTCTTGACCAAAAACAGGGGCCATTTCTGATGGTGACCTTTCACCTCCCTCCATGGAGACATGCAGAAATCCAAACATTGATAAAACCAGGAACAAACTTCTTCTCTCACTTTGTTGACATATTAGAGTCAAACCTTTTTACAGGGGAACTCTGATCATATCTCATTTTATCCCTCTCAGTAAATCCAAAAATACTGTCAATAGCCATATACAATGTGATTGTAGCATGTTATGTAGATGCACAAACATATTATAATTTACTCTCCTTATTAATGTCTTATTTCTAATGCACTTCTGTGTCTCTGTAAAGCACTTTGAAAGAATTTGTGTCTGAATGGTCCCATGTAAATAATCTTGCCTTGTCTTGCGTATTTGTATCAGGGAACAATTCTGAGCTTCCACGTTTTTTCAGGTGACTTTGGTAAAGCTCTGGGGGACTTTGTTTGGACCACTGACCTTGCGAATGGGCAAGCTGTCTCCCTCGCTGCTGACCACCTCCACCTCAATACGATCCATCAGACCCTCCAGCTGGTCCCTGACATCCCGGGCTCTTCTCATGGAGCGGAACTGGATGAAGTTCTCGTAGCACCACTGTGTGGAGTAATCGCTCTCCGCCCACTGAGGGAGAAAGACATCAGGACGGCGGTAAGCACAACATCTGGGCTCTACGTAGGAATATCGCGAGGCTATTGAAGATTTACAGGCTGTGGGACTGTGGTTCTCAACCTGTGGGTCTGGACCCCACACGGGGCCGCAAGACTCACAAGCAGATTCACTTCAGGGGTTTTTAAAGACATGTAGATAACTATCAGACGCATGGTGCATTCATGTTCCCTACAGGATGGTAAATGGACTTGTATTTCTGTCAACTGTGAATTAAATATATCTTATAGTTTTTTAGTTTATATAAGAAACCAAAGAACAGAAAATTATATTTGCTCATCAAGTCATTACTCATTGAATCGATTCGAATATCCATCCTGTCCTTTCAGTAATTATCTTGAAAAAAGGGTTTTAGGTTATAATCTGTATAAATGTTGCAGTTGACGACTGTTGAGCAGGTTTAAAGTTGTCTAGAAACACACTGATGTTAAGAACACAGTGGGGAAGTTACATCGCTGTGCATACACCAAATGTTTGCATACCCGCTTACAAGAAAACCTGAAAATTTGGTTATTTGAGTCTGTGCTGGAGGTGTCGCTTCAACTCTAACGTTCTGTCCTTCTCATGCAGGTGATCATTTGACTAAAAAAACTATGCCTAATAGATTAGTCACACTTGAACACATCTTCTAACTGCTGCCACTCAGCCATGTCTTTACCTGTGTGTAGACGTTGAGCAGCACCAGGTGGTCTCCCCCTGGCACCACAAAGTTCATTCTGGCGTTGTCGGCGTGCACCACCTTGTCTTTGGGCCGGTAGAATATCGAGTTGTTCACCGACAGCATGGCCGCGATCGTCAACACTTCGTTGGAACACTTGTACCTGGAAGGAGGCAGAGACGGGTAAATTAAATGGAAATATAGAAAAATGCAGAGAGATAAACAGAGAAGCGACAACACTACGTTTTTCTTCTCTAAATTCGTTGCCAATTTTTCTTGGACTGGACACTTACTGCTCGGAGGCCAGGATCATCTTGCTCAGCATCGGGTCCACCGGCAGCTCAGCCATCCTGCGACCCAGCTAAACTCAGACAAACAAGAACAAAGAGATGTTTAAACAGCGAAAGACTTCATTAATTTTTTTTTTTAAACACAGTAGAGTACAGATACCAAGAATGAAGTCTAAAAAATATCCTTAAAAAATGTATTCAAAGCTGGAAACACAATGAGTCATCTCTCCCACAAGGAAGTCTTGATCACACAGCAACACAAGCGCCAGCTTTGCACCGTACGTCATCCAAATATGCAGGCGATCAGAGTGAAGACAGGCAGAGATTATGCAATAAAAGCAAAAGTTACGTATCTGTTTGTGATTAAAGATAAGAATGAAAAACAAAAGTTGTCCGACTGTTTTTGACCCTCTGCTGATTTAACTATGAGAAGAGGATGGAGTGGGGAGAATAATTAACCTCCTGCACTATAAAAATTGGATCTGGATCAACTGATAGCGTAATAAAATGATGATACATATAATTTAATTTAAGTCAAAAATGTTTTATTTTTTCATTACCTTGAATTAAATTATGGATTTCTCTGTGTTTGAACGTTGATGGAAACATTTGGGATCATGCAAGTGAAGAATATATAACTAAGTTCTTGTCATTTTTACGCAGAAATGTTAAATGTTTTTATCTTAAAACCGTTGGATAAAAAAAGGTATTCCTACCTACAAGGTTTGACAAATACAAGACAAATGACTTTGTACCTTTGTGAGCTCTCCCAGGTGGTTCAGTGCTCCCAGGGCGTACAGCTGCTCCAGCGCCAAGACCAGAGTCTCATGAGGAGGTGGGTCCATGAAGTCAAAGTGAATCAGGTCATTGATGCCTGCAACAAAAACGGATTATCTTACTGGACAGTCACAGCCACCAAACAGTCATCTAATGTGTTCCAACTTCATCACTTAAATGTATGAAATAACATTATTTTAATAGTCCGCAGTGCGTCCACCCCTCACCTAAACTCTTCAGCAGAAGGACTACATTTCCCAAGTTGGTCCTCTGAATCTCAGGGACGGTCGTTTCCTCCATCTCATGTTTAAAGGCCCAGGCTGTGTAAAGCCTGAAACATTTCCCAGCAGCCACTCTGCCCGCACGGCCCGCTCTCTGGTTGGCTGAAGCCTGAGCATAAAAACAAAACAAAAAAAACACACAACATGATTCAGCAAAACATTCAGAGACCAATACAGCAACTGGTTTTGAATTATCACCTCGTGGATGTCTGCCAACCAGTCGAGCTGACATGTATGAGCCCAGTGAGAAACATGCCGTCTTCATTTAAAGCAGTGTGTCTCAACGGGGCCAGTATCGCCACCTAGGGGGCCTTTAGAGAACATCAGGGAGGACAGGAAGCTATACTTTTGAAAGCGGGTTGAGGTGTACTTAGGGGAAAGTTAGGACCAGAAAATCACGACTAGACGAGTTGAAAGTTGCATCTACTTGCAAGAATGCGGTCTGTAACTTTTCTACAGCAAACTTGTTTCCAACAATGCGAGGAGATAAGACGGTGGACCATGTCACAGCAGCTCCTTACTTCAGTGTTTCTCTCAGCTTTCTGCGGCACAGCTTCGTGCTGCCTTCAGGGGAACGGGACGTCAGAGTATCATTCATTAAATTCATTAAATTCATTTACTCTGTTAACTCTTCCTCGACATCCGCCATGGAGGAAACTAAGAGTTTCTTCTTCTTCTCGAAAGCATTACATTTTTTTCCGGTGAAATGTTGCAAACCGCTGTGTTCTCACCGTGGTAACAAATTAACAAGTGGAATATTCTGCTGTCAGACTTCCTGTGAAAGCAACGTAGCGTCTAGCATCCAGAAACACTATAATACTATAACACGATCCAATTTAAGTGTGTTAAGTGTTTTGGCAGAAGACTATGATGTCACAGAGAAGTTGGCCTTTGACCTATTAGGATATACGTCATTTCATCTTATTAGACATTTGTTGGACATTTTTCATAAAATCCCAAAAATTCTAATCGGTCATGATTGAGTCCGAGTGGACACTTGTGTCATATTTGATCAATTCTCTCAAGGTGTTCCAGAGAAAGCCTGTTCACAAGACGAGGACAGACAACCTGCAACCATAATGCCTATTTTGCGATGCTTAAAAACGCACACACACATAGTTCAACCAGACCAGCAACTGCACCGATGAGACGCGACACCTGGACAATCGCCTGCACCTGAGTGCTTGATTGGAAAACATGCACGTTCACTCCACTATTGCATAAAATGTACCCTCACATCACTCCAACACTGACTTCCCACTTGTTAAACATGAAGAAAAAACGGTGAGCAGTTACCCGTGAGCAGGGCGTGACGATGAGCGACTCCATGCCGGTGCGGGCGTTGTAGCTCTTCTGTTTGCAGAAGCCCGGGTCGATGACGTAGATGATGCCATCTATGGTCAGCGAGGTTTCTGCTATGTTGGTCGCCACCACCACCTGCGAGTGATAGGGAGAGAACACGTGGTGCCGAGAGATAAAGTGAGCGAGTGCTGCTCAAACAAAGTAGAATGAAGATTAAATCCAGCTGTTACACAATCGGAACAAAGACGCGATAAAACCCTCAAAACGAGGCTTTCATCAGACAGAACTGGTATAGTAAGTCTCTACTACAGGTTATTGTGCTGCAGCAGCTTCTATTAGTGAACAATAGCATGGACATGTAATCTGAGCAAATCTGAGATGGCTCTGATGTTGTTAACAGACAGCAGAGAGCTTTATTCATATGGCTCAAACAAATAAACTCTTTGTCATCGTCGACTGACCATTTTGTGTTTGCCAAGTTGAAATATTAATCCGACAGTGACCTGCTACATCCAGGCCATTTTCTGGAATCAAACAATATCAGTTCCTCGAGTATTCCCCACAGACACATGACATCGTCTCACCTTACGGGCTCCGGGGGGAGTTGGGTTGAAGATCTTCGCCTGCATGTCTGACGGCAGGTTGGCGTAGATGGGGAGGACCAGCAGCTCGGCTATCTTGGATCCGAGCCGCCTGCAGCGCTCCTGGAGCATCTCGCAACACGCTTCGATCTCCTCCTGCGAGACACACAAAGAGGTTAAAGAGTCCACCAACACAATATCCTTCAGTACTGGTAGAGAGTAAACAAAGTAACTGTGGTCGCTTTCACCCACTTTTACAACATATAGAAACAATCTGAAGTGAACCAAACAGGTCAGGAGTGAAAGAACCATTAGACAAAATTGCAGCCACTTCTTTAAAGTGTTTAAGAGGCAAGCAATAGATCTTAAAGCTATTCTGCCAAAAATCGACACAGCATATGCAGATATTACACACACACACACACACACACACAAAACACCATTTCCAGTTACAACTGTGTCCAAAACTTTGAACCTCTTGATAAAAGCGTCATGCTGGATATAAACGATACCTGTCCGGTGAGGAAGACCAGGCAGTCCCCAGGAGGCTGGGTGACGTGGATCTGCAGCACTGACACCACACAAGCTTCCAGGTAGTCTGCCTCCGGAGCCTTGACAACACAAAAGAACAGTTTGATTTTGGCAAAAGAATTCACCAACTGTTTATTAACCAACGTTCACAAGATCTCAAATAACATCCGAGTTCCTACTTTTGTGTAGAAGATATCGACGGGGAACCTCCTGCCGGGGATCCTGAAGACAGGCGCGTCGTCAAAGAAGCAGGAGAAGCGCTCTGTGTCCAGAGTGGCGCTGGCCACCAGCACCTTCAGGTCCGGTCTGAACCTGGCGATGTCCTTAATCAGACCAAACAGGATGTCTGTGTGGAGCGTTCGCTCGTGGGCCTCATCGATGATGACCACACTAAAGGGGAGGGAGAAAGAGAGCGTGTGGGGAGAGAGCTGAGCACGACACACACATTAAAACCTACAGGTGTTCACTAAATGCACATGAACATATCCATTGGAAATGTGAAGCTGCAGAGAGGAACTGTGGGAAGTTTGCGTGCTAGAAATGATGTGAGGAATTGGGATGTCAGGCTGGAAAAGGTGAATAAGTGAATTTTCAACTTCTGATTTGTGTTGAAGGGTTTAATCGGGAACATGAATACATATATATTTTTTAAAACACACAGATTAATTTGTCATAAAAACTCACGCACAAATGAAAACATCTTATTGGTAATTACTGAACATGTTCAAAGAACAACTCTCCATGATGACCAGTTTGTGATTCCCTTCTTTGCATTACCTGTAGCTGGCCAGGTCGGGCTCTGTGAGAAACTCTCGGAGCAGCATGCCGTCTGTCATGTACTTGAGCACAGTTCTCTCTGACGTGCAGTCCTCAAAACGAATACTGTATCCCACCTGGAAGAAGCAGTAATATGAAAACACTGATTCAAGAATTTTTAACCACCTCAAAATTGTTTTAAAGAAACAGTTGACAACGGCAGGACACAAAAACATGATAAAGTATAATTCATTGCTGTACAAATCTTTAAATGAATTGATCTCACCTCATTCCCAAGCTTGACACTCATTTCCTGTGCCACTCTGGCTGCGACTGACATGGCTGCCACTCTGCGAGGCTGTGTACATCCGATCTTCATGCCGCCTTGAGTGTAGCCCTGACGGAGCATTTTTCAAATAAAAAATAAGCAATTTCGCAACATTTTGGACCATTTTATTCCTATATTTCTCTGTGTAAAGTTGAAGCAGATAATTAATTATCAACACCCAAAATGCTTAGTGATAAAACTTGCTAAAGATGTCAAATGGGACAAACTACGACCATTACATCTGGGGCAGAAATGATCCAGAAATATGTTCACGGTTTTATGAGTATAACATGTTGAACGTGTGAGTTTGTGATGCTGTTATTAGATTCGGCACTCACATCTTCCAAGAGGTACTGTGGGATCTGGGTGGTCTTTCCGGAGCCCGTCTCCCCCTCAATGACGAGGATCTGGTGCTCCTGGATGGCAGCCAGCAGGTCCTCTCTGTAGGGGAAGATGGGAAGGCTGCGTCGTACCTCCTGCATGGACTTTTTGTCCAGCTCGGCCTGGGACAGAGCCGGGGCCTCCTGATCCTGAACACAACAGGGTTAGAAGAAAAGGCTCCTTCACTTCACTGGCAATGTCTCGTCTAGTCTCGTCACAGTGGCATGAAATGACTGGTGGGAAGGAGTTGAAAGGGACTTTGATGGGTAAAATCATCGTCTAACTCCCCGTCAAAGTGTTTATCAGTGTTCATCATCGTCACCACACACTTGACTTCCACTCTCACACACTCTTCACTTGCAATCAGGAAACATTTAACAACCGTGTTTCCATGTTACCTGGTTACTTTAAGAGGAAAGTGTGTGGAATTTTGATCAGCAGGAATTGAAATGAAAACTGAGACACAAATAATCATAAATGAGTAGAAAGCACAAAGTAAACCTCACCTTTTCCGTCCGAGTTCCCTTCATGGTAATGGCGGTGCTGACAAAGTCGATCATCTCATCCTCCTCCAGGATCAGCTCGTACCTCTCCTGCTCGCGCCTCATGCCTTGCTCTCGCTCCCTCTTCGCCCCGAAGCTGAGGGAGGCCGTCTTCAGCCTCTCCTCCTCCCAGCGGCCTTGCTCTCCTCCCAGCTCCATGGGAGTTTCCTCCAGCTCCAGGTCCCTCTGGGGCACCTCCTGGTCAGTGTGGAGGGGGACGGAGAGAAAGAGTTGAACCACTGAACCTACGCACAATTTACTAGTTATGACTATGGGACATCGGTCGCTCCTACCTTGCTTCTCTTCTCTTCCGGCATGTAGTACCTGTTCTTCCTCTCCTCCTGTTCCTTCGCACCCGCCTTTTTGTAATCTTTAGCCAGGTCCCGAAGGGTGCGTTTGTATTCCAACTCCTTTTTCTCCCTCTCAGTGAGCTCGTCTGTAGCGAAAAGGTACTCATCGTCATGGATCTCCGCCTCCAGGTCCTCCAGCTTCTCTGACTCGCGCTTCTTTAGATAATCCCACCGAGAGCGCTTCCTCAACTCGGGCAACTAGAACGAGAGAGGACAGCAAAGGATCAGAAAGATATGTGCTGTCTTTATTCCCCAAGAAATATTCTGTTCAAAGTAGATGTGATTTTTTCAGTACGAAGAGAAACCCTGCTCAGATACCATGTTCTTCTGATCATCTTCGGCCAACTTCAGCCTCTTCTGAGCTTCCTCATAAGCCTGCAGAAAAAACAAACAACAGGTGAACGTGTTTGCCTGCTTAACAAAGATGCACGAGTTGCGTCGTAATTTCCTCGTCTCAAACCTTTTTGTCCGTCCTCTCGGTTATGTTACGGGTCTTTTCTTTGTCTTTCTGCTTCACCCGCTCAGCAAAAGCATCCCTCTCTTCGATGTCCTGCTGTCGCTCTCTCTCTTCCTTCTCCCACTCTTCCTCTTCCTCCTCATCTTTCTTGCCAGCCTTGTGGTCCATTTGGCCCGAATTACCCCTGATGTTGGAAAAACAAAGGCATTAAACCACAGCTTCTGTACAACATTCAACATTTTAATTATCAGTTCAAAAGACTCCTGAATGGTCCAGCGCTTTTTATACTTGGCTGATCTCCTTCTATTTTTCCAACCGCTGGTACAAAAAGTTAACTTAGTGGTACCTTTGGTTGTTAACATTTTCTGGGATCAACATCAGTCTAAGAAGACGAGCTATGAACTGTGTTTCAGAGCACTCAGACGAGCACTTCGCATGTTAACATATCTGGTCTTTTCACAAGCAAGAATACAATTATTTGAATTGGTTCTTTCAAAGTGTTTTGGAGCTGACAAACCAAAGAAAACTGTTAGAAAGTCTTTAACTCTGCAGCACACAAAATACAATAATCTGATTCAGAGCAGAAATCTGGTATTTTTCTAGCTGGGATTCCTGTTGCTTTATCACAGGTGTGATTTTATAAACATGGTGGGTGTAATTTTCTCTATCTTAACCACTGTTTGACCAACCACTGAGCAAGAACTGTAACAAAGGACTAAATGAAACTTCAACCAAAACATTTGCAATTATAATAACCTCAAAAGAAATTAGATCACCATGAAGCTCTGTTGTCAGCAAAGGCTACGAGACAGCCTTTCCTGCTCCACTATTAGCACTTTTCACGAAACATGTTAGTGCATCAAACAATATGAAAAGAACAACGAACAGTAATACAAAACAAGCAAGCATAACAAAGTCAGTACATGGTATCTGGATTACCTTTTCGGTGCTTCCTCTTCACTTGACGACTCGCTCTCTTTCTTCTTTCTGATGTGCTTCCTCTTGTTTCCTTTGTCCTTGTCTTTGCTTTTCTTTTTCCCTTTCTGCTTCTCACTCACAGTTTCTTCATCACTTTCGCTGTCCTCCAATAACGTGTACGTCCGATTCTTCTTGTCCATTTCAATGGCTTCCCGTTCCATCGCCCGCGCCGGTTTCTCAACAACCTGCTTGCGTGGAATCTATAACAGACAGTGGTGAAAGATTTTTAGAGGTTTCACTCCAACCAAAACTTCACATAATGAAAAGGCTTGCGACTACCACACTGTGTGAGGCATTTAAACTTTGTGTAAATATGACATGGCAAGTCCTGACAAAGAGTGATGATAGAATTTGATATATGTACCTTGTTAAAGAGCTCCTCCGCAAAGGCAATCACACTTTGGTCGATGTCAATTGTGCCTGTCTGCTCGAGACGATGCACTAAGTCCTGAGAACTCGATGCTTTCCGTGCAGTGCCGATCATGAATTGAGACACATATCTGTCACTCAGCCCGAGGATGTCATGCAGACGGTCGTTCACCCACTGCTCTAGATTGGCCATGGTGCCTGTTGAGGGAGCAATCACAAACCAAGCATATGGTTATATGAAATCCAGGTGCAGATGTAAGTCATACAGGAACTGATGCCAGCAACCAAACATCCAAAAGGTATTTGTCCTTTGTGCAACAATGTAGTCCAAAATTAACAATCCAGCAGGAATCAAATGGCTTTTCTGACAACATAAAAGTAGCATAGCTAAATGTACAGAAACATAGTCAACGGACCTGCTTTCAGTTTTATAAATCATTTATTGTTTAAGTCATTTTTTAGGGTTTTTATAAAAACTCGCTGGATCTTCAAAAGGACTTTTCCTCCTTGTGTGATATTATAGTAGTATAATCTATTTGGCCTTTTACTATGTAAGAAATTATGAAAGATTATTCAAAGCTTTGATTCTGATTACTTTGAAAGGTTGTGAGAACATTTTTGGTTTATTTAAGACATTACTGATCCTCACAAGAGAAGTTCACCTGGTGCAGCAGCACAAAAGACACTGTAGGAAACATAAATAAGAACCATTTACATGTATGAATCAAAATTAAATTAAGAAATTAAGGAACAACATTCACAAGCCATTTACATAAAATTCTTGGATAATATATAATACACATACCAGTAATTAACCTGACCTGTATCACTGAGATACCAGTTAAAGGTGATGTTGTGCTGGATTACATTATAGTGTGAGGTGTTGCTTGTTTGTTGTCCTAAAGAAAACCTCAGTACAATTTAGTCTGGTTGTTTGGTTCTGCTTTATGTCTGTATCTGTATCGTTTCTGTACGTTTGTCCTCTGCATTTTGTGTGACTAAGGTTATACTAAAGATTACAGATGACATTTTATAAATGTAAGGGTTAGATATTTGTTTCATAGTTCACTTTTTAGCCTGCGAGACGTGAACAGGTGAGCCGCCGAGTTCATTTCATGGACTTCCCTTGTTGGTGTCACTGTTAGTGCGCTAATACACCTTCAAATGACAGTGCACTAGTGAACTAATCTACCATTTTTGCGGTCATGGTTTTACTTTACGTTAAAAACTTGTGATGAGAAGCGCTGCTACTCTTTCTATGAGACAAAAGATGTTTATTAACTTCACTTACCGCTTATCAAAACGCTCAAACAACGCTGTTGTTATGGTAGAGGTAGCGGGCTGTGAGTTAGCTAACCCAGCTAACACCAGCTGCAAATAAGTTGTTAGCTCACAGGTTTCCGGTAAGGACACTTAACGGATAAGTCCACCCCTCCGTAGCCATGTCAAAATATTCACCCGTGTCTTTATTTTTTCAAGAAACACGAAATAACTAATATAATCGACACATATTGTGCCCACTTAGCTTAGCTTGACGCACGCTGAGGATGAGAGCGGAAACACGTCATGTAATATTAACAGACGAAGAAGAAGAGCAGAGCTGCATCAGACCGAGGCTGCAGCGCTCCTGCCCCCTGGCGGCCATCTTTAAAACAACAACAATCATTATTTAGCTTTTTTAGGAAACACTATGCACAAAAACAGCAACGCTAATGTAACATTTATGTAATTTTAAGGGGTCTATGCCACTCTTTTCAATTCTCCATTTGATCAAGTGATGAAAAATATCAACACATGCAAATAATTATTCGTTTGAACAAGTAGGTTAATGTTAAAGTTTTGGAGAAGAAATTCAAATTCATAATTTGAATACTTGAATACTAATGAGGAATAATACCACCTCAGAAACAAGTGATGCGGTACGGAGACATCATTCACCCTATTACAAGACACTGTACCATCAAAAAATATTTTTGAAGCTGTTATTTAAAGGTAAAAAAGTTACTTAATGTTACTTTAAAGGGGCACTCTGTAGTTTTGTAAAGGATTTGAATATTTACAATATGAATGAGATCATAATACAAACTAAAAAACATGTATCTTTTCAATAAATTAATAAACAAGTTGTTTTCAGAGGAAAATAAGCTAGAAGGGTGGCAGGGTCCGCCAAGTAGGTATAAACAAAGTAAAACAGTATGAAAAAAAACAAGTCACCGCAATGCTGATTTTTCTATGAAGCTCCAGAAGTGTTTTTGGGTGAATTTATCCTTTAAATCTGAATAAAAGTAAAATTTGATAATAATTATGATTATGATAATCTGACTGTTATCAATATTGGTTTTATTATTAGTGACATTATTAGTTGTAGTAGCATGACAATAACATGTAAATAGCCTCACACAGATTTCATATGAATGCTAAGGTGAACACCAACTTACAAAAAGCCTCACAAACCACACACAGTCACAGTAGGAGTGTCATGCAGGAAGGACGCGCTCACATGCTCTGCAAGTCAAAACAGAAGGTGAAAGCATCGATGATTAACATATAATCGCTCATCAACTCCGCTGAAGATCTCATCAGCACGAGGTGAAGTCTGTCTGCGGAGCCATCTCTCCAGAGGTGTCACCTGTCCCCGGGAGGAGATGAAGACCAGCCGAGGATCACCGGCGTCCCGGCTGCTGCTGCTGCTGCTGCTGCAGCTGCTGACAGCGGTTTGTGTTGACGGATACAAGCCTGTCATCATCGTGCATGGCATCTTTGACGGACCCAAACAGTTCAGAACGCTGTCGCTTTTCATAAACAAGGTAGGACATCTCAAAACAGGTGCAAGCACTGTCAAAAAGTCTCCTAAAGTCCTCAGCTAACTGTTAAAATCAGTGGTGGAAGAAGAGCACACACATTTGCATAAGTGAAAGTGTAAAACAGTGTAGAAACAAGGAAGTCAAGCCCGGCAAGTCCTGTCCTCAACCTGTCATTCAAGTAAAACTACAAATGTATTAGCGTCAATATGTACCTGTGTATATAAAATGTAATAATATCATTGTATCATTCAAGATTTTCAAGATCAATTTAAAGGAGCACAATGTAGTTCTGAAGAAGAGATTCAAACTCAGAATTATTATTTACAATAATAATGAGGTAATAACACAAACTCGGAAAGATTTATTTCTTCCATAACTGAATAAACAAGCTGTTCTCAGAGGAAGATCCCCAAAACACACTGTGTGATGCTGGAGAGGTGGCAGGGTCCGCCACATAGAAACAAAGTGTTGTCCTTTAAGGCCAGTTTGTTTATTCAGTTTAATCATTTCTATACAATCAGGATTGTACAACGAAAAGACAGATGTGCTCCGTTTATACCTCTTATAAATCGATGATTGAATAATAATACATAATTAAATATATAATGTAGGCCTATTAGTTGATTGTATTGTGTATTAATGTAACTAAGTACATTTACTCAAGTACTGTACTTAAGTTCAATTTTCTGCTTCTTCCACTCCTCCACATTTTGGAGGCAAATGTCGAACGTCTAATCTGATCTGGAGAGTAACTATTAACTAAAGTTATCAATGAATGTAGTGAAGTAAAAATAAAACAAATGGACATACTCACGGAGTAAGTGTATGAACTTAGTGAAATTCCACTACTGATTAAAATATGAGTAATGTTAGTTTGTTCATTGTGTCTTTGATGAATCTTCATGCATTTTTTGTAAGAAACTCTTTATAAAGCCACTGTTCATATTTTACTCACCAGTGAGGCAACATATTAATAAACGTGATGATTTGTGAAAACTTCCCAATGACCTCTCGAGGATGTTCAGAGTTATTCTGAGTGCAGGCAGGTTTAAAGTGAAGTGAAAACCAGGCGGCAGCCTCACGGTAACGGTTTCTGTTCCTCTGGAACTTTCTATTCCTCAGGATCAGTTTTGTTTTTGGAGGAACGTCTCAGTGAGCTGGCTGATAACATCTGCGGTCTGCTGGTACTTGATTTAATCACCGTGCTTCTGTTAAGCCACTCAGTTCCTTTTCTTTTCTCTTTTTTTAAACCCCTCTCCCAGGTGCATCCAGGCACTGAGGTGACGGTGATCGACCTGTACGACAACATGGCCAGTCTGAAGCCGCTGTGGAAGCAGGTCCAAGGCTTCAGGAAGGCCATCGACTCCATCATGAAGAAGGCTCCTGATGGCGTCCATCTTCTGTGCTTTTCACAAGGTCCTCTCAGACGCTCGTGATACACTCTCAAACACACACACACACGACCACTTCCCTTCATTAGTCGTGCAACAAAACATCTCTGAGCGTTTATCGAGGACCAGCTTGGGATGTAACAGCAGAGTGAACATAGTCTTTTTCTTTTTTACTTGAACTTTAATTAGTTTTCCAAAGAACATAGAAAGGAAACAGCTTATTATACTGACATATCTAAACAAACATCTGTACAAGATGCAAGAAAAAGATGCACTTTCATTTCTCCTCATTTATAAAATGGGCTGGACAAAATAACAGAAACACCTGTTGTATAGTGCAGTACAGTTCAGCAACACCACAGACTGCTGGGAAACGACTCTAAAGTTCGATAAGCTCCTCTCTGACATAGTCCAGGTAAAATAATTAGCATTATAGCCTTCATGCAGGTGGGATTTATCGCAGAGACGTTGTATTAGACCGCTCTGGTTTCAGCTACCTAATAAACTGGTGAGTGTGTATTTTTTGAGAGCTGTTCGTCTCTGAACCGCATCGATGGGATGGATTTGGTGAGTAAGAAGAGAAGAGAGGCGTCAGTCAGTCTGTCAGAGGCCAACATAACTTTTCTCTGTGAGATTAGCCTAATCTTTGACAAATGTTGACGATTTAAATATGGCTGCAAGGAAGCGAGAGGTCCCACAGAGCGAGAGGGGACAGAGTGTCTGTGTAACCAAGGTCAATTCAACAAAATAACCACCGTGGGTGTGAAGGAGTGGACGCATACAGTGTATAAGAACAGCGTATTGTCTTATCGGACTTTGACAAGGTCTCTCCTGCACACACACACACACACATCTATATGTATATCATTATACCACAGGCCTTCAACTTCCTCTTCCACACACCGAGATAAGAACCTTTTTCTTTAAACCCAGCTGGCTCACAGTTCTACATTTGATTTTCATGTTCATGTCTTACGCATTGTCAGAAGAAAACATATTTATAAACAGGACTGTCAATCTTTCAACCTCAGGTTGGACCAGAGAAGACGTACAAATACTTTGTTACTGTACTTTATCTGTACTTTACTTGAGCTTTTAGTTTTCTGACAACTTTTTGCTTTTCCTCCCTACATCTGAACACAAATGTGGTACATCTTACATTTCCGATATCAGGCTTGTTACTTTAATTTCAATGCATTTCAAGGGATTATTGATGATTTTTTTTTCGTTGCATCATTGCACGCTGCCTTTCCAACCTCACAAGGCTGATTTCAACCGATCAGTCAGTATCGCGCACGGCACATGTAGCAACACAGAACAACGTAAAAGATGTCGGGCCCGAGAGGCTTCACCAGCCCAAAATGTCTGTATTTGATGTCCTGGACTATCTCATCAACTATCTTTCTGGTGTATTAAGGAACAGTGGAAACAAATCCAACTGATTGTACCTTTAAGTCTAATAGTCATTGAATTATTAATCTGATGTGAGAGTCTAACTTTCATACTTACTCTGTACATTTCAGAGTCAGTACTTTATCACTCTTACTTGAGAAAAGAAGTTGAATCAGTACTTTGTTTGTGTAAAGACTGTGTGTACTTGGGTTGGACACACAGCTGTGATTAATTGTCCCTTTTCAAAGTAAGCAACAGTCAGCCGTAACCTTGTGATACTCAGCCAGCGTTCACAATGTCAGGACCCCTGAAACCAAAGCAGCTCATCTGAATTCAGCCATTAGTCATTTTATTAGCAGTATGAGCATTATTGGCTTAGAGTTTTACAGGTCAAAATGTTAAACATTTGCTGGTCACAGCTTCTTTAATGTGACGATTAGCCGCTTTTCTTTAGTTAATCACAAGTCTTTGGGTTTTGGAGGTTGGTTGGACGAAAGGGGTGATTTGAAGACATCAGCTTGGACTCTGGGACACTGTGAAGAACATTTTTCACGTCTTTGTTGACGTGTTATTATCTGAACTATTTATCGACTGCTTGTGAAATTAAAGGGGCAGATCAACCGATGATGAAAATGAAGCTCTATATGTTTGATGATAATGAACATGGCTAATATTAGCTGGAGTTAGCATCTTGCTCAGAAGCCTCACAGCTGCAATCGTGGCTGTAGAAAGGCTGATGAAAATACAGTCGTCTGTCTAACTTGTGTCTTCTCTTTTTGATTTTCTCTAAGGTGGTCTAATTTGTCGAGCACTTGTCTCGACGATGTCAGACCACAACGTTGACACCCTCATTTCGCTGTCGTCACCGCAGGCTGGACAGTACGGAGGTCAGAGAACTTCACTTTGTGTTTGAAGCCTGTCCAGATAACTTTGTCCTCCAAAGAGTTTCTAATACAGTGAATTTCTCCCCGGTCATCTCCACAGACACCGACTACCTGCGCTGGGTGTTTCCTGAATGCATGAAGAGGACGGTGTTCCGTGTTTGCTACAACAGAATAGGACAGAAAGTGTCTATCTGCGACTACTGGAACGGTGAGAACGAGGAAGGAGCTCTGCCGATGATTTGAGGAGTTGAGGAGAACCTGCACATAGCAGTACATCCTTGCCTTGAACAAACACATGTCTGTATGTTTTCTCCACAGACCCTCACCACAGGCCCCTCTACCTGAAAGGCAACAGCTTTCTGGCGGTGCTTGATGGTGACAGACCTCACAACGACATGAAAGGTAATGAAATGTATTCCCCGTCATGACCATTATGTGCCTTGTTAAAGAAAAAAACAAACAAATATTTTTCCTTTTCACCTCCTCAGCGTGGAGGGAAAACTTCCTGCGCATCAAGAAGCTCGTGCTGATTGGAGGACCAGACGATGGCGTCATCACACCATGGCAGTCCAGGTATCATTGTCCTCGATTACAGTTTATACACACACTGTTTTAATGCGTCTGTGATAAAAAAAAAAAAAAAATAGTTAATTTTCTCTGCAATGACAACAGTAAAATCACTGATCTCTCTCTTTCCCCTTTTTACCAAACATCTCTATAATATTTATTCTTTAGTGACCCTCTCTGATTAAGTAAAAGCCAAACAGAAACACATTTATTGTTCACGGGATAAACATCTTGACACGCGAAGACAGAGAAGGAGAACGACAGTCATCCTTCAAATGAACATCATGGCTGTAGGTTTGGTTTCAGAAGTGGAGGCGGTTCTTCACCAAAAACAGAAAACGAAGGCTTCTTTCCGCACTTGTATATTCATATTAATCTCACAAATAACTTTATCCAGCTTTACAAATAATTAGTAGACAAAAAAAAGTAAGAAATCAAGTTTTCATTAACAGGGACCTGACTCTTATATAGGTAATAGATTGCTTCTGTCCTTCACTGTCGTCTTTAACTGCTGTTAAATTGTGTTTTTTAGGAGAATTCCATTGATTTCGAACATGAAACTTTTTTTTTTTACTGTAAAAACAAGCAGAGGGGTTTGATGTAGTTTTACAACCATGTGTTCTACCTGAAAGTCTACTTTACAACCTCCACCAATCAAAAGGTAGTGCAGCAGCCTCTGTGGAGCTTAAAAGGCAAAACCCGGGACAAAGAAGTCTACCACTCCCTGCAGCTTGTAAAGACTCATAACCGTGAACATATGACCACGATACACATCACGTTTTCATCAATATCTCTCTTCTGTCTTCTGGATTTTGGCAGGTGGACAGTTTGAGAGAGATTCTGTTCAGAGACATTTTAATAACCAAGTCAAACGGATACCTTTAAAGTGTGGGGAGTGGTGACGGGGCATGCTAAATGTGTGTTGCGGGAACTGTTTGGTCATAATAGCAGAAGAAGTTTCTCGATTCTCGTCACCTAGACTGACTGTTTCCTCTTTCCTACACAGCCACTTTGGATTCTACGACACCAACGAAAACATAGTAGAGATGAGGAACCAGCAGGTGAGTTTCAAACCAACATCAAGTATTTCCTTTCAACCCTGCCAAACTGTATCACAGAAATTGTATCACCTCAATGTCAAATCGAAACCCTTCTTCTCCTATTTTGTAATAACCCGGCCTTCTCTTTCTCTCTCCCACTTAAGTTTTACAAGAACGACACGTTCGGGCTGAAGACGCTGGACGCTCGCGGGGACATCACGACGTGCGTTCACTCTGGAGTGAAGCACGTTCAGTGGCACTCCAACTTCACAGTGTTCATGAGCTGCATAGAGAGGTGGCTCACATGAAACCACCTCGTGTGAGGGGACGTTAACGCAAAGTGCTGTTCAGCTGATGAACGAAACTAACTAAACTGATCAAAACTGAACTAATCTGATCCAGACAGACGCTGTTATGTTTGGAAATACTGTAGAAATTGCTCATGCTTGTGCAAAAGTGTCCAGATGAATGATATTTTATTAAAAAAAAGATGAAACAAAAAACATTTACTGATGATTTTTTTGTCCGAACATGTAGACACTTTTCATGATCCTTTAGAAAATGACTCGAATCACTTTGGTGATCCCATGACTTTGACATTTGTGGTTTTCTGGGACATGTTTCAATAACCCAAAATTATTGGATACATTTTCATGAAATTTGATAAAAAGATCAGTTAACATTAATATCTGCTCTATGATGCATTTTGTGTTCAGACTTTATGGATAACAGTGTTAAAGTAGTGATCATCTGTGTGTTCTCGCTTTCTTCTGAACCAAAGAAAGCTTTGGTCTTGCATTTTTTCCCTTTCAAGAAACATCTTTAAATAGTCCTCACTCAGACATGGTGAGTCATGCATGATGGCAAGACATGAGCACAAGCAAATAAATTGCTGCCCTCTAGTGGAAGTTTGTGGTACTTTGGAGACTTGTAAAGAGTGAATTTATGCTCCATCACAGAGCAATACAAACTGCTTTGTCCTCCACTGTTGTGACACAGATGCAACGTGATGGTGAGTTTCAACCCACAGAGAGCCGAGCATTATGTAATTGGTGTGAAATGATCCTTTCAGAGTGTCTGAAATGGTGTTTTTATATTAACATCAATCAGTTATTGTTTGTATGTTAGTTTACATTCATTTGTGAGATATAAGTACAGACAGCAAACAAGAGTAGAGAGTACAAAACCCAGTATATAAACTTATCAAATTTTACATTGTTAATTGTTGATGACGTTGCCTTGTAGATCGTGTTCACTCAGCCCCTGACTGCAGAGTTTACATGTTGACACTTTTGCCCTTTACACATGATTACATCAAAGCAGCATAGGGGGCGTGATCAATCAATTAAACCTATTGATTTCCCTTAACTAACTGATTCAAAGGGGCTGAGTTGTGGATTCCGAGCTAACAGAAAAGAAGGGACTTCACTTCGTTTGAAAATACACTTTAAATCTTGACCTCATGCTCAACCTTATCATGCATGCTCAAAACACAATTTCATATAAGATGGATATTCTCAACAAAAAACTAATTCTTCTGCATAAGATCATATGACCCATACTCAAATCATAAAACTATCTGACAATTAATGGTGCAAGCTGAGGAGGAGCCCGTAAATTATCTTCACTAAAATGCCTTTTGGATTTATTTCAGGTCCTGTTTTCTATTTTATATTCATAAGTACTCGATGTAAAACCAGGTTGAGAGATCTAAAGGTTGAGATCCAAAAACCTTCAGTCAAATAAAACCTCAAAACTAAAACATAAAGACATTAAAACAGCACCTGAAAGACAGAACGGAAAAAAAGCCAATATAATAAGCTAGAGATAAAAAAAAAATGCATTAAATGAATTTACTTATTTGAAAGCCACAGTGAACAGTTATGTTTACCTCGATTCTGTTACTGACTACTTTTTTAAATAACTGTATCAGAACAAACATTTTAATTAACCCTCCTGATCCCCTGACTTCACCTATTAGTGTTTCAATGTTTTGGCTGATGGTGTATATACACATTTAAAATGTTACTTCTACTTCTTTTATCTTTGATCTCCTATTGTATTTAAACCTGAATCACTTTTCATAATTTGTTTAGTTAACAGTTACTTTGCAGATTTATATAATTAATACAAAATATTATCTGATCAAAGATATAAACTCTTAGCAATTCTGGAGAAAGACAATTGATTTTTGAGTCTCATTCTCAGGTTGTCAAATAACAACCTTTCTGGGCTATTAGCAGGAGAGATTAGTTGCAGACAGTGAGAAGACGTCTATTTTTCAAGGTATATTTTTGTAATCTTTATCCAGTAGCTGTAAAAACACTCCTTGAATCCTGTGGGTTTTGAGGTGGGGCCTAAGTCTGCTCTGGTTGGTCAGTTAACTCAGGCCTGCGCCACAACAAATTAACATTGGTTGGTGCTATCAGCTCAGAAGACAACTCCAAAGGCTTCATATAGCTTATCAAGCACTCTCTGAGCACACAGTGGCGCGCTCGAGTGGAGATGTACAAGAACTGAAAACAAACCTTAACAACCGCTGAAGCTGTTTGCAGCTATCAGCTCACAAGACAACAACTCCAAAGGCTTCATATAGCTTATCAAGCACTCTCTGAGCACACAGTGGCGCGCTCGAGTGGAGATGTACAAGAACAACGGCTCAAGCTGTTTGTAGCTATCAGTTCACTGCACTACTACCATGAACAACGGCTTCTAAACCAAACACGTCACCACAGCACAATCGAATCTTATTAGTGGCCTGCCGGGCAGAGAGGCCGAGGGCCTGTAACAGCTTTGTAATGATCTCTGCATGATGTTATCAAGCAGGATGCTGTTGCACACAGTTGCAAAGAAAATTAATTCCTGCAATCTCTTTCATTTTGTTTTATCACAGAGGTTCAACATTATCTTCAAGGCAAAGGCATCGCATGACCAAGCAGACTGAGTTCGCTAGTGCATCTCGTCATGGCGACAGGAGGGCAGTGATCCAAACCGCTATGTGGGCGTCAGGCCAGCGGCTGTGGCCCTGAGCTTGTCCCTAGCCAGGCCGAGGTGTGCCCACCTCGGCCCAAGCTAAACACGCACGCGTCTGGCACGCTTCTACCAGCCATAGGTATCAGGTATGAACCATAGGTATCGACAAGAGGGACCTGTAAGCTGGCGGGAACGCACAAGGGCTCGTAAGGAACGCTATGACCAATACCAGCAGTTGATCAAAGGCCTGACTGATCTGTCATTTGCCATAGAAACCACAGCTTACAGCCTGAAGGACAGCACTCGGGCATTTGCCATTGAAGATAGCTGAAGTCCGGTCAAGTTAACCTGAAACTTACAATGATAACCCCAGGTTTGCCTGGCAGACCACTAACAACTGGATTGCTGTTCCTTACCTTTAGTCCCTAGAAAGCTCTATACGACGACGTCTCCAAAACAACATGTCTCCGCTCAGTTCTGCTGGTGTTCTCGCTCTCAATTCGCTGCACTTCTACCATGAATAAGCCCGGCAATGTTAAAACTAGGCCCTGCTCAACATAGTTTATCCACTCAGAAGGACGTAGACAAACTAACAACTGCTCAAGAGAGACCTTAAACAGGCCTCCAGAAATTAACATGTCTCCGGTCATTCTGCTGGTGTCTGTAGCTCAGTTTGCTGCACCTCTACCATGAACGAGATTGCCAGAACCGCTTCTAAACCAAAAACTTCGCCACAGCCAGCGCATGTCAGCTAGCTAACAAAACATAACATAACCACTCACTTAAACTGAACAGTAAACGTTAGCTAACCAGCTTTCATGCCGTTCAAAATACTAAATGAATTAAAATAAAATTTAAAAAAAACCTCGTGCCGACCTTACCAAATCTAGCGACTGTGTGTGTCTGTTGGAGAGTGCTCCAGCAGACACATGTTAGCTAACATTTTCCATGTTAGCTAACGTGTGTGTCTGTTGGAGAGCGTTAGCACGACGCCACTTTCGTTTCTGCATGTTAGCATGCACACAGGTTTGCATGTTAGCTAACATGCAAGCTATGTTAAAACAGATCGACTTAATGACTCAGGCGTCTTTATAAGCTCGTTATAGAGTCAGCACCCGGTTAATGTGTCCTTACCAGTTGATAAAAGCAGCTGAGTTTCCCTACCTGAGATATGTAGGTAATAACTGATCTGTACACCTCCCACACAGACATGAATACACCTGTACTGAGCAGGTAACTGTACACATAAAGCAGATTCGTACAACGCAGTTTACTTACCGTGTTCGTGTCCTCAAAGAAGACCCTCTCCGACCAGAGAAAGAACTAAACAGCGACTGATGTAGTATTTAAAGGATTTGGAGAGAAATGCACTAACTTCACGCGGGAAACGCGCGAAGACCGCCCCTTTTCCGCGCACACCATCTGGATTCGTCAGAAAATCTGTGAGCGGGATTTATACGTCAGTTCCGAAATGCCCGGATGAACGGAGAAAATAAGAGCACCTGCCTGCGCGTTACAACCCCCAGTTCCAAAGTGTCGTGCTGCTGGAAGCATCCGCTTTCATCAGCGCAGCCGTTACGCAAAGTTTCGCCCGGTCAGGCTTATTAATGGTACATCGTTTTTCTTTTTTTTTTCCGCTGGTGGCTTGCATGTATTTGCTTCATCTCCTTCCTCTATCTTAAAAAGATAGCACCAAATTGGTTAATTAACAGACCGGTTTACCAGTTATAGGAACATAGGGCAGGATTTGGGAAAAAAATAAATAAATAAATAAAATAAACATGCATTTTAATTTTTTTAATGCTAATGGCTGACCCACTTATCTCTTCATTGCCTTTCACAGGCTGTGTGCTAATGTACTGCAATTATTGTTTTGTTTTTGAAGGGAATCAGAGTGTAAGTCTATTGTTTGATTCACACTCCGGAGCAGAAGGTGGCGGTAATGCACCATTAAGCTGGATGCCAACCGCGGCAAAACAAGAAGAAGCGTTCCGAATTTCCCGCGCAGTCCTGCGGATGTGACGTAAGATGACGGTGCTTGGATATAGGAAGAAAACAAGCGCGGTGGACCCAAACTATAATGTTTGGATAGTAATGGATTCTGCTACGGCCAGAAAACGAGCCGCCGCTACTGACCAGGTAAGAAACATTACAGGTCATGTTTGGAGCTTGATTTGAAAATCATTTTAGATCACCGAGGATTTTTGTAGTGACCTGACGTGCAAAGTAGCGTTAGCTGCTAACATGTAGCTTAGTCCACCGCTGTGTAACACTGAATAGTTACAGACTGCGCATTTTCCATGGTCCTTTAGT
This sequence comes from Lagodon rhomboides, assembly GCA_039737535.1. NCBI lineage: Eukaryota > Metazoa > Chordata > Actinopteri > Spariformes > Sparidae > Lagodon > Lagodon rhomboides. Next base: position 27,748,332 of record CM077788.1, on the reverse strand, counting down.
CTGAAACCGAATAGTTAGAAATATGTCCCTTTATATATGGGACTGAATGCCCAAACTGTTATCCGGCAGGTGACGTTAGCAGCTGGCTGTAGCCACAAGCTAACGGTTTGTTTATGTATGTGTAGCAACATTAGCCGCTAACACACAGCAGTCCCGTATCAGAGACGATATTTTTGTCCCCCAATATGGCGTCTTTGCTTTCGCCTGTGTCTTTCTGACTCGCCGCGTTTGTGTGTCGCTGCACACATCGAGCCGGCTTCTCGGCTGCTTCATGTGTGTAGGGGATTAACACGGGGCCATGTTAACTGGCGACCGTCAGCGGAATGCGTCTGTGGTCGCCGTAGCTACAACAGATGTTGAAAACGGGATGAGAAGACGTAGCTGTCCTCTGATATGCCTGCTTGTTCAGTTTGTCTCTGTGAAAAACATACCTGTTAAGTGTTTGGGCTGCTGTTTGATTAACGTGTCTAACCCTGGTGGCTGTATCAAAGCTGCTGGTTGTTAGGGAAGACGTTGTAAACAGGAAAAGGGAGAGTTGCTCTTCCTGTGAATGTGTATCTCTAATAAACCTTTATTAAATACACTGACTCGTCTCTCCTCCCTGTTCGAGTAAACATGCATCACATAGATGAACTATGGAACCCTTTTAAACAAACAAAAAGAAAAAAAAAAAGAAAAAATAATTACGGGACTTGAACTCACATTCATTGAGGGGAAAAAAATAACAGCGCGGTAATCGATCGATAACGCCAATCAGATCACACAGATCCTTTGCGGTATACTTATTTCACTCCTCACAGCATAGACACCTCTTGGATGCAGAAAGAGGCCAGATCAACTTGTGGCCGCAGTGTCTGTCTGTACTGTGATGGTTTTATAACACAAATAAGATTTTTTCTATTTGCAGAATGTTAACTCAAACAGACAGCAAAGACGAGTAAGTGCGATTCATAAAGGTTATGCTTATTTGTGTTATAAAACCATCACAGAACAGACACTGCGTGTCTGTGTGTGTGCTGTGAGGAGTGAAATAGGCTATACCGCAAAGTACCTGTGTGATCTGACGTAATCGATCGATTAGCGCGCTGTTATTTTTTCCCCTCAATGAATGTGAGTTCAAGTCCCCTAATTCTTTTCTTTTTGTTTAAAATGGTTCCATAGTTCCTCTATGTGATGCATGTTTACTCAAACAGGGAGGAGAAACGAGTCAGTGCATTTAATAAAGGTTTATTCGAGATACACATTCACAGGAAGAGCAACTCTCCCTTTTCCTGTTTACAACGTCTTCCCTAACAACCAGCAACTTTGATACAGCCACCAAGGTTTGACACGTTTAATCAAACACCAGCCCAAAAAAGATTAAAAGGATTCCAAGCTGTCCTGTGAGCTCTAGTGTTTATAGTATGAAGCTCATGAATGAGATCAAGTCATATTTAGGCAGAAATCACCTTTCATTAACTGTATTTGGCCTTCAATCAATTTTTGGCAGGTGAAAATGCCCATTTTGTGTTGTAATGGTCCTTTAAAAGGATTCCAAGCTGTCCTGTGAGCTCTAGTGTTTATAGTATGAAGCTCATGAATGAGATCAAGTCATATTTAGGCAGAAATCACCTTTCATTAACTGTATTTGGCCTTCAATCAATTTTTGGCAGGTGAAAATGCCCATTTTGTGTTGTAATGGTCCTTTAAAAGGATTCCAAGCTGTCCTGTGAGCTCTAGTGTTTATAGTATGAAGCTCATGAATGAGATCAAGTCATATTTAGGCAGAAATCACCTTTCATTAACTGTATTTGGCCTTCAATCAATTTTTGGCAGGTGAAAATGCCCATTTTGTGTTGTAATGGTCCTTTAAAAGGATTCCAAGCTGTCTTGTGAGCTCTAGTGTTTATATTATGAAGCTCATGAATGAGATCAAGTCATATTTAGGCAGAAATAACCTTTCATTAACTGTATTTGGCCTTCAATCAATTTTTTACAGGTGAAAACTGATTGAAAACTGCAAAACACATCCAAACATGGGAAGCAAATGCTATGTATAGTGCCCAGATCAGATAAAAACAATGCAGAGGATCATTGCAAAAGTTATCATATCTTTATTGAAAACCCACCAATAAATCATATTCATTATAGTCTAATTTCCAAAGACAGGGCTAAACAAAGTCATCAGACATACCAAGCACGGCCTGTAATCAGATTCTGGCAGACGATCACTTTTTGGCACGACACCGGCTTGGCTGATGGCTGCAGTTACCCTAACGGCCGCCGTGTCACTATTGAGTCTTTTTTCTTGATCCTGCCCCAAGTCCCTTTAAATCTTAACACAGACATGAAACTCATCATTTATATAACTTAACATGACTTAAATTTCCTGGGCACATTATTATTTATCATGTCCATTGTGAATACACGTCCATAAATTCACTTTGAAATGGCATAGACAATCCGCTTCAGAACTTGCCTGAGAATGATCTCATTTTTAAGTTTTATTCAGTATCATAGTAATACAATGATTACATGTACATTTATGGGTATAATGTAAACAGGATCTACTCATAGCTAATTCGGCATACTTTTTATGGTGCCACTGTGCCAAAATGTGGACAAATTTAGGCTTTAAAAGAGAATACCAGTACCAAATCGGTAAATCACAGACCAACACGAACTGCACACCAATCATTGTAGTGTGCAGTGAGGTGTCCCATCATGACATTACCTCCCCCTACTGTGGATGAACTGTGTAATAGTTCTATAAAAGCCTCTGAGCCAGTGTCAGCAGACCTCCCCTCCTCTTCCTCCTCTTCCTCCTCCTCCTCGCGCTGCTCCAAACAGGTATGACTGATGACGTCGGCACCCACCTCTCTTCCTCTGCCCCGGTGTGCTTCGACGCGGCTCCAGGATCAGTTCCCGGTGGAGATTTTTGCTGTAAGAAACGTGTCACCGTCCCTGGCCGACTTCGCTTCAGTTCCCCGAGACAGCGATGAATATTTTTCCCTCGCTTGACGGACTTTAACTTTTGACACGCTCAGCGCGGACTCGCACGTAAGACTGCGCTTTAAAATACTTCATATGAGAGCTGACTGTGTGTTTGTGAAGCCTTTTGTTGAAACCGGACTGAGCTGAACTGTGCTCCTGATACTCCTGCCTGCATGTCGAAACGCCGGAGCTCCTCTTTCACAGGCTGACGTTACTTTCACATTGAATCGCTGCACCTCAGTCGCTTAAAATAGATTCAGACAGACGATACTTCAACTGTTTTCCACTGGATGATGAAGGGTTTGTCTGTGGAAGCTGTTTGTGTTTTGTGAATTGTCGATCCAAAGGTCATTAACGTCATGCATCATCTTTATGGGTTTTTTTTTTTAATTCTCTGTTTCCGTGTGCAGAAAAACATGTTTTCACAGTGAAATTCATGCGTCATAGTGGTCTTTTTTTCTGTCTCAACTGGGTGAAAACGAGTCAAGGTATCATCTGCAGACGTCCTGTGAGGGGCGACATGTTCGTGGAGAGACATGAGAAAGTTTCATTCATCGACAGTCTGACTGGGCTCACTGTCAGCGTGGCTCAGGGTCGACGTGTCCCGCCCTGTGCGAGCCTGTACTGTAGCCACCCAGCAGCTGTGAGCTGTAATAAACCGGCCAAAACATCCGTGCAGGGGAGAGATAACACGACATCATGTGTCAAAAGCACCAGGGGAGACAGTTAATATGTCAAACGGGTTGGATTGGATGGATCAGATAAACTTCCCCTGACCCGTGTGGTGTGTGAAGAGAGCTGGAAAATGAAGTCAGCATCAGCTCAAAGCAATATTCAAAAACAAACCGACAGCTGTTGGGTCAAGGCCAGGTTCACTTTAATGACTTTCTCTTCCGTGTTTCCTATCGTGGATACTGACAATAAAGCTGGTTCCCAACCAGTGGTTCTCAGGGTCAGGAGCTATGGAAGCCCATTTCTGCCAGGAAAAAAAAAAAAAAATTCCCATTCCCTAAATTCTGAGATTAAAAAGTCATGATTATGAGATTAAATTACAATTATGTGACTTTATGTGAATTTATGACATTGAACATCTAAATTATGAAATAGAAAGTCAAAATTATTAGATACAAAATCTAATTTATGAGACAAGTAATAATTGTGAGATAATAAATAAATATTATGAGATGTACGGTCAAAAGCATGAAAGGTTTAATCCAATTTATTGGATAAATCAAGATTATGTGATTACAAAATTAAACAATTAGATAAAATTATAACATACAAAGTCCAATTCGTGAGATAAGACATAATAGTGGTTAAAGATTATGACATGTAAAGTCAAAAGTATGAAATGTTAAATCTAATTTATGAGATGAAAGTCATGAATATGTGATCAAATTATAAGATTAAAAGTCAAAATAATGAGATTTTAAGTTTTTTTTTTTTTTTTTTTAACTGATGCCATATCACAATAAAATGACATTCAACATCTAAGAGTATATACAGTCCCATATCAAGACAATGATGTATTGATATATTGCCCAGCCCTATTCATGCTTATGTGACAGTTGCAGTTTTTTGTATCAGAATCTTGTGTTAGGATAAGTATAGAAAATACTAAATACTAAATCTGATCTTTAATAGACTCCCTCTACTGTTTGGAACCACTGCTGTAAATGCATCCCTGTTCTTTCTTTTAATCCACAGAGAATTTCATCTATCGGACAAAAAGGGCGACAGTAGCAGCCCTCTGTCCACGATGTCCTCCAGAGGTAAAAACGACTTGTGCCGAATATGTGGCGGGACTCTCCAGGGAAACCAAAGGCGGTGGCTGTTTGGGGGCCAAAATAAGAAGACTGGTCAGACCCCGACAGAGTCCCTGAGAGGAGGAAGCCTGTCCCGGTCCTCGCAGAGCAGCCCCTGGGGTGAGTCTGGAGCAAAAGGAAATAAAGAAAGGTGTTTGATCACATACTGTGTGCCTGCTGAAGTGTCTGAAGTAAACTTGTCTTCTCTTCACAGGCAGTACATCATCTCTGGCTTCCTCAGTGTCTCTCTCCAAGTCCCAGCTGTCCCTGAGCTCCCCGTCCAAAGGAATGGATCTGCTCTCTGTGTTGACTCACATACTGGGGCAGTCTGTACCCCGGGGCAGTGAGCAGGGGGAGTTTGTCTGCGGCAAATGTGTGTCCGTCCTCGAGCGGGTATTCAAGTACGACTCGGTGATAGCCAGGGTGAGGGTCCTTTCGTCCGAGAGGCTGCAGAAGCTGATGCAGGAGAGGGACAAGATCAGAGAGTGGGTGCGCCAAAGCTACTGCCAGAGACACCCGCAGGTCTTCCAGAGCCGGGACAGCACCAGCGAGGAGGATGGAGAGCTAGAGAAGGAAGGCTACAGGGAGATGCTCAAGGAGAATATGGCGCTCTCAGAATACGAGTGCTGGTCCGAGAAGTGGGACACGTGTCCGTATTTTATAAGGACAGGAAAAAGATGCCGAAAGGGCAAAGGATGTGAAGGCTGTGATTCGTTACGGGTGTCCGATTCGGCTTATGAGTCTGTTTGTGGGGTTCCTCGGCGACTACCTTTTCAACCCTTCTCCCCGTTGTCACTGTCACGGGACAAATCCCGGAGCATGCCCCTCCACTGGCACAAGGTGCCATCCATCAACTCCAGCCCATCTTCACTGGCGGGGTCCTGTCTTTCCTTACAGGCATCTTCACGCACTGAGTCCATTCAGTCACTGGACTCTCTTGATGGCAACGACCCGTTTGACTCACCAGGCGGTCAGGCAGCCAACTTTGTGCTGAAGGAGCTGAGAAGTATTGAAGGAAAACTGCTCAGTTCGCCATCAGGGAGTAGGATCCCAATCTTGGGCAGGAAGGAAGGCAGGTACTCAGGAAAGGGAGGCGAGATGAGGTCACCCCCAGTGAACAGGGTGCTGAACTTTGTGGAGGTGAGGAACGGAGGGGATGAAATGGATGAAGAGGACGGGGACGTGCTAACAGAGCTGAGGGACGAGTTCATGCCTCTTCACCGAGAGGTGAGTATTTTCATTCTTGTCTGAGCATCCCAGGTGAAGGGAATAACACTGATCATCATGATACGATGCAGTGTTCTTCTGGGAACTCTTGGGTCCTGGCTTTCATGTGGATTGTCACTTTCTCATGTGTACAACACTCCATGATGGCAGTGGCAAGGACAGCAGGGGGGAACATGACAAAGAACTCAAAGTGTCAACCTGGCCGTCTAATTCCCCAGATCCCAATCTGATCAAGCATCCTTCCTCAGGACATGCTCGTCCAAATCTGATCCATGGAGGCCCACGCAACAGATCAGACATGGCTGTAACCCATTGAGAGGTGAGGCCTCCATGGATCGGACATGGTCAGGCATGTCTCATGGATGCTACATCTCAGTGGTATCTGGGGAATTCAGAGGCCAGAGCTCTTTTCCTTGGGCCCATTGTCCTGCTGGGAGGGGCCACTGTCATCGAGGAAGGAGTGTCGTTACCATGATGGGGTGTAGTTGGTCTACAACATTGTTTGAGTGGGTGTTGTGTTTAAAGTAGCATCCATATGAACACCAGGGCAGAACGTTGCATTGTAAGGAAATGATTAATGTTATTCAAATCACCTGTCAGTGGATTCAATGTGGTGGCTGATGGGTGTATGTACTGTATGAATGTTAGAGCTCTGACCACATGCTGTGTGCTAGTAGGAGTAAATATTGACACAGTGTGCTGCAGTCAGGTAATCCGGGAGCAATTTATGACAGTCCCAGCAAGATTAAACCAACACATTTTACTTGTGTTTTTTACTACAGCAACCTGCGTTTACTGATAGAGCTTTGCAATAGAAATGAAATGTATCTTTGTGATATGACACTTTGTACCACCTGAGATTTTGGATACCATTATATCACGCTATGGCATAATTGTTGGCATTTCCTGATTTTAAATGCTGTAATACAGTAAATTAATCAAAGTTTTATGAATTTACCATTTACCTTTTCTACTTTTATTTTTACCCAAATTCGTCATTATATTCACATACTGTTGATTATTAATCATAAATCTCATTGTTTTAATGTTTTGTGAAAGTACCAATAGTCCTATAATATTATCACAATATTAATATTGAGGTATTTGGTCAAAAATATTGGGATTTGTAGCTTAATCCTAGCATTTATTGACCATTTTTGAGGAGATTCCAAAATATCGAGATGGATATATCATCGCGATACAGCCTAAAGCTACGGCCGTACTGCCCCACCCCTATTTACTATGAAAGCATTCGTCATTTCAGAGCACAACTGGCAAGGTTCACCACGCTTTCAGGCAGCTGCGAGGCCAGCTGGACCAAGCTGTGTCCCGCATCAGGACCCTGGAGGCCGAGCTGAAACATGGGAAGAGCAAACCAACTGAAGTCAACGGGTCTGAAGACTGGGCCCCTGTAAGTATTCACTCTGTTTTCTCTCTGGTACTCTGGTAATACTGGAAACGTGGGAGAGGGGAGAGCTACCCTGGCTTGCTCATAGTGAACATTAAGAGATGCCTTCAGGGGCAATTTCCAACTTTACAGCCTTTTCAGTACGAAATTTCCTCTGTGGGTGCAGTTCCTCCACCACATCATAACACAGAAACACTGTCCAAGGCAAACCAAGGACACAAAAAAGGATATTCAGTACAAAAACAACAACTTTGGATGCTACCCACTTGATCTCTCTCACAAGGGAGTCAGACGGCGGACATGTGTCCTCCGTCACTAACAACTGGAACCATGTTAAGAAGGAATCTCTTATTGTTATATATTTTGTGGAGTTGTGCACTCGCATTATCCTAAATGTCTCCAGTGTTCAAACCCAGAGAATCCTGTCACCTTTATTCATGATACTGGAGCCTTTAATTTTGCCCCTGTCGCAACAACTTCTGGAGAAACATCGAGTCTTACGTCAGAGTGAGGAAGGAGTCACATCAGAGAGATTTTTATCAGTAATGGTGGTTGTTTGGATTAAAAGAATGAGACATAACCTGTCATGTTCGTTAGTCAGCTTCAGAGGTGCTGAAAGCCAGAAACTTTTTTTTTAAAACTTTCCACCAAAAACCATGGTAGTTGCTATGCTAAGCTAGTCTAGCTGGCTGCTAGCTGTAGCTTCATATTGAATAAAAAGATGACTTAAATTCGTTATCTGACTCGGCAAGAAAGCGAACAAATGTGTTGCCCAGAATGTCAACTGCTCCTTTTTAAAATGGTTAACAAGGTCAGAGGCATAATTGATTGTTAAAATTGATCATTTGTAAATATATTAAAATTAAAATGTCATATTAATAAAAATCGAGTTGAAAAATGTATAAACTCAGTAATAATCTTAAAATAAGTGGAGATTGAGTTGAGATGTTGGTGAGGTTGTGATGTAACACACATCAACATGCACAGTTGTTACTTTTTACCAGCTGTCATAAGAGATAATGGCCCCTGACCTTTTTTACAAGTAAAACAGGTTTATTACCAAAGCGCAACATTGCACAGCAGCTTCTCAGTCACACGTCCAAACCGCTCCATAAACCGCTGTGTGAGTGTTGACCGAGCACAAATATAACATTGTGAAAGGAATGGAGGGTGGGTGCACTGTGTTTTGTGCCTGTTGAAGGGCGTGTCCGCGTTTCCTCATTTACAGGTGCAGATAAAGACACACGCACACACGCGGCCTTTCTCTGGAATCTTCCCGGACCGGTGCAGTTTGCCCCGGGCTCAGCAGTCTTATGATAGAGGATATCACTAAAAGGCCGCTCAGCTGCTTCACATGACTTGATCTTTATCAGGATGTGCAGCTCTGTGTTCTCATGATGATTTGAATATTTAGTAAGAATCAGTGTGGAGTGCCAGAAGGCCTGAACAGTAAGCAGTACGTGTACGAACAAATCTTTATCAACAGATTTCATCTGTGTCACTGAGTGAATCAGTACTTCACAGTATGTCACTTCCTTGGTAAAAGGCAGTGAAAGCCACTGAAACGATCATAATCTAAGAACTCAGTCATTAGTAACAGGCAGATCTGCAGGGTAACAGTCGTATGAAATCCTATCGTGTTCATTTGCTTATCTACGGTATTAAATTCTACTGTATTCGTATTATTAAAAATATGATTCAGGTGGTGGCTTAAAGGTTACAGAAGTCATCTTATGATCAGAGCAGCAGATTCAATCTTCCTCATTACCGTCCTTAAAGTGAAGCTGTCAGGTTGTGGTTGCATTGGGAAGCTTCCAGGTTTTAATGTGATCCACCAGTCCCTGGGGAAAAAAAGATTGGAAGGTTCTCGTCTGCCAGGACAGAATAGTTTGTGAAATCAAAATAAAACTTTTGTTCAGCCTTCTGTTCTCATTCCTCTCAGGGTCATTCTTATTCATAATAATAACCGTACTGGGAAAATCTCTCACGGTTGCTTCCGTAAGCCTGCTAGTTCTTTTTAGTTAGTTAATTTCTCAAAATATGCTGTGTTGGATCCTTAAACTTGCGGGAATCGGGCCTGAAAAGCCATTGAAAAGCCCTAGAAGCTGATGTTTGAAGGCTCATTTATGCTCAACGTTGGATACACAGGTGGATAAGGACGGTGTGTTCTGTCCTCTGTGTTCATTTTGTCTGTATTTCTGCACGTTTTGTGAAAGCTTACGTATGGCAGGGGCACCCCAGTTTCATCTACTGCTCTGACTTTTAAAAGAAACCATTGTCATCTCTTTTTCCTCTTTCCTCCAGCTGGTGCAGAAGGAAGGCGGCAGTTCCCTGCTGCAGAGCCTCGGTCACTCCCTCCACAGCCGGGAGCGTCTGATCCAGGTGGGTGAGGTGATGAGGGGGGACAGGACTCAGTCATGCACACGGCAGTCGGATCTTCTGGCTCAAAGCTCGCTGGAATGTTGTTTGTCTTTGAAGTCACTGTACGCCCTTAAAGTGGCAGCGCCAGAACTGCATTCGCTTTGTGTGTTCAGCACATTGTCCCAGTGACACCAAAGTATGTTTTCTTAAGCTTTGAGCAGGACTGTACTTATTTTTAGCTGCTGGTTAAGTTAATGATTTACAGCAGGAGTTTAACTGGACTGTTGCACTGTCTTGTTACTCTGGATAAACGTGATTGTGGTGTTGTTAAAGCAAATACGACTGTCCTTTCAAAAAGATGACCACAGACTTTTTTATCTGAAGCGAAGCCTATTAAAGTGGCTGTTTAACATTGTGGTTTTATCCAGTTACACACAATAACCTATCAATTCAATTACTTATTTATACATTTGTGAAATATCTGTTTTTGTGGCAGGAGTTCGGTGAGCAGATCAATAAGTAGGCACTGGATGATATTGAAAATCTCTCGTCGATATTATCCTCCCCAACATATTCCCGATTTATCCTCCTAATCATCAAAATATTCTTAAAACTTTAAAAGAAAAACTAAAATCGCACTAAAAAAATACTAGAATCACTTTTACCCTACAATCCGTAGTATTTACAAACGTCCGATCGAACTTTTGTAGGGGATACAATTTGCAAGCAGGATCAAACTGAATGCGCCGCACCAGCTTTTTAATTTTTCTCTCAGGTGTCCCACTCCAGGAGGACACACTACCTCAAACACAGTAACACATAGTAAACACAGGATAATCGGTAACATTTTCCTTTAATTCCTGTAATTAACAGTTCACAGTGACTTGTGCCTGCTTCCAGTCTTTGTGCTAAGCTAAGCTAATCAGCTGCTGCTCATCTAAGTTTTGCCAAGAAAGCCAATAAGCATATTTCCCAAAATGTCAAACTATTCCTTTAACACATGCACGTAGCCCGGGTGTCACACTGTATGCTCACAATACAGATCAACTGTTGTATGAGCACAGTACACTGAGTTTGATAGGCTGTGAATGGTATGATAAAAGGAAAATCATGTTTCAAAACAGATTTCAGCAGGTTTGAACAGATTGGAGTTTCAGGGTGAGTTGATAGGTAATGAGTGTGGCTGCCTGTTTGATGGATGGTTTATGGTCGGCGCTGTCAGATGTTTGCATGGGCTCTCATTTGCATTTATATGAGCTTGGCTCTGGCATATCCAGTACGTGAACACTTGCCTCTGGTTATCGTGGCAAGAAAAGTTCAAATGTTTTTCCCCAGACAGCTGTTAAATGTGTGTGTTTTCTAATTTCGTGCTAAGCTGACGGATATTTCCTCTCTTCCAGGACTGTATGGGTCTGATCAGAAGACTGTGTGTGGAGGAGGCAGCAGGTACTGAGCTGAGCAACAAGCTGACGGAGAGTCTGAAGGAAATTCTCTCTGAAAACAAGGTTAGAGCCATCACCATCCCGGCCATTGACATCAAGTGGTGCATGCTGGATCTGCTTGTGATGACACAAATTCCCCACTCGCTGAAGCATAGCAGTTATCTGCACGAGCAGAAAGACTTTTTGCTGATAGTCATCAGACTCGATCCTCCTGTCCCGGAGGGCTTTTGTGTGAGCTGTGCAGGTCTTGTGATGGGTACTTTTTTCTACCTCATGCCTGCAGGATGTTTTACCAGTGTAACAGTTGAATGTCAGCAATTTCCCCTGTGAACATTACTGCTTAACTAGACTCTGTGTTTTGAGTTAAAGGAACAGTTCACACAAAAATGAATAGTCAGTCATTGACCATTTTTGAGGATATTCCAAAATATCGAGATGGATATATCATCGCGATAAAGCCTAAAGGTACGGCCATACTGCCCCACCCCTATTTTCAGTATTTAACCTCTGACCTTTCTGTAGGCTGCCCTGGAGACTTTGAGGTCTGAAATGACCGAGAAAGAGAAGAGCATGGAGAAAGAGATCGAGGCACTGAGGAAGGCTGGAAGAGACAGAGAGAGAGACCTTGACACCCTCAACACAGTGCTGCAGTGTAACCAGGATATCATCAACGTAAGAGAACACACACACACACACACACACACACACACAGTGGAAGCCAGGGGTGGAACTGCATGCTTTGTGGCTTAAAACATGGTTACATCATGCACAGTTTCCCTCTCTGTAATTGGAAGTTTTATAACAATAGACCTGCATGCTGCTCTTGTTCCAGGACCTGCGAGTGTCTCTTGGGGAGAAGGATCGACTGCTGGAAGAGGTGGAGAAGGAGCGGGAGGTGTGGAGACACAGGGACAGGGCCCTCACTACGGTCCTGCAGGAGAAGGAGGGTCTGATCCACTTCCTCAAAGTGGAGCTGGAGAGATGTCAGAAAGAAACGCAGGTAACACTCCCACGCTCAGACTTCTACAATTTCAGCTCCTCACTAAAATCTCTCTGAACACTATCCTCCCACTGCCCAGCCACAGTAACCCACATGAGTGGAGACGGGGCAGGGGGGTGAAAATGTTGGGCGGCTTATGAGTCACCTTCAGTTGTTAACATCAGCTACAACTATGAGCTTAACAAGCAGTGCAGCAAACACTCATTGTCTCCGGAGGATTAACGCACATGACTTTGGTGATCCCTTGACTTTCCTTGTAGCGCCGAAAGAAAGTCAAAAAAGTAATTTTCTCCATTACATTCCGGTTTATGCTTAGAAGGCTCTGTGGAACTTCTGTTTTTGCGCCAGAAGCCGTTTGTTCGTTTATGTTAGCAGACCCCATTTCTAAGCTAATGTTAGCTAATGTTGCTCTCTGTTAGCAGAGTGGAGATGGGTACTGATACAAGACAAGGAAAATGGAAAATAAATCTGTAGCCCAACAGCATTAAACAACTTAAACAAGTCACGCACAGGCTTGTACAGGCAAACACGAGAGACGGGGAAGGTCTAACTTTTCATGTCACGTTACAATCAGCTCACATGTGGGCAATAAAAAAAAAAAGTAAATAATACATCCGTGTGTGTTAAAGCCATAAAGCAGCGATGTGCCTCGGTACAGCGTTTGTCAGTGTATCACAATCCATCTGTAACTTCCCATTATTTTAAAAGTAGTTAATGCATGAGCAATTATTAAATTTACTTTTTTAGGTTGATGATCAGAATATTGTGGTTGCCTTCTTTTATATTTTAATAGGGTTGTTCAAAGTTTTGAGTACTTTCAGGAAGGTTTTCATGACTGTTGTTGATGAAAGTGTCTACTCTCTAATTCTCATTTTAAATTTAAATCATGAAATAAGTCAATACGTTATATTACTGTCTCTTATTTAACAGAAAGCAAATAAACATACGCCATCTGATTGGAAAACTCCCAACTCTTGAAAGTGACACAAGTGTTCATTTAATCTCTTCCGCCTTTTAAAAGAAAGCTGCAGAACTTTCTCTCTCTGTGTTGTTGAATCAGGAGCCTGTTCTGCAGTCTGTCTTCTGGCCTCAGATGAGGTTGTTCAGTAAATATTGACTTCAGTGACCACAGGGAAACTTTGACTCACAACATGTCATTTTTCCTCCAGGCTCTCTCTGACTCTCTGATTGGTCCGGGGTTGGCTGGGGGTGGAGCTCAGCTGTCAGCCTTGTTGGAGGAACGAGAGGGAATCAGCGCCACCTTGTGTGAAGAGGTCACCAAACTCACCACAGCTCTGCAGGAATACCAGGACATGGTGCAGGTGAGACATCAGCACCAGGAGAGGATTGGAAAGTTTTTATACATGAAAGAGAAAACTGGAAAACAAGAAGCTGCCTGAGTTCAGAAAGGCTTTTCCTGTTGTCACCTGCTACCTCTTGATTTAAAATAGGGATTAAAGTTTAATTTAATTGCTGTAGAACTAAAAGTCGGGCAAGTTGGCCAGTCGATGATTCAAACCACAGAAAAATAATCTGCAACTGCTGTGATAATCGATTAGGTTTTTCAGACATTTTTCTAGAAATGATCATTTAGATATTCCAGACATCATCTGGTTTCAGCTCTTCAAGCGATAATATTTGTCTGATGTAATATTTTCAATTAAATATTTTTTGGGTATCAGTTTCTGGGAAGTTAAATAGACATATACATATAAAAAAAAAAATTATAGATTACGTTTTTGTACGTAATAAAGATATTCATTAATGAGCATTAGAGAGGCTGGTAGATGGATTTTATTCCCTTCAGACAGAACCAGGTTCACTGTTTCCCCCTATTTCCAGTCTTTAAGCTCAGCTAATTGGCTGCTAGTGGTATCTTAATAAGAGTGCCATCAATCAAGAAAGCAAATACGTGTATTTTCCAATATCTTGAACTTTACTTTATCTCTGCTTGCACAATAAAGTGCAACATATATCCTTTTCACGAACTGTCCGTCTCTTAACTTCCTGTCGTGAATCTTTGTGCTTCTTCGCCAGAGCCAGCAGCAGAGTCACAGTCAGATGGTGTCTTCTCTGACAGCTCAACTCAGAGACACTCAGCAGGAGCTGAGGGAGAAGGAGAAGCAGAAGAAGGAGGCTGACAGAGCCTGGCAGAACAACAGAGAGGACAGGGAGAGGGAGGAGAGGAAACTGAGGGCCAGCCTGGAGAAGAGAGACAAGCTCATAGAGGTAAAGTGCAGGAATCTGTTTATAGGCTGCAGTAAACTCTCACAGACCACAGAGCCGTATAACTCTGAGTGAATAAATAACTCAAGTGTATTATTTTATGAAACATTAAATAGTCGCATTATAACACTGAAACACTTAGAAATGAGAGTTTCCAACAATCAAACCAACAACAATGAATAAATCCTATAAACAAGAATTTTGTGTGAAATGTGTAACATCCTTTATTAGGATGTGAGATAATCTGAGGGTCAGTGTGAATCCTTGTGATGGTGACTTGAGATCTTTTTCAATGTTTTTTTTTTTTCCATTTGTAGCAAATCCTGCTGGATGCTGAGGAGCGGGACCATCTGTTCAGAGAACTGCAGCAGAACATGCAGAACAAACGTGAACCTCTGACGGCCATCAAACACACACTGTGATCGAGGACAACAAGATGCAAACTAACTGCACACAGACGAACGATTACTTTTGCACTTTCTCGCCTCCCCTATTTATGGTGGTGTATAGTAAGTCTATTTATATTTAGCTCTTTACATTTTTGAGGTTTGCAGTTGCAGACCTGCCTCGTTCTGGCATGGGCCAAAGAAATGTTTAATTCTCTACAACTACTACAAAGCCTCTCTGAAGTGAATCAGTAATTTCAGACTCAGAGAGTCGGGTACAGGCTGATTGTTTTCAGTATGGAGAGGGGTCAGGTCGAGCCTCTTAAAGCTGGATGTTTAATACTTGATTTAAAAGTCATCTAATTACTGTATTTAGTTAATATTTTGAATGTAATGGGTCTAATGGCTCGGCAGTGATTGGATTTCATTTCATGTGGTGGGATTGTTGGTGATACAAACATTTCTGAATGGTATTGAAAGTGGATCAAACATTAGTGTGAGATTTGGGTACGATGTTGCTTTAAATCTGAATTTCCCTGTCTCTGTTCTACAAAACTTTGCAGTGGTGTCTTTATTTTGTTTGTCTTTTTACTTTCTCGGTACAGAACTGCCATTTTTTTTTCCCGTTCACAGTGCTACCTTTGCACTCATGGCGGGGATTACTTAGGACCAGAATATTTTTAACTGCTCTGAATTTCTGCTTTTATACACGTCTCTCTTATTTTGGAACTATTCTCAATTATTTTCAATGTTGATAAGTCTTGTATTGTTGATCTGGGACTTATTACTGGAGACATTTTCTTACTTTTAGCTCAAGAGAATTAAACACTCTGATTCAAATCGCCTATATCTGAAGATGCTGTTATTTCATCAAAACAATCATGTGTATATGCTGTTGAAACATGACCTTCAAACCAGGCATACTGCAGGTTACAGTCTTAAACGTAAGTTACCAAAGAAACACAAGACTCGGTATTCTATAGAGTGGTGTAGGCATGACATATTTTTGTAGGCTGACCCAGAAGTTCTGGTTCCCTCGACAAAAATTTGGACTGGATTTTGGATTACTGCCAACAAATGAAATCTGACAAACATGATACACATTTGTTCAGTAAAATAATCTTCACAGATGAACACTATTTTAGTAATTTCTGAAGCGTGAATTAAAGTAAAAAGATATTGTTAGACTATAAACACACTACATTGTGGTCACATGACTTGAACATCAACACTTACTACACATTTACTATACACGTTTTCTACGTCACCAACGCGACTGAAGGCTGTGCAGTCTTTCAAATAACGTGTCAGTCTTATATTTCATTCGTTTTATGACAAACTGCGACTTTCTTGACTTGGAAAATTATCTTTTAAATTGACAAGCATCATGTATGTGATTCATGACACAATATAAACGGAATTAAAAACAAACGTGTCTCTTTCCATTCACAAATAACGTCCTCTGAGGGAAACCGGAAGGGGCGTTACTTTGTCTCGCTCTCTCGCCGAAATGCCCCCTGGGAGTTGTAGTTGACATCTCCCTGGCTGTGTTACGTTTTAGTTTTCATCAAGGGACCACAACATACTCTCTGACGCTGGTGTTATAAATGTTATACTGATGATTAAACCGGAAGAGTTTTACTTCCGACCCATCCTGTAGATGTGTTTCAAATCTGTGTCACGTAAAAAATGTAAATGTAAAACAATGAATTGGTAGTGTAGGAAACCTGAAATGGCAATACTGTAAAAGCCAGTGTTGAATGACAGTGCCCCCTGTCTTCATGTCTACTGAAGAGCTTTGAGTTTCTTGTTACTTCAGGAACTGTTGCTATGGAGCTGATACCTCAACACCTCACAAAGTTTTGCCCCTGAATGCCTCACAGTGGTAAGTAGCCTACTGTAGATGGGTTTATGACATCCGGAGACCTGGCAGCTGACAGTAAAGTATTTATTTGGAGGAAAGTACATGTGAAGGAATGCAGGTCCAGTCGGTGCCCCTCGGCTCTGTCACCATCGGACCGGAGTCTTGGCGCGATGGCACGGTCCGCTCCATCCGGCGAGCGGAGCGCCTGGTGCGGCAGACTCGAGCCGGGCGCTCCGGGACCTTGAGCCAGCCCCGGAGCTGCAGCGCTGCCGCCGGTCTCACCCCGAAGCTCACAGACAGCACAGCGGAAACAGGCGAAGATAAGATCACACAGGAGGGATGTGGAGAGAGTCGTGACTCCTGCAAAAGTAAGATGTCGAGGCCTCAAACTACAGGAGCGATGGTGAGCAAAACACAGGCTTTCATGACAGATCTGATCCACTATCTGTTGTCTTAAAGGGGCACTGTGTAGATCTGGAGAAGACAATCAAACTCAGGAATGCTAGATTAACATTAACTCAATGATACAAACTCAGAAATATCTATTTTTTCCATAGCTGAATAAACAAGCTGTTCTCAGAGGAAAACACAGTTGGAAGCCAGAAAGGTGGCAGGGTCCGCCACATATAAACAAAGTAAAACAGTATGAATTTGTGTTGTCCTTCAGTGTCAGTTTCAGTCATGAAACCACAGAGAGTTGGTTAATTTAGTTTGTTTCAGCAGAAAAAACAAAAAGTAAATGAAGATCTTTCTGTTCCGATTACAATTTCTTCCCTAAAACTACATAATGTACATTTAAATGAAAAGTGGGGACAATTGAATGGTTAGTAAATAAACAATCATATTTTAGAGACTAATCACATACAATTTGAATCTGTAACTAAAAAACTGTTTTATAAAATTACTGTATAAAAAAGTGCAATATTTCACTTGGAAATGTGGTGACGTACAGTTTATAAAGTTGTATTTCATGGAAATACTCAATTCGCTCAAAACTGTTCTTTGGCACAGCATTTTATTAAATGTACTAACTTTCCACCTCTGACTCAAACATGTGATATTTTGCTGTTTAACTCTCTTCTGAAGTTCCCCGGCGGTTCCCAGAGGACCTCCGTGGCCCCGTTCCCGCCTACCAGCTTGCGTGAGCAGTGTGCCGGAGCCAGCGTCGCCGTGGCGGGTGAGTACATGCGGAGGGTGCGGGAGGTGGAGGGCCAGCTGCGCAGGCAGGCCGGCAGGGTGAAGCAGGAAGGCGTCAAGCTGCAGAGGGAGAGGGTTCACCTGGAGAGGATGCTGCGCAGCCTCAGGACTGACCTGACTGTCAACAGGAGGAGCTCGGAGGGGAGGACCAGGAGGCCGCCCACTGCTGAGACGGTGAGTTTACACATTTAACCAAGAAGTAAATGCACGTCACAATTTTACATTTATTTGGCTTAGGTGGTGCCCAAACCTGAGCCTTATAACGCCATGTCATGTCTCTCAAACATCCATGAACCTTGTGTTTAAATTCCTAAAATCACTTATCCAGACAAGGTACTGCTCACATCAAATCATTTTTTAAATCCTTTCAATAATGACTGATGAATATGTAATCCAACACCAGTCTGGCTGTAAGTGATACAGCACACTGTGGATTTATTCATTACGTTGTGTATTGTGAGCTCCATTCATCAGGGGGAGATGTGTTCACTGACAGGTCTGCTCTGCTCTGCTCTGCTGCAGGACAGAGACGGTGCTGATTACTTGCTGCTGTGTGAGAGAAGAGAGCTGGCCCAGTTGAAAGAGGATCTGGAGGGAGCACTGAGAAACACACTGACCCAGCTACAGGTGATTCACAACGTCACCGTTCTGTCTTCATCAGTTGACTCATTTTCCTCCCCCGTGGTCTCTTTCTTTCCACTTGTCTCTCCAAGTGATTTGCTGGCATGACTGATGGAAGAAAAACAACACTGCCAAAGCTTTCACGCACCAATAACCTCCACCCGTCTCTCTACATTACCCACAATGCAACTTGCACTGAGTGACATCCATGGAGGCAATTTATTTGGTTATATGCACATTTATGCATAACTAAAAATCTATATAACATACAGATATAAAGAACAGGGATTTGTGTTAAAAAAGAAATACATTAAAACCATAAAATTAGAAGACACTTCATAAAAGCCAGACTGAATAGGTTTTTAGTTTACGTTTGAAAGTATCAACCCATCAGCTCCTCCGACGAGCTGTTTCAACAGCTCGGAGCGTAAAAGCATCATCACCAAATGTTTTAGTTTTGCTTTGTGGAGCAGCTAAAAGAGAAGAGCCTGAGGATCTGAGGGGTCTTCCTGGCTCATAAACTTAAAGCGAGAATTATAATAAAACAGTAATGGAATTAATCGTTACCTGCAGCCTCTTTAAGTCCTCCCGTGTCTATTCCAGGCCCTGGGTCAGAGCAGCAGGCGGCTGCTGGACTGTGCCGGTGAGAGGGCTCGCGTCCTGGAGCTGCTGCCTCACAGCGGCTCTGCTGGAAGACACCGCAGCGCTGCTCAGACCTTCACCAAAACAGAAGCCATCAGCCCGTTTACACCAGGTACGGTCAGGACGACAAGTGGACCCCGATCAATCCCTACAGGCAGACATGTTGAAGCAAGAAAAGCAGCACTCATGAAGAAGTGAAAAAATTAACAAGAAGCAATACCAAAAAAGGAGTGTAATTTGTAAAAAAGAAAAAACAGTTTCATAAAAAAAATTAAGAGACTTTCAACCACAAATCTATTTAAATAAATCCCTATTGGATCTTTGTCAGGCCAAAATAGCAATTTGGAAGTATTCTCAAACACAGGAACAGAAAATAATTATTTACAAAAAATGTACATACAAAACAATATGGGAACATCAGTATTTGTAGTGTGTATCTGTGGTATACTGTGGCCATGTAGAACAAGACTAAGAGCCTGCAGCCATGCTGGTCGCTGTGTGGCCGTACTGATTTTAGATCAAAAACAAACTGTTCATAACAACTTGTTTATGAAACAATTTTTACATACATTTGTCTTCTTGCAGAATGTAAACAGGTTTTGGAGTCGTCCATTTCGACAGTCAACCAGTCACAGCTACTGAGGGAAAACATCAGACGGATGCTAACCAGCGCTATCACCCTGCAGAAAGCTGTTCACCGCTCCATCAATGACGGCCTGGTGAAGAAAATAGCAGAGACAGTCAGTCTGCAGGTAGACGTTCATCTTTGCATGTAATACAGAAATACTCCGACATCATTTGAACAGCAGAGTAACAAGACAAAGTTTCTAAGTGTAACTGTGTTTTGTAGCAAAACCTGACTCTGATGTCCGCGGCCACCAGGCAGGCCATGTTTCGCAAGCAGAGGGAAATTAACTGTATTCGTCACAGCCACGGCAGAGCGCAGGTCAGTGGTTATGTTGAACAGGATTATTGAATTTATCTGAGATTCAGTGACCCACACAAGTTGATGTTTTCCCCCCCGTGTTATTCTCTTTACAGGGTCCAGAGTACAGCGGTGACATATTGTCCAGAGAGAAACTCAACAGGCCTCTGGTGCAGGTTTATCAGAGACACCCAGGGACGCAGTTACCTGAGGCTGCTCATCTCATACAGGTGGTTACTGCTTCAAAATGTCTATTCATGTGTTCAGATACACTCACAAATGATGGAGACAGAAACTTGTCATGGGCCAAGTTTACTGCTTCACATCCTAGCAACCTACAAATTGTTATTACAAACTATTTATTACTGTATAAAGTTTTATTGAATAATTTATTAACTCCATTAAACTCACCCTTAAAAAAGTATGCTTTATTATAAAGTTGTACCAACAGCTGAAAACTATGCTAAATAAAGGCTCGGTTGACAAACAAACCTGATGTGAGCTCACACTCACACGTCTGCAGACCACAATCTGTGTAACCAATGAAAACCAAACCAAAACAGGTTCTTGTCTCTAGATACTGTGTCAGCATGGTGACTGTAAGGGGCTGCAGATAAAAAGACACAAACATTTACAACAACTTAGATACAGGAGGAGATACAGTTTTTAAATCAGTTAGTTGTCAACCGTTAAATGAATCACCAACTATTTTGATAAAACTGGTCTGAATAATTTTTACAGACAAAATGATCAAAATTTTCTAAATTTCACATTCCTAAATGTGAATATTTTCTGGTTTCTTTATTCCTCTGTGACAGTGAACTGAATATCTTTGGGTTGTGGACAAAACAAAAGATTTGGGGAACACTGATTGACATTTTTCACCATTTTGTAACAATTTATAGACTGAACAACTAATCGGATAATCAAGAAAACAAAGATTGTCAGATTAATCAATAATTTAAAAAATAGTTCGCCGCAGTTCTACAGTCATTTGAAGACAGGTTATTAGAGCAAATAAACAAGAGTTCATCCTTCCACTGTATCTCTACACTCCGAAAGCTAATCTAAGGAAAGTGCTCTCCTCATGTAAGAAAACAAAGACAAACACTGGGCATACCAGAATCTCTTCGTATTCAAATATTTGCCAACAGATGTTCATGCCATATATTTAAAAAAAGCATTCCGTGGTTTAACACTGACATCATTTTTCTCTGCTGAGCGTCCCAAACAAACCAAACCGGGCTACATGTGTTTCCTGTTTGTCTCTCAGGGCAGTGCAGTGCTGAGGCGATGCCTAACGTCCTCTGAGGATGAGCTGGCGAGGCTGCAGCGCACCTTTCTGCAGCTGCTGGACGACCTGCACGGCAAGAGAGCGGCAGCTCAGGTGGACGCAGCCGTCGTCCGCATGAGGCGTCAGCAGGTGGACAAGAGAGCCATGCCTTCTTTCCTCCAGCAGGAGGCCTGCAGAGGCCAACTCCCCCTGTCCTGTGCTCAGTAGAGCTGCAGCAGGCATGCAAGTAGAGAGAGATGATAGTGTTGAATGTGTTGGGAGGTAGAGGGAGCAGCCATGTGGGAAATGTACAGTTTCAAGATTAGTTAGATGGGATAAAAGCTAAACATGTATATGGACACCCCTGAGCTTGGTTTTAGCTGGGCCCTTTGGCTCCTAGTGAAGGTACTGGGTATTACAAAGTCCTGAGAGTTTAGAAACTGTTCAAGGTTAGAAATAAGCTTCTGTTCAAATACATTTCTTGAAAATTGCTTGATTTTCAGCTAAAATGTATCGGACAGATTGACAGTAGAGGGGGAATGATATAAGATGCCCCTAGAATCTAACTAACAACGTTGTGGTAACGTGGCATGAGCAGTAACTATTTGACTGCCAAGGCGCTCGCTGTAGATATTATAGTGTGCTTCCAGCTATGTGGCAACAGTTTGGTCTATGAAGAAATGATTTTCCCAGTTTGTGGAAGAGCCTGAATGGCCAACATGGAGTCATGTCTCAACCTTGTCTGGCAGCTTTGGTATGAACGAGATGGTGGACTGTGATGATCTCATTACTGCTCTTGAAGCTGAATGGGAGCAAATCCCTGCAGCCAGGTTCCAAAATCTTGTGAAAAGCCTGAAACCAGAAGAGTGGAGGCTGCTGCAACAGCAGACAGTGTTTTCAGAATGAAAAATACTCACATATGGGTATAATGTTCAGATGTCCATATACTTTTGACCACATCGTGTTTGTTTCTGCACTGACCTGCGCACTGTGCAATGACATTTTAAAAACTGAAATTTAATAAAAAGTTAAAAAAGTGTACAAATGTGCAAGACTTTCACTTTCTGAGCTCAGGTAACTTAGACAAATGCAGTTAAGCGTTACAAAATCACTTTTAATGGTCTGTATTTATACATGACTGATGAAACCTTCATTTCCCTGAGGCAATAAACTGTAGCCAAAGTAAGTGATAAATGAAATGTCAATACTTATTTGCCATAACCATTTCAACGGTGTCAGGGTTAGTTATCTTTACTGCAACAAAACATCGTCTTGACAGAACAATGGCCTTCTATATGACTGAAAACAGTTGACGGAGACGTTGAAGTGTCTAATATGATTATCTAATCTAACGACATGATCAGATTTCTCATTGAAAACCATTTATCTACGTACTAAACCAAAGTATCAGAGTTTATTTTGAGGAAAAAAACAGCTTTAGAGACCTGTGAATAGATACTGTTCCTACCTCCTTGTCAGAGTTCTAGTCATGGGACTGCAGGTCACTTGACATCCATCCCACCAAACTCAACGTCTTTCATTAGGAGATAAGAGATGATTTAATAGACCTGCCCTGTTCTACTTTCATACACTACCACATGCCTTTTCACTCTGTATAAAAATACAAGATACAACATATTTAGATTTCACCCTAAACTAGACAAAGCCCTGTTGATTCTCTTAAACCTGAATGGGGCTATTCTCTGCAGGACAGTGAGCCTCCGCAGCGCTGTAACATCACGGCTGTCACCGAGAAGCTAACACCCTAATTGAATCACAAGTGTCGGGGTGCGGAGATTCCTGGAGTTAATTAACAGCATATCAGTACAACTAGAAGACATTTACCGTCAGAAGTCTGCAGCTGGACTGGCTGAGGAAGCTGTGAAACCCTGGATAGAGCTGATCGGAAACTGAAGGACTTAAACAGGTTTCTTGTGATCGAGACAAAGACAGCTGGTTTGTTCTAGAAAGTCAACAAGAAACAGACGAGCGGTGGAATTGAGCTGCAAGAATACTTTGTCGCTGTGAGACAGAAAGAATCAGTAATGTCGAAGCTGGTTTGCCCTCTGCTTCTCCTTTGTTTACTACCAGCTGTGGGTAAGTGAACAAAACATAAGTGTGTGTGCTTGTGTTTTTCCTTGAGTGTGTGAATGTAGAAAATGTGCTGCTGCCAACCAACAGAAATAATGTTACTGTGGATTGTTTTTGCAGCAGTAGCTAATAGTAGGGCTGCAGCTAACAAATTTTTTTTTTTTTCACTGATCAATCTGCTCATTGTTTTCTGCATCAAATGAACCGTTTGGTCTACAGCAGATCATATGACCGCTAAGTTGCTTTTTGACTTTTATGTGCTTATGTTTTCTCTTTTATTGTTGCTTTTCCTGTAGCACTTTGATATGTGTTTAAATGTAAAGTGCACTACAAATTAAATGTATTATTATTAAAATGTTAGATAACAGTTCCAATTAGTGCATCATAATTTCATTGAGCCCATGGTTAAATACTCAAATGTCCTGTTTTGTCCGACTCACATTCAAAAACACAAACATATTCAATTTACTAAAAAAAAAAGAAAATCCTCACATTTGAGAAGCATATTTTTGGCACTGTGGCTTGAAAGGTTACTGAAACAATGAAATGATTATAAAAACATGTATGCCAATGTCAACAAATTGCTTCAGCTTTAGCAAACACACTTTTTTGTGTCAACTGTGAAGCTTTCTGTTATTGTTACTTTCACCAAGGAGGGTATTTTTTCTCCATTGTTCGTTTGTTGGATTGTCAGCAAGATTACACAAAAACTACAGAACGGATTATCATGAAACTTTGATGGGGGGATGGGTCCCAGCCCAGAATAGACCCCACTAACCTTTCATGTTGATCTGGATAAAGGAACAGATCCAGGAATTTTCTCTCTGACATTGCAAGAAATCAGACGTACTTATATATCTGCACGGTATCTAGGAGTGAGAACAAAAGGGGACTGTTGGACTGCCATTCAATTTAATTAATTGATTTACTAGTTATATAACTGTAAAGCAATTTATACTCATGATAAACAACCCCGATTCTGAAAAAGTTGGGACAGTGTGTACAGAATATGATGATTTGCTACACTCAGTACAAAGAATTTTAACATTTAAAGACACCATTGTCTCTATGAAAAAAAAAAGATTCGGAGCAATGAGAGTTTTTGTCATCTCACTGTGTTTTGGATCTTATTCATGATCCCTACAGCTCCTCGTTTTTTTTCGGTTTTAACCAACATGTCTGCCCCTCAGTTCCCCTCTTCTGTTACACCTGTGTGTTCCCCGCCATCTCACCTCTGGACTGTATCAGGTTCCCTCTGAGGTGTCCACCCGGGCAGGTCTGTCTGTCCAGCAGAGCTGTGGGCGAGAAAGGTGAGGGCGCCTCATGTCACTGAACAAAATTCAAATTAATCAAAACTGAGAAAAAGAACTGAGAAAGATGTTTCCATGCACAGTAAGAGATGAGTCAGTGTGTGGTTGATTTTTTTTTTCTTTGCAAGTCTCTTTCAAACTGATGTTTCTATTGAATTTACTCTACTGACTTCCAGGAGACTTCCGTGTGGTGCTGTATGAGAAAAGCTGCATCCTGCCTTCCCTGTGTGGAGTCACGGGTGAAAAATACACCATGGGACTCAACTTCACCTTCACCAATGAATGCTGCAACACACATCTGTGCAACAGAGCTGCAACACCTGCTACCTCCTACTGGACTGCCACGTTACTCACAGTCCTTCTTTCATACTCAGTTTGGTGAATAAAGCAATGGAGAGAACTATTTTGATGCACATGAAGCAAAGTTGCTTTTTTCTGCCCTCTAATGGCCTGACATTGTTGTTAACTTCCTTTTAGTAACCTTGCACTAATCTGTGCTTTCTTTTACCTCAAGTGTGAGATGGAAAAATAATATTTTTCTCTGATTATTGCAAACTCACAGAGCTGGAGGGAAGAGTGTGGGGAGGAGTGTTTAGTTTATGTCCCCATGAAATAAACAACCTCTATACAATCATCAGTCAACTTTGTCTAAGAGGGCATGAAAACAGTTTTGTTTTTCCTCCCATTTTTCACAAGTTGAATTAATAGATTTCAGATTTAGTTTGTGGCCAGACGAGGACAGAGAGTAGAAGCATACAACATGCACCACTTTTGTTTTTGCTCCCATTTTTCACAAGTTGAAGTAAAAGATTCAAGACTGTTTTTAAACACACAAAATAATCATTTCTCTCTGGTTTTGGACACATTTGTTCAAATCCATGTCAGCGAGCCCTTCTTTACCAAATTAATCCATCCACCTGACAGGGTGCTGAGTAGACAACATGATTAATGCACAGGTGTTCACAATAAAAGGCGACTCTAAAATGTCACAGATGTTGCAAGTCTTGAGCAAGTAGCATGTTGGCTGCAGGACTGTCCACCAGAGGTCTAGCTGTAGAGCTGTAACCCGTGAACTGAACGTTGCAACATCTGTGGCGTTGTGTTGTGTGATAAAACTGCACATTTGGACATCAGATGTTCGCTCATCATGTTGTTTAATCAGCATGTTGGTATGACACACCTGTCAGGAGGTTATTTTGGTAAAGGAGAAGTGCTCCTTTAAAAACAGTCTTGAATCTTTTACTTCAACTTGTGAAAAATGGGAGCAAACACAAAAGTGTTGCATCTTGTATCCTTCTACTCTCTGTTCTTAGATACTCCACTAAAAAAATTCTCCAACGCAAACAGTACACATACAGAGGAGGCAGTATCAGCAAAATTCTGTCAAGGAAACAGAATTACAGCAAAATGTAGGTGTCTGTCAATTCATTCTTTACAGCCATTCATTACGAGTTTACTGAAGTTAAAACAATCTCATTTCAGACTATACTTAAGGGTAATCTATTACTGAGAGACTCCTCATGGTAGGAGTGAATGCTTAAAAGGGGACCAGACTCGACCTGACCTGAATATTACAGGCAGCGCTTCAATTAGCACAGGCTTTAATAAGAAAAAAATAAACATGCTCAGTTCTTAGGCAGATGATGTAACAGCTTGATATACATTATGATCAGGGGGCTCATCCTCAGACTGACTGGACATAAAAATTATCATGAAAACACCAAAGTGATGGAAGAAATGGATTACATCAGTTGTTGTCCAAGAATAGATTATTTCAAAGCCTACGAGCAAATACAAGAAATACTGCAAACTAAACCATGAATTACATTTTTCCTGTTATCTCACAGGTTGTGCGCAGAACTAGGAAGAAGGAACTGTATACCAGCTGAACAATGCTTGTGCTCACTGGCCAACAGAATTAATGCCATGCACTATTGTGTCATCAAACTCATGCAATCTGTGTAAAATATGAGCATAATTCAAATGACTATTAGGTGAAGAGAGTCTCATTATGTTGCATGCATTACCATGCTGTTTGAGTAATTTTATTTGTGTTGAGATAATTCTATGTGAAAGTATACTTTGGACCGAGTGTTTTTGTTTGAGCATATGAATGCATTTTTGTATGTTTGTTTTGTATTATGCTCATGTCAAAATTGTACTAATCTACTATAATGCAGTCTATCAGCAACAAATTCTTTAAACCTTTTTTTTTTTACAGCAGGTATTCTGAGTTATCATAACATAACAAGAGAAGCACCAGTGTTACATACAACATCAGTTATAGCTCTGTTCAGATGACAATGCACTATACAATAAAGAGATATCAACATACTTGCTGTTTTGCTCTTTGAATTAACTGAGCTAGGATAAAAACAACAATACACTAATTAAAAGCAGAACAGCTTGTGACATTAAGTTGTTTTTCACGAAGAAACCAGAGAGCAGCGCCATTTTGTTTCTTTCTGCTTGCCTTTAAACAACAAGTGCTGATGATTTTGTCCCAACTGGGCAGAAACTCATCAGTGGTAAAATAATAATATACATAAATGATTGAGCTAGGATAAACATAAACAATACACTTGTTAGAAGCACGGCAACTTGTGCCATCAAGTTGTTTTTCAGGAAACAACCCATTAGCGGCGCCATTTTGTTTCTTTCTGCTTATCCCCCAGATGCTGATGATTACGCTCCAACTCAGGAGAAAAACATTTGTGGTAAAAATACAAAAATTAAAAAAATAATTGAGGTAGGATAAGCATCAACAATACACTTGTTAAAATGTTACTGGCTCCATTTTGTTTCTTTCTGCTTCCTTTTAAACAAAGTGCTGTTGATTCTGGTTCTAACAGAAAATTAAAAAAAAATAGTAATAATAATAATAATAATAATAATAATAATAATAATAATTAAACTAGGAAAAGCATCAACAATACACTTTTATTAATCAGGACAACTTGTGCCATTAAGTTGTTTTTCATGAAACAACCAGTGAGTGGCGCCATTTTGTTTCTTTCTGCTTCTTCTTAACGACCAGGTGCTTTTGATTTGGCCCCAACTGAGGAGAAAATCATCAGTGATGATACTCTTTGTCTAAAATTTTAAAGTTTCAACTTTAAATTACACATTAAACTTCCGGGGATGTTTTACCTTCCACTGTTTCTCACGTTGCCGCTGTTTTCCTCCACTGATGGAGGAACACCACCAACGTCCGAGGCTTCACATCAAACAACCCAGGTGATGAGAAAGTTTCACCGGAGAGAAACACCGAGTCTACCGCCGCCGTACCTGCACCTCCCCGTGTTTGTGGACTCGAGGTTACCGCTGGTGGAGAAGGAGCAATTCTATCCAGCCAGAGGCACCGGGCAGGAGCCTTTACCCGAGCCCGTCCGGGAAATCCTGCTCCCGGTTTGGCCGAGCACCAGTCCGCCCAGCGTTTCGGGTGTTTCCGTAAAGACTTCGTGCAAGCCGAAGAAAATAGTAGTGCAGGTGCAGAGGAGCATTTTGGGAACCGGTGAACCACTTTCTCGGGTCACACTGGGGACATGCCATGCCAGTAAATCTACTGCAGATTACATTTATTTTGAATATGACCTCGGCTTGTGTGGAACTGAACGCACGGTGAGTTTAAAGCATAACTTTTCTTCTCATGCTAACAGTTTTTAGCTATGCTAATGCTGTGGATCATAGGGGTGAAAATCTTGGTCTAAGCTTTGGTCTGAACTGAAATATCTCAACATATATTTGATGGATTGTCGCCAAATTTGGCACAAACATTCATGGTTCCCAGATGATAAATCCTACCGACTGTGGTGATCTCCTGACAATCACCAGAGGCGATAGTTGATCAACTGTTATGACAGTCGATGAATTAATGTATTTTCCTGGAAATGCAAAAAAAAAAAAAAAAAAAAAGGATAGAAACAGTCTCTAAATGTAAGCTTTATGGCTTTTCTTGATCTTACATTGTAGTCAGTTGCATGTTAGTGGGTTTTGGACTGTTGTTCAGGCAAAACAAGACACTTGATGAAGTCACCTTGGCCTCTAGGATACTCTGAGTTTGAAATGTACATACACCAAACAGTTTAGTGATTAATAATGATAATAAAACAAAAACAATCAGCAGCGCAGTTAATAATGAGAAAGTTGCAGTTCTAGTCCCACCAACTGTTGGATGGTATGGCATGAAATATGGTGAACAAACCCATTTCCAACGACAAACTTTAAACTGTCCAATAGTGTAATGGGAGTGCGATGCATTGTAGATCAGTGGACTGCTTTTCAAACAATAGCATCTACATTACCCACAATGCAACTTAGCCACTTAGTGACATCACTGGAGGTAATATAACAGATTACATGCAGCCTCCTCTGGAGCCACAAAAGGCTTTATACTACTTTTGTCATACATGCATTAGTATTCATAAACAGACTTTCATGTGGAAAATGGGTGGAGTTGCTCTTATAATGTTGTCAGCCTCAGCTGTACTTATACACATTTGCATGCTAACCCTAAACTATGATGATGAACATGGTAAAGATGTACACATCTGCAGGTCAGCACTGTCATTGCGCATATGTTAGCATGCTGATGTTAGCATTCAGCCCAACTTTGCCAGCGGTAAGTAAAGACCACCAGCATGGCTGTAAACTCTCAGTCTTGTGGTAATTCTAAATTAAGATTTATAATTTAGCTACTTGTGTTTTGCAGATAAGTAACAACCAGGTGGCCTATACAAACACACTACAGTATGACCCACTGAGACTCCGAGGACCAATCAGGCGAGCGGCGCCCTTCACCATGCCTGTTGTATGTTTTTATAACAGGTAAGACCCGTGCTGGATTTGGAGCATAAAGCATTCTGCACTAAATTATTTATTACATAAAATAATGTATTAACACTGTTTTTAAATGTATTTAATGTATGTTTAATGTATTTAACTGTTTAGGTACCAATACTCCTACAAAATTGGCTACACACCAAAGATGCAGATGCGTAAGATCTTTAAACCAATGAAGACGGGAGCAAAGTTCAATCTGACTCCACGAAATGGTAAAACCTGCAAAAACATATGTTATCATCAGCCCCAACTCAGTTCCGTGTCTTCTAAAGGTCTTGAAAAACATTAGATTTTGAGAATTGATGAAAAATGGATTAATGGCCTTCCTTCTTTAATGGTCCCATATAGTATAAAAAACTAACAACAGTTTTTTCTTTCAATTAATGACGAAGTCCTTTTGAATCGAATCTTGCCGCTGCTGCTGTTCTTACTGTCTGACTGCGTCCTTCTGTCCGTCAGCTCAGTGGGAAAGGCTCTCCCCGTCAGATAAATACGTGCTAGGGAAGCCCATGTACTTTGAGGCCGAGGCTCCGTCCATGTCCCAAGACGAGAGACTGTATGTCCACTTGTGTTACGCGACTCCGGAGAAGTCCCCCACCTCCACGCCTCAGTTTCCAGTCGTGAAAAACTCTGGGTAAGAAACACCTCACTCTCACACCAACTGGACACCTTGAGATTTACTGTCACACGAAAAACAGATATGTATATAAAAATACTCAGGTTTTCTCTCCCTCTGATAAAGGTGTATGGTTGAAAGCAAGGACAGTCGCTCCAGATTCGTCCCATACAAAACCAGTGCTGTGAGATTCTCTGTTGATGCCTTCCTGTTCAAGGGAATGACAGGCCAGGTGAGCAGAGATGCTTTAATGAATGAATACTGTATTTTCTACTATATGGTTTTCTTGCAGCCTTTTCTAATTCCTTTGCTATCAGTTGTTTGGTATTTGTTTTTAACCGTGCTCAAAAACTGACAGGAAATCTTGTGATCTGATCTCCTGTAGCAGCTCTACATGCACTGCAGCATGTCTGTGGGCAGTTCTACCCCGACACCGACAGCCAAGTCCTGTAACTACGATACAAGAGCAAGAAGGTTCAGGGTTTTTTTTTTTTCTTAAAGTAATTGGAATGAGACATAAAAAGGTTTTAAATGTGCTGTACAGTTCTTTACAAAAAAAGGATCAAGTCTTCATCACTGTTTTTCTCAGATGGGTTGAGCTGTATGGAGCAGACTCAGTGTGCAGCTGCTGTGACTCCGACTGCAGCTCGGCTGCATCCACAGGTGAGTCTTTGCTTCCCCCATTTTCCAAAAAAATTGGTTCTGCTGGAGTAAGGTTTAGAAACTTATTAGGATTTTTAAAAAAAGAAATGTATTTTCTATATGGTTATTGTTATCCCTTCACCAAGGAGGTTACGTTTTCATCCGTGCCCATTTATTTATGTGTTTGTTTCGTTGGCTGGTTTGTTAGCTGATTTACCCAAGAACCACGAGCGAATTTCCCCAAAACTTGGATGCAGGTTTGTTCTCGGTTCAGAATAGACCCCGATAACTTTTGTTGTGGAGGCAGATTAAGGGATGGATCCAGAACGTTTTTTTCTCACTTTCTTTAACATGGCCAGATATGGCATTTTCTTCATGAAATGCATGGATGTGGTATATTTAGATGGTTGTATATGAACGAGTACAATATGATGTGGATCCAAATTAAAAATCCGGATCTACGTAGCCTTGTTTTTTATTTTTAAATTCTAGCTTCTGTTGTTGTATTCTAATATCAAATATTCAACATTTTCCAGTGACCAAAATAGTCAGCAGCAGGCCGTGGACCATAGAACCAAAAGTGAAACCCACATCAGCCCCGAAGAGGAAGACTGTTTCCACCACAACAAAAACGAGCAACTACACCAACAGCACCACAGTCTACTAGAAAGGTGACTGAATGGAGGATGGAGATGGCTGCGACTCCAGCGGGTAAGGTGGAGAGCGTGGTGACGGAGTTGGACTGGCCGTTTGGAGGTGGAGGAGTGACTTGGGTCGAGGTGGAAGGTGAGGAGCAGCAGGTGAAGGGATCTGCTGTTGTGGAGGAGGAGGAGGAGGAGGAGGAGGAGGAGGAGGAGGAGGAGGAGGAGGTCACAGGACCTCGCACAATATTTGAAGAAATCTTTGACTTTGACAAATAAAGCTGATGTTGACAGTGCTGAGTTCGGCTCTGGTGTAAATATCGTCTGTATTATTACACATTTAAAAATAACTGCAATAATGAGTCTAGATCATCATTTTGGTTAAAGGAATAGTTCGGTGTCGTTTTTTTGGCTTTACTTGCAGGATGTAGGATGTGAATTATTCTGTCTTATATGGACAAAACAAACAAGATCTGTGTTAATTTGTGAGCGTTCGAAGTGCTGTAGACAGATCTGTTACTTTGGACTGAGTCAGGCTGGCCGTTTCCCTCAATTTCTGTCCTTTTGCTGAGCTAAACTAATCAGCTGCTGGCTGTAGCTTAAAGGGACAGTTCACCCAAAATAAAAGATAAAAATGTTCCTCTTGCATGGAGTGCTATTTATCCGTCTGGATTGTTTTGTGAGAGTTGATGAGTTTTGGAGATATCGGCTGTAGAATCATCTGTCTTCTCTCGAAGATAATGAAAAAAAAATCTTGTTGTAGCAGTTTCATGTAGGAAATATTTTCTTTCTTCCAAGCTACACCCAACAACCATATCACAGCGATGGACGAGAGGCTCGTGCTCGTGGCAGGACAGGATGTAAACATTAATGGCGTCCTCCGTAGGCTGGACTGTAACATTAGCTAGCTTATTTAGGTCCATGATTTCTGGAAAGAGACCTTGCTGTTGTATTTTTCTGGCACTTTGAACCATCTAGTTCCACATCTCTGTGGTGGATATCTCCAAAACTCAAACCAAGACAGTCTAGATGGATAAATGGCACCACAGGTAAGAGGAAAATACATATTTTGAATATTGGGGTGAACTGTCTCTTTAATAATGATCCGAGGGATATGATAGTGACATCAAACTCTTGTCTAATTCACTTCCCACTTCCCGCCATTCTCTTAACAAAGTGTAAATCAACAATCAACAAAAACACTCAAAAACCTCTTAAAGCCAAGTTTCCATATAGAATCTGTAAATGACAAAACTTACGAGAGTTGATTTTCAGTACAAGCATCATTTATTAGCTTTACATCATGAGTAAATGTTATATTGCTACATGAGTCATTCTGTACAATTTTCGTCAGGTCAGTGAATGTGATAACTGCAGTTTCGACCTATAATGTGAAAAGAACAGTTTAAAAAAAAACGTTATGCTACTCAAACAGTTAAGGCCGTGATTATAGACTTTACAGGCACTATTAAACAGAATACTTACAAAATAAACTTGGTTTCATAAAATCTGAGTAACCATTAATACATTGTGTTATCAGTATATTCACGGAAATGTTGAGAAGAGTATAATACCAGTCCGTTTCATTCATCACAGAGTCGATCTACCCTCGAGTATTTTTAAGAAGGAATGTGACAAAGACACCTTCATAATGCCCTTTTTTCAAAACAGACCGTAGCGTCATATCACCTTCATGTCAGACAGGGTTCAGCTCAGGTGCATCCTGGGTGGTGCGTGCGTATGTTTTTCTGGCACGTTTGGGTTCCTCTCTCGTGTTATCCTGTTCGGGTGTGAAATGCATCGTCCTCAGTAGTACGAGCTCAGGTGGGAGTGAGTGGTGGGATGTCTGGTCATGGCTGAGCCGGGGTAGATGGGGCTGTTGGGTGAGTTCCAGTACGTTGACGGAGGAGTGAAAAAGTTGCCGGGGGAGACGGGCATAGGTGCAGGGTGGCCACCCATGAAGTTCATTTTGGGCTGGTGGCTGTGGTACGGCTGGACGTAAGACATCTCAGTCTGGTACTTAACAATCCCCCCGTCTGCTGAGTGATTCTGGTGCGCCTGCGAGATGCCTTGGAAGTCAAATTTGTAGGCGTAGCGCTTTCCGTGCACCTTAGTCATGATGTTCTTGTCATAGTAGTAGCGCAGAGCGCGGCTCAGCTTGTCGTAGTTCATGTTGGGCTTGCTCTTGCGCTCGCCCCAGCGCTTGGCCACCTCGTCCGGGTCGGTCATCTTGAACTCGCCGTTGGTGCCCTCCCAGGTGATGATGCCGGAGTTGTTGCTGTCAGACAGCAGCTCCAGCAGGAACTGCCACAGTTGGATCTGGCCAGAACCTGGGAGGAGAAATGAAGAGGAGTAGTTGAGGAATCTGGTCTGGGCATCACTGGCTGTTCACACAAATAAAGACAAGGAAATGGACAGAATTACCAGAAGTTGCATCTTAATTCTTTAACTTGTAATATTTGACATTGTGGAGGATCGTCTGTGTGTAAATATCAAGCCATGAGCACCAGGTAGCTTTTAAAAAAACAGTCCAGTTGTTCCGGTACCTTGGACAGATCCTCGGTATGTATGATTTTTGGTGTGGATGAGTCTCTTTCCTCGTACTATCACGACACATATCTACATCTCAGGTAGCTTAATTTTTTTTCTAGCAAATGTGACCTTTTCACTGTGTGGCTTGGAGAAAATGTGACCGACACCTACCCACAGGCCTGTGAGCGCTGGGGTCAGGGAGCTTGTATGGACTTTGTTTGCCCGTTCGGTTCTTGGATGAGCTGAGGGCTTGGCCTTCTGTGAGGAAACAGCAGCGCAAACAGTCATTTTGGTGAGAGGGTAGCCCAATTTTTGTCTCAGTGTAAGCGTGATGCAATTCTGCTGACACAACAGGTGTTCCTTAATGTTTACACCATTTTGGAAAGCATGTGTGTGTCAGCCCTTGCTTGCTTTACTCTTGTGTTGCCAAAGCAGACAGTGTAAAGGCCTCATTTGTGTCATCCTTGTTGGTTTAATCTGCAGGGGTTTGGATTCTTACCTGGGTTGGCTAGTCGACTGCTGATGGGCCCTAATGTCTGATACGGGTCTGTAAAGAAGAAAGAGCATATCATTAATTTCACATTTTTTCTTTCAGATGTTTATCAATCTTTTCAGCCTCCGTGTTTGCAAATCCGCACTAAATTTCATCTTTAGAGCTTTCCAGATAATAGATCTTTCAATGTTGTTTCACATCACATGCATCATACTTCTGTATCTGTTGTTCAAGCACTCATTTTGATGGAGTGAGCTATTCAAATCACAGCCTGAATCTCAGGGACTGAAAAAGGGCCTGGTGTTGAGCTCACTGACAGACATAACCGTCTTGTGGAGAAACTGTCGACGGATCAGAGACGGAAAAGCCGGCGTAAAGACAGGGAATGTAAGTGGAAATATTACCTAATTATTTTCTTTGATTGTTGTGGAAAAACACCCAAAAGACTGAAAAGGAAGTCGGTGGGACAGATTTGCATACTCATACAACCTTGAGACCTCAAAAAAAAGAGAGGATTTTGAAACCAGAGCAGACGAGAGTTTCATAGACTGTTTCCTGCATTCTGGTGACTTAAAGATTCAAAATTTAAAAAAATTGTAAGTACACTGCAACAGCCTTTTTGTGGTAAATACGTTGTACTTTTAGCTCTCAGGAAAGAACGCAGATTAAGTCAGAAAAATTGATGTTTAATTGTGATAAATCTCCTCAGAAGCACTTGATAAATGATATTTTTGACTGAATGCTTTGATAATAATATTGTGACGATATTGTTTGAATGACTTTTGGCACTTACTGATGAATAATCATCAGTAATGGGGATATAAAGCCTAAGTGGGTAAAGTATTAGAACAAATAAAACAATCCGGTAAGTTTGTAAAATGACATCACTTTACTGTAATGCAGCCTTTAAAACCAGGAAAAACAACAACACTTCCACCAAATTACGATACCTAAGACAATCCATAGGCTCATATCACTATAGCAATATATTAATATATTTCTCAGACCTGCTAAAATGCTAAAATAATACAGTGAACATTGTATTCTGCTTAGCGACAGTTCATACCTTGCACAATTCTTGGAGCAGGCTCTGTAACTCTGTTGCTGTGTTGGTGCTCCATAGAGGGACCTACGAATCAAAAGGAAAATGCTTCATGTGAAATACTTTGATCCTCGGATGTGGCCTGTTTCTTACTTTTTTCTTTGCTAAACCAGTAGTCGTCCATGTGAAAAAGCCGTCATGCTCACTGTTGTCGTATAATCCCATGTTTTTGTTGTTGTCATACCTTTTGGCGCTGCAGTCATGGTGTTTGCCGGCCAGCTGTTCCTGCGGCTGATCTCATCAAAATTGTTCTCTGCGCGCACAAATAAAACAAGGATGAGGCCAGACATCGACAGGCACGTGGGACAAAAAGAAGGCTTTGAAGTGGACAGGTCAGCTTATGGTGGGAAGGAAGTCAGTAAATGGAGACCAAGACAATACGAATTTGGGGGTTTGAAGATGACCCACAGCTTTCTTGGGCAGACGTTCTTTTGTTCAGGCCACCCCTGTCGCCACAAGATTGTGA
This sequence comes from Lagodon rhomboides, assembly GCA_039737535.1. Classification (NCBI taxonomy): domain Eukaryota; kingdom Metazoa; phylum Chordata; class Actinopteri; order Spariformes; family Sparidae; genus Lagodon; species Lagodon rhomboides. The sequence continues at coordinate 27,712,247 of CM077788.1, read as the reverse complement.
ATTGTGTCCCAGGAGCGGCACCCATACCCCCCATTTCCTGCACCGGTGCAGCTGTTTCCTGTCTGAAACTGGCTGTTGAGTTTTGGACTCATCGGAGTTTTGTGAACTGAGGCCACTGTTGTGCCAAGAGTCTCGAAACTATGCAGCGTGGTTCTGAAACTCAACACATTACTTTTAAATCCCTAAATCATTCAAGTAGTTTTGTCTTTTCTAATGGGTGTGAGATGTGATCCTGAATTCTGAGCTTTGATTCACACCCATAAAAAACTGACATCTGGACAATATGACTAATGGGAAATGGTGGCGAAGTACAGGAAATACTGAAAGGAAATTATCCTTGAGAAAAATACATTTTTGATCTTTTGAGGATATAAAATCAAACTTTTCTGCATTAAAATACTGAAAAACGACTGGATCTTTGTTCTATATTTTGTCAAGTTGTCTTTACATTATCTTAAACGTTTCCAACACAATTCGTACCAAAATAAATCCATAATTTTGTTCAAATTAAAGTGTGTGTTTCACTAGGTTGCCTCTTGCTGTTACTTCTAGAGGGTCAGAGAGTGAGAAAAGAAGTCGGTGAACGAAACTAAACATGAAGTGAAAAAGACTTTAAAATGTCTTGAGCGTAAACATTCACGCCTGAGTCACTTAGATCGATTTTCATCAGCTGCAGAGGTTGCTTAACTACGAAGACAACGACTCCCATGATCCAACGCTGCTTGCGTGTCGTACCTGTAGCTGCAGGATGACATACTGTGCTCTTAAATGATGCTGCGTGACGTTTTTGTAGCCGTCGTTATGAAGCACATGTATCTTTAAAATAATGACACCGTCGTCGTTCCCTATAAACCTCGCTTGCTGTTTCGTCTGCCACCTGGAGAGCGAAGGGTCTCACCTGCTTTCACTTGTAGTCTGGGTTGTTGTGGTGGTGTGTTGTTGGTGGGAGTTGTGGAGTATGAGAAGGTGGGGCTACCTGGAGAAAAGACCAAAAGAGTATTATCAATATTATGTTCTCTTTGGAAAGTGAAAACCAGTCACAGCAGGGTAGAATTTGAGTGTCATGGATAATATTTTAAAAGGATTCACATCACAGACAAAAAACTGGAGAGGTGTCGAGGGCTTGTGAGGACGTGGTGTTGCCGTGGCGCTGGATTGCATGACATTTTAAGAAGTTGTCGTCATTTTGATGTTGTAATTTTACCTTGAAAACCAGCACGGAGCATGGTGACTGTGTGCTTTATCTGCCGTGTAACAGTGATTTGCAGAAGTGCAAGTTCCAGAAATCATGACGACATATTGTTCAAAGAACAGCGGTTCCGCTGCAACACAAATTTGGTTGAACGCTTGTCCAACTTCAGCCTCGAATTACATCATGTTCATCGAGCCTCATCAGAAAACACAGTGCGGACCTTCTAAGCGCCCCTGTGTGCCCAGGTGTATCTATTATTTTGTCCACATCCTCAATTGACCTTTTGGTGTGTTCCGTTTAGCTCAGAGGTGGAAATGGCGTTGTATCCAAATTGACCGCGTTCCAGTACAAGAGGTCTGAAAACCATTTCAAGTCAGATTGGCCACTGTTAGCGATCGTTAGCAATCGTTAGCGATCCCAGTTGATAGCGACACATAACGAGGTATTTTGCGCACAGAAACACCAAAGCAACATGTCCACAGGTAAACGGTGGACTGTACTGTGTGTTAGACTGATTTAACGAGACTGAAATTAGACAGAAGTGTGAATACAAAGTATATTCTACAGCTTTCACAGCTGTTGATGCAACTTCAATAGTAACACCATTAATGCCTGGGTGGAATATGGTTACTGTGATCATGTGATCCGCAGGCTTCAAGTTATACTCCTGTTGCCGAGCACACAGTTGTTGAACCAATCAGCTTCCTTTCAGTAGCCCCTGTCGGTTACTGGGGGTGACGACCAGCGGGAGAAGCGACTGCTCATTTGAAAACAACAATGGCGGCTCTTCAGGAGGTGAACAAGCTGCCACAGCATCAAAACTTTTAGCGTTACATCAGAACTAGAGTGTATTTCATTGAAAGAAGAGCAAAGAACGAAAACTGCTGAAGGCTTTTCTCGATGTAGTGAGAAAGATGGTTCATCCAATCACCTGCCAAGTGTTTTTTTTTTGTTTTTCCAGTGGCTGCCCTTTTCTAAACTGTTTCTTGAGGAGCCTTCCCAAATAGTTTTAGTCTAACAAACCATCAGGTTATGAATTTAGGTGTAAGGAATCAAATAGTGAACGTTAAAATGTAAAGTTAGAAACATTGGTATCACTTATAAATAACCTTCACTAATAAATGGCAGATTTTTTTAGTAAATGAAACTATAGATAAGTTATTTTGTGGTTAACAAACAATAAAATGCTTTTAAACCGTACAAGGAATGTAAAGGTTTATAAAGATGAGTTGTAGCTTTATAGTGGCCGTGCAGATAATGTTCATGGATGAACTACACAGTGTTCATTAAGCATTATAAACATCAGTTTCAACTCTACAATAAAAAAAAAGTGCTTAATAGATCTTTTGTAAAGCATTGCATTGTTCGTTAACAGTGAAATAATTAAACTCCAAAGTTTTGATTGGCCCAAGTGACAGTCCAAAAACCCCGAGCATTTAATTTTACATAATAAAAAGAGAAATAGCAGCAAATTCCCCCCTTTTAAAAAGCCTAAACCAGCGAACGTTTCCTCTTTTTCCTTCATCACTGAAGCACTTGTTTTTGACTATTGTGTAAGCAAAGTTAGTGTAAATTAAAATATAGTGAGTTTTTGCCCCTGTTACTCTCAATCAGAAGTATTCTGAGGTCATAAAATGGTGTCTTTTCACCAGGCGCCTGAATATTTCCTCAGAAAACCATGTCAGTTTTTAATTATGCTGTTATTTAATTTGAACTTTGACAATATGATGTGGACCCATTGTGTTTTCCAGCTGATAGGAGCAGTAACAGGTCATCTACAGGCTTATTTTTGCATTAAAAGATTTAGGTGTGAAAAATATAAATAATTAAGTGTGTTTAAATTCCTATAGATTTGTGCCAGAGCTTCTTACAGCTACAACAAAAATCAACTTTTCAAGAGAGCCTAAAACCATGCCTGTACTCCAGATGACTCAACAACAGCCTGGGACAGGCGTTTAGGATGATTTTACATACATTTCCAGAAATAACAACAGGTTAAAGTCCATCCACTACTCCGTTGATTGTTGAATTGTCTCAGCGCTGCATATTTCAGTACAGCGCCTTATGTCTGATTGTATTTCTGATCCTGCTTACGTGCAGGTGAAACACTTCATGGCTACAGAACAATGAGAAGTTCTTACATTGTCAAAACCGAACAATGTTATCAGCTGGAGAGAGAGATGTGTCTGAGGCACGAGGCGAGCCTTACTCTGCCGGAGGTAAGCGAGGTGCGAGAGCAGGATGTCTGCGTTGTAGGCCGACGTGAGACGCATCATGTCATCCTTGGTCATCTTGCACAGGGCCTTGCCGTCCAGCGCTTGGAAGAGCATGACGTCCACCTCCTCCAGGACGTACTCCTTGATGGCCCAGTCCAGCCACTGTCGCACATGGTCCTGGGTCCAAACCTCAGGATCTGACATCAGGAGGATGGAGGGGGGAAGAGAGTGGCACAAAACTGATCAGAGAAGACTCCAGTTACAGTGATTTATAACATGGTGTCCTGATTTGTAGTGGGAGTGTTTAAATAGGGTTAACAACCTTTAAGCTGTATGACAGTTGGCACATTCTAGCTGGACTTTTAATTTGAATCGGATGCTGTTCTCGCTCAGATAAACAGGAAGTTGTAGAAGTAACAGGAAGCTGAGTCATACAGAAATTTGCAGAAAGTCCCTGTTAATCCAGCCGAGCCTAATCCAATATCAAATAAAACATTTAAATCTGCTAGGTCCTGATTTTTATTTAGGTCCACGTGTAATTGTTCTGGGCTGAGACACATCCTCCACCCAAGTTTCGTGTGAAGCTGTTCAGCAGTTTTTGTGTAATCCTGAACAAAAAAAACAGCTAACAAACACACAGAAAACACAGAGGTGAATAATGTGTTCTGCTTCTTGTTGCTTCATTTGGATTTGGATCAGTTTGCAGAATGACGTATGTGCAAACTCTACTGCGGTTAAAACATTTTCATATTCATACGTTCTGGAGGGAGACGGAGTAAATGTAAATGTAATCTGCTGATTGTGATGTAATATACGCAGGAACATGGCAGGGGGGAGTAAATGTTTGTTTTGTGCTTCGAAACCTTTATTAAATCATGTTTTGCATATCAATTTGTTGCTCACGTGTCTGAAACCGTCCACACATAGTGACCTAGATTAGTAAGAAAAGTTATTTATTATCCTTGACCCCGATAGAAGTCAGGTAAAGCAATATTTTTGTGGCGTTAGGAAATGTCCTCGTGCAGCAAGTCTGGTACAAAATCACTTCAAACACATCTTTGTAGCTTCCATGTTTTTTTTCCACATTGCGACTTAAAAGCTCGCGAACACACAGAAGACAGAAGAACGACTCCAAACACGTGAAACTGGACCGTCTGAGGATGTTAATGATCTTTTAGCTACCTGGTGTTTGGACGTATCATTCAGTCTTTTATGTGCTGACAGATAAATCTTTAGATAAAAAAAGGCTCCTTTAAAAGAGATAAAAGACATGGCGGGAGGAGCGTCATACAGAAATCTGAACATGATTTGTTTGTTGAACATGAAAGTGCTGAGTAACACCGGAAGCCACTCCGATAGCAGAGTACCTGTTGTGATACTTGATACTAATTATGAAATAAGTTTTGGGCTGGGTTTAACCACGTTGTGAAAACAGATGGCTGACACATCGGATTACCAGTTCCTACTCCACATGTGTGCCGTTCGTATTCTCAGTTTGAAAAACATCTTTCAGCTGTCGGACGAACTGACACCGGCTTGTTTGTGTGTTGAGCTGCGGCACTGAAGAGTTCGACGCTCATTTCTCATGTAGTGTTTTTCGTATTCTACGCGCTGCGTTCCCGACAGGCCGCCACCTGCGCTCGCCATTTCCCTTAAGTAAACAAATAATTGCCCATAATGCCGAGCTGAAGAGGGCCCCAAGGGTCCTCAGGGAAGACGCAGAGTGTGATGTTTGCTTGTTCTCTGTGGTGGTTTATGGATGTTATGGATTTCAAGCAAAGTTAGAAGAATGAGTTGTCAAAGCTTTAGTTCCCAACAGTGGATCAACAGTTCATTGCACTAAACATTGTAATTACATTTATATGATTTTGCATGTTTAATATATAGAGGAGGGGGCGGATGTCATAAAAACAAAATACGAATACGTAAATGTTCAAATTTAAATAATACATCGCCTCTTCAATCATTTCCATTACTTTCCGTTGTTGTTTCGTCATAGTAGGTGATTGTTAAGCACTTTCACACTAGTCAACTAGAAAATGGATCGGAAAATAGATTAATTATACTATTTCTAAACACCATTGTACAGCTATGGTTAAAGATGTCTGCAGCTCTTTATACTTGTACTTTGAGTGTGACTTATTTGACAGAAAAGAGAGAAAACACACAATAAGAAATCCATTTCACTGAGCTTTTTCTTTTTTAATTCATATTTTCGATATATAAGGTGACATTATTATCATTGTGAATTCTTAAGGTAAAATCTGAGCTGGAGCTTTTACAGACATTTCAATAATGGAAAAATATTTATTTTATATTGTTCCTGATTTAAAGATATCCCAGCCTACTTGTGAGGTTGTTCTTTTATTAAAAGGATGTTATTTTGGTAGCAGAGGTATTTGTAAGAGTCCTTAAAAACTGATTAGAGAGATTCATTGTTAAACATTCTGTTTCATCACTGTTGTCGTGATTATTTTTAATGATGCAGCTACAGAAAACTATTCGTAGTAAAACTTTGTACATCCTGTCTTGTCTTCAAATGCCTGCTAGTACAGTTGCAATATATTCCATTGATGAACATCTCACATCCTATCACATTACATTAGATATCCTCTCAGGTATTCTTTTTATAAGTGACGTTTAAATAGCGCTAATTTGAAACAGCAAATATGGAGTATTAGAAACATAATGACGGGCAGGTTCCATTTAATCAAAATGATTATTTTCTTTACAATCTGTGCTCTTTCAGTACATTTTCTATACATAACTAAAGCATGATTATTGTATTTATGGTTATGTTAAGGCAGCTTACAAGGAAAGACCCCATTAGTGTTTGAATAATCAGAATTTCTGAAAAACAGGGTTGATATTGAGCAGTTTTACAGTTTTACACTGCTTATGCTTTTAAGATTCCTCTATTATATAAATTATTATAAAATCTAAGAGAAGGTACATGTTTACTTGTATGTAGTACTTCAAAAAAAAACAATTCGTACAAGAAACATACGTAAGCTTGTAATAACGGGTCATTTTACGTCGAAATTCGTCGCTGTGTCTTTTTATGGCACTTAAATATATCTCCAGTCTGATTTCAGGAAGGCGAGCTCACTTCCAGTAGCAAACAATGACTGTAAATTGCCCGTAATATTAGGCAGGAGCTTTAGTCGCCACACCCTCAGGTCCTGATTGTCCTTGGTTAACACATGCCACTGTGATGCAACATCCGAGTATTATGAAGCCGAATAACTGAGCGCTGGTGACTCATTGACGAATTTCACAGAGCTGAATTTTAAAATCGTCCGCTGCACGTCTCTGGAGCGTCTGCTGAAGTGGGATTCCACCAAACACTGACTCACTGCACACAAAACACGCCGCTCTGGCCTGCGTACGCTTTACGATAACAATATGGGAACTGTGCACGACGGAGAATGTAAAAGTTTGTCACCGGGACAGATTGTAGATGTTTGGACGGCTGATTCATTGAGACAATGAGACAGACTCAACACGGGAGATGGTCTAAACCTTGACTGTAACTGCTGAGAGAGACAGTGATGACACACCACTGTCTTTACTCCACGCTGTGTGTCTGTGATTTTCCTCCGCATGAAAAAAAAGGGAAACCTACTGCTCTCACAGTTGCAGCTGTTGCAATAGTTCGAAAGCAGAGCAAGTTTTTGGACACGTTTTACCTCAATCATCCATAAATCAATGACTTGTTTAGAGCCTGATCGATTCTGGAGTTTTGGGGTTGATATTCTTTTATACACAGCATGTATACATTAACACGGGATAGACCGATTATCAGGGCTGATATTCAGCAATGACGGATTTTTATTTGTTCTATTGCCGATTAAAAAATAAATGGATAGATATACTTTGGCTCCGATGCGACTTAATGTCTCGCCCCAAAAAACTGTCTGACTGGTTACATGTCACAAGCAAGAGCCTGTCAGCACTGAATAATCTGAATTTGCAAAGTAACTAGGAACTAAAGTTATTGAATAAACGTAGAGGATATGGAAATACTCAAAATTTTGACACGCAGAGTTTCATTTTTACTTCTGGATTTGCTAATAATCGTTATCGGTTCTGAAAAAACAATATCAGTCGACGTAAAACACACAAAGGCGATAATCGAACCTTTCTGACAAAGACACATCTGTAATGTTGACAGGATGTTTTACACTTTATCACCAAACTGTCTAAAATGACATCAGTGCACTTACAAAATAAATTTCACCGTAAATGTAATAATTATAAATTACAACGCTGTATCTTTCTTTGCTTTATATTCTGTCCATCAAAGATTTTTTTGGTTGGGACAACAGAGACACTGATATTGACCAATATTGGCCGAACAATATATCAGTCAGGCTCTTCTTATGTTGTCACGAGTCTTTATATTACACTGAAGTCTTGCTTTAAAAGATGATGCTTGTCATTTCTTCTTCATATTATAACAAATCCCTGGAAAAGCCCAAAACCATCAGTGCCTTAGTCCGCCTCTCAATACTTTCTAGCCTCCTGAGCCTGACTGCAGCGACAGACCGAGCAGCCCTACAGTAAAGAGAAAGAGATGCAATTTATTAAAGTCCATTCAGGGTTATGAAAATCCCTCCCAAGCCAGAAAATACACTCGATAGTGAGATTTCAGATGCAGCCGCAGGAAGGCAGAATGATTGAGAATGAAAACGTCCTCGCCAGCTCATCACACGTCTGGTCCTGCTCTCTTTCTCGTGAACGTCACAGTTAAATTTACACACAAGACTTCACACTTTTTTAAAATAGCGTTCTCTTTAAATACCCCCTCCACACATGCTGCTGTTAGCCACACACAAAGTCTCTGTCGTGTGCAGAAATAAAACTGTACTTACGACATTAAACCCCTTAAGATTGCACCCACTCAGAAAGTCAAGGATATATGAGCGTGCAAATATTTTTTTTTTCATCTCACACTTTTTTATTGCTGAACACAAGATGTCTCCTCCTTCACTCTAAAGTCCATTCTCAGTGTTTGTGCACTGGAAGGCTTCACGTTTCCACCTCACGCTTGGTGTCAGCTGAATATTTGGACCAGGATCGGCTCCGGAGCTACTTGTGATGCTCGCGGGCCGTCCTCTTGAAATCTGATTCCCGGTGAGCTTGGAGAAAATGTAACACTTTGAGCAAATGAATGTAAAAACAGCCCGCTAGTGTCAAAGCCTGCTCACACGATCATTCTGCACAGTGAGGCTCGAACATTTCGCTGTAGAAAGATGAGGAAAAACCAGACGCACAGAAACGTGCTACTGTTTTTATCTGCGGCTTTAGAGAGTTGTAGTTTGGGGAAGAAGAAGCTGGATACACAAACACGCGCGGTGCCCATATGTAATTCAGTTATTAACGTTGCGCAAGAGCGTGTGCCAGCTCGTGGGCAAGTGTCTCATGATTTTATGACGGTCTTGTGCGAGGACGGGGGGGGGGTGGTGACCGAGTGACTCAGCTCACCTGCGGGCACGATGACCCTCTTCTCCTCCGTGGCGCTGCTGGGCGGGGTGGCCGTCTGGGGGCTGACGCGAGGCTCCGGGTACGAGGTCTGGTACGGCATCGGGGCCCCCTCGTTGCTCATGTGTCTGGAGCGCTTGGTGACGCTGCAGTCCACAGGGGACTCACGGCTAGAATGGAAGAGAAGCAATTACGTCGTGGTTTTCTTCACGAGGCTAGAAAAGTGTAGGGGGGGTAATGATTTAGCTCGAGAGGCTGCCATCATTTTGTTTACTGTGGCTGCTAATCTCTGGCATTGCCCGTAGATTTCACAGTTTTAGCTGCCATGCAAGTTTATTTCCTCTCGCAGTGTTTGCTGATATCTGTAGGTGACAGGAGATAAATTTACACCCAAACTGTTTTGCACCAACACGAGTGAAAAGCTCCGTAAAGAGTAGGCCGTTGGCGCCAGCTGAGCATGGGTTTAAAACTTGTTGAAAGCAAGTTTTACTAAGTAGTCACTAAATTAAAAAGGTCTGGATGACACGGAGGAGTTTTGAGATTAAATATTTCCATCCACGAGGACTGAGAGTTGAATTTAGGTGATTATTCCTCCAAAAACCACTGAAAAAACCAACGCGACAATAAAAAAATACACCATTAAAGGCCCTGCATTTTAAAGTCCTACTTAAAGGACAAGTTCACCAACAAAAGTCCAGTCATTATCGACTCAACAACTGACGTAGATGGGGACTTGTTTTAAAATGTAAGAAAACAAACACAAAATGGCTCCATACAGCTCCAGAGATCCGAAACTGATTTGAAATGACATTATTTACACCCTTTTGAAAGTCTGAAGTGGGTGCACGAGCTCGACTGCTCGTCAAGAGTGTAAATAACATCTTTTCAAAATCATTTACAATCTCAGGGCTTCTTGGATTATGGATTACGCCTGACGAGCTGTATGGAGCCATTTTGTGTTTTTTTTTTGTTGTTGTTTAGGTTTTAAAAGACGTCCCCGTCTTCTTCAGTTGTTGAGGAGAATGCTGCAGCGCTGCTTTCTATCGAGTGAGAAGATAATGGAGACGCACGATGAGATTTTTGATAAATAATTAGAAATGTGGCTATAATGACTAAGTTATTAAAGGCAGGTGATAGAACAGTTGTCTGAGTAGAAAATTGGGGATATTGTTGGTGAACAACAAGGGACACATGGCTGCTTTGGTAAGAGACAAGAATCATTTTCAGGGTCTGGAAAATCCCAGAATGATGACAACAATCGTCACTAACCTACAGTCAGATAATCCGGGAACCTGTGGCTCCCCTGTGGCCTCGGCCTGACCTGACTCACCTGGTTCCATTGACGTGTTCGGCTCTTTTCCCAGGATTCTGCGCCGGCGGCCCCACCCACTCCGGCTCGGTGGGCTCGGGACTCTGCTTGGAGGCCTGGCTGAACGCTCCGGGCGACGTCATCTCGGTCTTCATGTGCATGGCCGGGGCTGCGGTGTAGGCCGACTCGAATATGGGCTGATCCTCACTCACCACGGACAGCGCTTCCTGTCCAACAGAGCCACAGCGGTCAGTGTCTGCCACTAATGCGCCGGGTCACAACCTGTGGAAACTGTCTTTTTTTTCCCCCCACATACAGACTCAGTTTATTCCAACTCGGATGCTTTAGGGAAACACATACACAGACACACACATATCTGAAGTTGTGTAGAAGGAAAAAATGTCATCTAAAGCTTCAACAAAATCAATTATCACAGTTTGCAGGAATAGAATAAAAGAAATGACAGGAAATCTCCGATGTCATATCTGCTTAAAATATTTCACCACAACTGCAAAAAACACCTATTGTGTTGTTTTGTTCAGAGGCAAAATGCTGATAAACGGAAAACCCTGAGAGGCAAGTGAGAAAAAAACAATTCTGCTTATCAATTTTCTCAATCTGATCTGAATTGTTTTCTCTCATGTGTTTATGATTTCAGAACAGATGTCAAATGTTCCTTATCTTTTTATTTATTTTTCGCCTCGTCGCGCTCAGATTATAAAAAACTAGATAATCGCTCGGTATCCCACATATTTAAAGAGCATTTTTACATCAAAGAATAATATTCATATTATGTTTTTCTTTTCATATTTCTTTTGATAGAAACATCTGGTGAGTTAAATCAAACTTTTTGGGCAGCACCATATTTAAAAATTTGCAATATTGATTTTCGCCATCAGTGGTAAATTAGACAAAGCTGTTATCAAATATTTTACTCATCGATTAATCGGCTTGAGTGATTTTTTTTTTAGAGAAAAACAAGTAAAGAAATTCTGTGATTTCAGCTTCTTAAATGTGAACATTTGACAGTAAACTCTTCGTCATCTTGGGCTGCTGGAAACACTGATCGACATTTTTCACCATTTCCTGACGAACAAATCTATTAAGAGAGAATCTAATCGACGGATTAATCAACGTTCAAAATGAAAGTTATCTTCAACCCTAGTTGTACAAATGTGAGTGATAGCTGTTTGTTTTTATTTTCTTTTATTTGGATGTTATTTTTGAATTCGACCAGAATACTTGTGACTTCGCGGAGTTGCTCTCAGATTTAGAGAGCGGGGACCATTTCATCTTCACTCAAGATTCAAAATGGCACGTGCATTTTTTTTTCTTCTAGCCTCCGAACTACTCCTCCTACGCACAAAAAGCATATAGAACTGTTTAAAATTCAGCGTGAGTGCCCTGTGATTGATATGTGATTGTAGAGATGAGAGGTTGTCAGAGACACTCAGGAGTGAAATGACAAGCAAACCGCTCAGAAATAGTTTCAAGGCAGTCGGGAGGCTGTCTAATCTTTAAGAACATCAGTAACCTTAACCACGGTTTTATTTTGTCGTTAGGATTGGGGTTGCAGCGGGGGAGGGGTGTCAGCTCAAGGTGGAGTCTAATCGAGATTTAAGTCCGTCTTCCTGTGCTCAGCACCTACAGCGAGGCCTCACCGCAGCCCTAAGATGGCACTTTCATCCACTGGACCTGTTGTTCTGTCTGCTGCTCGAATTAACCGTGTTGCATGTGCGATGCGACCACGGCCGTCTGAGTGGGTGCAAGTGCGTGTTTGTTTAGAGGAGTTGAGCATTGTCTTTGGGCCTCGTACGTCAGTGCCGGGCTTTTTCAGTGGCCTACAGGAAACCTGGCCGCCATGTGCAGAGGAACCTTTTGGCACAGGCCGAGGGAGAGGAAATGGTGGAGGAGGGGGGCACAGTGTAAAAATGTGGGTCATTTTAAAGCTGGAAAACAACCCTAAAGTCCTGTGGTGGTCAGGGGAGGAGAGGGGGTCGGGTTCATTGGACAGCAAGGAGAGTATAGCCTTGATTGAAGTGCCGCCTTCGCATTGTTTTTCTTCTCTTTTTTTTTTTGCCTGTGTGTGTTTTTTTTAGCTCAATTGTTGCTTGAGCATTGTGCACCACATCTTAATGCATGGCACACAGTTTGGTATTTCCTCGAGGCTGCAGACAAACTGATATAGAAGTCGGTGTGTGGGATTTCAGCAGCCTGTCGCTGTTGTGCATACGCCCTTTTTTTTTTTTTAAGTAAGCAGGCAAATTATTTTAGGGTCATATGTCAACTCACCCAGAATTCAGAGCGTTTCCCAGTTCATGTCATTGGTTTTTCTCAAGAAAAGATTATTAATGTAAAACCATTCGAAAACAACTATTTGATGAACACATGCTGCAAATGATCCTGAGGGTTCCTTGGATGTTTAGGGGAAATTTCAAACCGATCTGGTGAAAAGTGAGGCTTTGAACACTCATACAAAGAGAGCTCAAACAAAATCATAACTTAAAAGGTATTTGGAGAACAGCTGTAGGATTTTTCAAGGTCCCATGAATTTAATAGAAGCTTTCACGTCATTTAAAAAAGAAAATCCACGACGTGAACTCGGTGGTCCCAGGTAAGCTGGTCTCGAATGACTCCTATTGTTTGATATTACATGAAACAAATATTGCCTAGTTCCTAAAGATTTAAAGACACCGTTCATAAAAACATATGAAAAGCATGTTGTAATTTAATTTTGTATTGTACTCTTTTCACACGTTCTTCTTACTTGTGAAAACATAGCGCCTATATTACCCAGAATGCAACTAGTTGAACAACAGTCTCGTTGGAGATTCGGATCGAAAACAGGCCCCCGGCAGGAGCGTCAGGCACTGAATCCAAATTGACGTAGTGGTCAGACCGTCAATGTCATGTGACGCACAGGGGGCCTAAAGAGACTTTCTACCATTATCTTAAATTGTGGAATAAGTTTTTTTGGGCCTCACAGCCCCCATGAAATGACTCTGACTATCAGAATTTGATTCATTTGGTCTGATGACGTTTGGAAAATCTAGAAGAGCTGCACGGTAAAATAATTTCATCCCCACTGAAGTTAGCAGAGGGCTGAAATGGGGCCCTTGTTCTGTATCTAGTGCGATAATGTTCTGACACAGACGAGTAATATTCTGTCTGTATTGCATTGGTACCACTGCATATGTGAAAAAAAGTATTTTATTTAAAGTGTTTTGTGGCTCCAGAAGAAGCTGCATCTTAAAAATTGCCTCCAGTGATGTCACTCAGTGGCCGATGCATTGTGGGTAATGTAGGTGGCAGATTTTGAAAAGCGCCCCGCTGTTCTAGCACTGAACTGCTGTGACACCGTTGGACTCGTTGTGTAGGTTTAATAAAAACAAGTGAGCAAAGTCGATTCAGTCGAGCCAGAAATATCGTCATGTGTTCTTCTTAATGTACAAAATCTGACGCCTACATTACCCACAATGCAACGAGGCAATTTATCAGATTACACGCAGCTTCCTCTTGAGCCGAAAAATGCTTGACACTACTTTTTCACGTATGCAGCAGCACTCGACACTGACGGTGTTTGTACTGTCTATACAGTTTATATTTGTCATGTTCTGAGTGATGACTAAATAGAAAATGCTTCCTCTTCTACTTTCTAACCAAGAAAACCGATGTTTTTTTTCTTTTTTAAACTTGTAGTCTTCAGACCTGACTGACCGATCCGACTTCAGGAGCTCCCTCCGTAGCCACAAGAGGCTTCATACGACTTCCCCCTTTCCTGTTCCCCTTTTAACGTGAAATGCCGCTCATCAATGAAACATAAACGTTTTGTTGCACATTGAGGGGCTCTAAATGACGTAGGTGTCACATTTTTAGAGGATCCGTATCTGATTTTGTACGCTAGCTAGCTGGAAGATAAAATGTTTTCCGGTTTTCTCCTTCAGCTGATTGCTTTGTTTTATTTCTGCTTCGTTTCGCTCTCTCCCCCAGTCTTCCTCTCACACGCCGAGTGGCTCCAGAGGCCCCTTTTTCTTTCTCCGTGCAGAAGTGAAACAGCCGACTGACTGACTGGCAACCAACTGCAGATTCTCATGAGAAGACCTGCTAGTGAATGGTTGTAAGTCGTGGTTTAAGTTGATTTTCTAAAAAAGGTTTTTGGGTGCTCGACGCTCAAACTGTTGATATAATCGTGACTCGCAGCCGCTCATCACATTTGGTTTTCAGCACGGTACATTCAGTGAGGAGCTCATGCTTTCACAACCACAAACTCGCACTCCCGCTCTTTCTTTATCTACCCCCCCCCCCCCCCACGCGCTCTCTCCCTCTCTTTCTCTCTCTCCTCTGCACACTGATACAAATATACCAAAATGCGGCCTGACCGCTAATGCCACAACTGACTTCCTGTTCAATGTGTTTCAGCCTGTTGCTCGGTGACACAAAACAACTTTTTTTTTTATAAAAAACAACATGACCTTCTCGAGGTTGACGCTGCCGTGTGCCTCGATGTCCCTAAGCTTTACACCGGTTGCGTTCGGTTTGATAGTAAACAACCTTTTCACTCGATGTGAGCGCGCAGGCATGCATGGAAACTTTTGACATAGCTTTAAGTCAGCAGCTCTGCGGGGTTGCATCATGCAGTCTTGCCCAAACCAAGAACTTACAGCGTGATTACAGGCTGTTTACAACATGGACGCTCATACGGCTCATATCTTTATGAAATAAAATCCACCGTGTTGGATTTTGATTCCCTATTCTGAGATGTAGTTTAATAATTACACATATTTTTTTTATCTCTTCCAAGTATGTTTTAGTAGAATAAAGGAACGTTACAACACAGCCTGAAGCTGATGATATGAGATGAAGGTCATGTTATGAGACACATGTGGAGGGTGTTGTCCCTGTTTTAAAGACCAGCGGCTCTTATAGGTGAAGTTTTTTATTTTTATTATACTTACTGTAGGTGGAGCAGCAGCCTGAGTGACTGTGATTGTACTTGATCAATTCATCAATAATTAACCATTCAATATTTTCTTTGTGTTGCCTGGCTGGAGCCACTTTGGGGACCACATGTGGTCACGAGGGCTGCAAATACCAATTATTTTCATTTCCATCAGTTAATCTGCTGATTAAAAAAAGTTTCCAACAAACAGAGAAAAAGGCGTAATGTTGAATCCAATAATCAAACTATAGTATAAATATATGTATAATTCACTTTAACTTGTTCTTCTGATACTCTCAAGTGAGACTTTTGGCGTCTTCTTACTGATGTTTTGGTTTGTAAAACAGCGAAAAATCTTCTTTAGGCCAGCGTGATGTCATCAAATGTTTTGTTTTGTCTAACCAACACCCGAAAAAAAACCCAAAGCACATACAGTTCACAATGAAATGAAGATCGGAAAAAGCAGCCAAAACCAAAAGCTAAAACCTCAAATCTGTGTTCAAAAAAATCAAATTCTCAGTGTTTGGTTCCCAACAGGTTACAGCATCAATGTGGGGGGATTGCAAAAATGATTTGCAACATATGAGAGCAGAAAATAAACTCTGCTGCACAACATTTTCTTTATCTTTTTAGATCTTCCACCTCATCCTTGAGAATTCGGGTAAATGAACGGATTACTTCTCATCTCTTCACCTCTGAAAAATATTCAAACAAAACAAAACGTGCTGAAGAGGTGAACACAGAAACCTGCAGTGATGGAAAGTAACTAACTACATGTACTCGAGTACTGTGGTACTTGAGTGTTTCCATTTTCTTTTTTTATACTTTGTGTTGTACTTTTTACTCCACTGCTTTTATTTAATAACTTTAGTCACTAGTTTCTTTGTAGATGACATGCTGCCTCAGACCAACAAGTCCAACATTTTAAAAATATTTTATTTTAAAGTCAATCAGATAAAAAAAAAACACTGATTTTGATTTCGATAATCAGAAAAATGCTGAATATCTTAACTACATTTTAATCCCAGATACTTCAAGACTGTGGCTCAAGTACTATTCACATGTGTGACTTTCACTTTAACAAAATCAATATTTTAACACATAATTTTTTACTTTCAGTCAACTTTGACTTTTGGGTACTTTTTACAGCCCTGCAGCCTGCGAGGTTGTTGGAGCCACACCGCTTCGTTTAAAGGGGTCACAAGCCAAAAAGGGTGAGAACCACTGTCCTAAACTGCAACCAAGGATGTGGTTAACAGCTATTTTGTTGCATGCACCAATTATATGGCTGATAAATGAAGTCAGTTCTGCACACAGCGGTGAATTTCACGACATATTTTGGTACAATAATAATCTCACCTGCAGCTGAAGTGAGCTGCAGCCTGATGAATAATCCTCAGTGCGTTCAGGCTGTTTTGGTCACGTTAAAGGAACAGTTCACCCCATGATGAAAATCCAGCCACTGTCTACTCTCCCCCACGCCGATGGGTGGGAAAGTCAGGTAAAGATTTGTGGTCCACGAGCCATTTCTGGGGCTTCACCACAAAAACTGTGTTGCAGCTTTCTCCTGAACTGGACTTGTTTTAAAAGGTCAAAAAAAAGCAACAGAAAAAAAAACACAAAATGGCTCCTGAAGCTCTGAGATGCCAAACTGGACTGAAAAGACGTTATTTGCTCTGACATCTTCTCTGTAGCAGCTAAGCTAACACCCCGTCTGAAGTGGGTGCACGAGCTCAGCCGCGCGTCGAGGGTGTGAATAACGTGTTCTTAGATCAGTTTGGGATCTCGGGGCTTCTTTGGACCGGTGCCACATGAGTGGTATGGAGCCATTTTGGGGTTTTTATGCTGCAACTGTATTTTGCTGCGAAGCTCCAGAAGTGTTTTTTGCGGACTAAGGAACTTCACCTGACTTTCCATGAGCATGCAGGAGAGCAGCGACTGACTGAACTTTCATTTAGTGGGCGAACTCTTCCTTTAAGTGGGACTTTAAACGCGGACCTTCATATTAACGCTGATGGTGTATGTGTGCGTTGTTGTGTTGGTAAAAAAGGATCTGGATACTTTTAAGTCAAGTGTTTTTTGAAGTATGAAACCTAACGTGACTTTCCATCAGCATGGGGGGTGAGAAGATAAGGCCTCGCTTTTCATTGTTGGGTGAACTGTTCCTTTAAAACATTTACTTTTGCACAGAACTGGAGATTTTTATATGAAATTTTTGATTGTACAGACCAACACTGACGGATTAAGATGACTGCTGCCATGTTCTCGGCAGTGAACTGTGTGTTTCTAGACATTTAAACGATTTATATGTTCCTGAGCTCCTGTTTACATTTTGATCTGCCCCCCAAAATGGCTTCCAGATACTTGAGGAACGTTTTAATAACGGGTGTCAGCTCCTGTCGAGGCTCTCTCTCTCTCTCTTTCTGGGAGGAGGATAACTGATATGGAAAATGAAAGACGCAGACACAAAACAAGGTGTAGCCTACAATAACAGGCCAGAGATCACGTTGTGCAAAGGCACGGCCCTGCGCGCTCGCCATGTCAGAGAAAAAGTGGCAGAAAGCAGAAGTAAAAGTTAAGGCAAGCTGATTTTGCAAAGTCCTGAGCAGCTGCGCTTTTTTTTTTTTTTTTTTTTTTTTTTCTGCTGCACAAACAAACGGTGCGGTTTTCACAGCTCGGAGCCTGGCAGCACGGAGGCCTCAGCAGCAGGCCGCAAACACTCAGGCAGGGCCCGGGGCCTCCTCCTCCACCGCCCCGGGGCCTCCGCGAGCGGACAGCGCCGGCTTGAAAACAATGCAACGCCTCAGTTCGTCCACTTCGTTGCTTTCTGACGAGGCTTTGTTGCCTTTTCGACATTTTTTTTTTTTTTTTTTCTAGTCCACGGAGCGGAAATGTGTGCGGAAAGTCTGAGGTTTGAGACAGGAAGCCTGCTGAGTTCAGATAACGACACCTGACAAGTGCTCCCGTTTGCAGCTATAAATTATACTTAAAATAACCTCAAACACACAATCTGCAGCGACAGACTCCAAGAGAAAAGTATCTCGAAAAAAAAAAATATCACGTCTGTGCGTAAAAGCACGCGTGACATTAAAAACAGAGCATCAGTACGTGAAAAATAAACGTTTTAAGGGACAGAATATATAGTTCAAGGTTTTGTTCTCATCTCATTTTCACATTCGTGTGTCAGTAATGTGAATTGATTGACGTCACCGTCCTAAATGCATCAGTACAGAGGTAAATATTTGTTTTTAAAAAGAGAAATAAGTCGGTTACAATCATTAGTTCCTCAATCTAACGAAGGCCCGCTTTTTAAAATGCCCTTTTTTTCTAGTTTTCTAATCTTCCGACGAAAACGTTAATTGTTGCTGAAATGTCAAGCGATTCGTTTTAATAAATAATTCACGACGAACTAAGAAAGCTGGTGTTGATATTGCGTCAAATTTGAGAGATGTCTTTCAGAAGTTTGCAAGAATAATCGATTAGACAAGTAAATAAATAAATAAAAGCCGACAGGTTATTGTTGCATATTAGACGCACATCCGTTCAAAGATACGTGGCCTGTATTTGTGTCATCAGATTAAAACATGTTTGCCTTTTTCTGTCGTTGCGCAACAATCTGTTATTTCATCAAAAAAAAAGTGCTTTTCAGCTCAGATTCCTGACATGAAGGCGTTTATTTCTGCACTTCTCAGAAGATAAGACACTGAAGAAGAAAAAAAAACTGCCGTGTGCTCGTTTTTAAAAAGAAGATGACGTTAAGAAATAATAGTATGAAGTGTGAAATACCAGCAAACTGATGGAAATGGATCCTCCTGCTCTTTATAAACGGGCTCTCAGTGTGTCCAAGTTGATCCATGGCGCCTTCAGGGACACCTGCCTTGTGCGCACCAATAAAGTCCCGCATCCCCTCATTAACTTATCCTTCGTTAAAGAAAAAGAGCAGCTCGTCGCCGCGTTAAATGTTCAGTAATTGCGCTTTTTTTTGTTTGTTTGTTTGTTTGTCGTTTTGCGGGTCCGTGGATAATGCGGGGCTGAGCTCGATTAAACGCAGCAAATTAGAAGAGAAAGACGAAAAGAAAAAAGAAAAGAAAAAAAAACTCGAAACGCGCGCGTTTGGAGACCCTCTTTCACGCGTAAAAGCCGGCCACCAATTAGTGTTTTTATCTGACTGTAAAGATGTAGTGGTTAGTTGTGTTATTATAGAGCCGACATACAACCACGAACGGGAAGGAAGAGGAAATTTTGTACAAGAAGGAAAGAGTGGGGAGCTCGCATCACCGCCTCGACTCTCTCACTCAGCAGACTCTGGTGTGGGTGGCCGCCTGTCATGTTTCCCAGCAGCAGCAGCCGCGTTAAAAAAGCGTAAAACACGTACCTTTATCGTACAGTCCATTGCAGCAGCCTCGCAGTCTTTGTCATTTAGTCGTTTTTTGGGGTAAAAGTCGCCGCTAATTCAGCCTTCTAGCCTCGCTTCAATGCATGCAGGGGTGCATTGGCTCTATGTCGCAAACCATTGCAGTTACAATTTTTTTTTTTTGCTCACAGACCATAACCGGATGGCAAGTTTTTTTTCCTCTCTCTCTCTCTCTCTCTCTCTCTCTCTCTCTCTCTCTCTCTCTCTCTCTCTCTCTCTCTCTCGCTCTCTCCGTGTCTCTCGCGCGCGCGCTCTAAATTGGGAAGTGAAGTCACTCTGAACACTGAGAGCTGCTTCTCATGAAACCGACACTTGCTGCTCAGAGAGGGACAAACAAAACAGCTCCTCTCTCAAAGATATTAACATGAACTCATCTGACTCGACTGTTTCATTTTTAAACGACAGGTTCGTGGCGTTTGGCGGCAGTTGAGCTGACAGAGACGGATTTTAACACATGCAAAACAAACGTGTGGCGGTTAAAAAGGAGTTTATTCTGCGCACTGAGATTTTTTTTTTTATGTTTAAAGAGGCTCTGTGTAGTTTTGGAGAAGAAATTCAAACGCATGGTTTTACTATTTACATTATCAATGAGGTGGTAACGCAAACTCAAACATAACTGAGTAAACAAGCTGTTCTCAGAGGAAAATAAGGTCCCCAGAACACTGTCTGAAGCTAGAAAGGTGGCAGGGTCCGCCACATATAAACAAAGTAAAACAGTATTAAACTGTGTGTAAGGTCAGTTTGTGTATTCAGTTTGTTCAGTCGGGAAAAGAAAAGATTTTTTTGGTTTGTTTAGGCACAAAAAAATAAATTCAATGAAGATCTTTCTCTTCTGATTAAAGTGTCTTTCCCCAAAACTACGTAATGCACCTTTAAAGGTGCTATTCGTTGATTTTTGGGTTTCATTCCCACCTCGTCAAATACTGGTGCACCGGGGATTGTAGGTCAGGCCGGACGCCAACACAGAGCCTCGGTTGTCAGGGGTCCTCTCATGGACAGCCAGGATATCCCTCACTCAGGTGTTACCTTAAAGGAAAAGGTCACCCAAAATGAAAATTCAGTCATTACTTCTCACCCTAATGCTGAGAAAAAAAAAGTGATGTTTCGCAGTCCCAAAAACATTCCTTGAGCTTCACAGCCAAACAGCGCTGCAACATTCTCCTGAACAACTGATGGGGACTTTTAAATCTTTAAAAAACATCGGAAGATCCAACACTGCTAATGCTGTTCGCTCAGCAGCTACAGTGAAGATTTAGGCTTTAAAAAAGGGTGTCAATGACATCTTTTCAATTACAAAACTCACATTTTTGTACGTTTAAACCGGTTTTACTTGCTGTAATAATTCCTCCTTCACTCGCTGACCATTCAAATATCCCATCACAGTGCACATCACAGTGACGCTGCTCTTCTGTATTCAAAATTAATCTGAAGATAATATGCAGCTTCAGCCACGTGCTGGTATTTATTACAAAACGTCCTCTTTATGTGACTGTCCCACTGCAAAAAGGGATTTTATTTTGCTAACACAGTAACTTTGGAAGACACACTCAGCTCAGCCAACTCAGACATGCTGAAGCCTCACATAAGCTTCAGATTAATACATCTGTGCACAGCAATACCCTTAAATACATAAATACCCTTTTGATAAAGCTGTTGTGATTCCCCCCCGCACCACTCTGACCTCTACTGATCCCCACGTTACATTTTCAACACAAACCGACGTACTCGACAGCAGAAATGATTACAGGAAGCAAAACCTGTCACAATGGTTATGTGGGCACCTCACTGTTGTTGTAAGACAGACACTTGAAGAACTGTGGGAAATGGCCTAATGTTACAGGCTGTCAGTTATCAGGGAGGTGTATCCTTTGATAAAAAGAGTGTAAGCAGGGCAGTTTTTACAGTTAGTGACATTTTTCAGCCACAGTCAGTGAGAACACTGTTTAATTTATTGCTTATATCAGTTAAAGAATAGTTAAGTGTGGGGTCACAGCGGTATGAGAATTTCACAGAACGATAACCATCTAAAATTCTCCTTATAATTACTAGTATAATCAGTTAAAATGAGCCTGGTCGGAATGAAAACAGAAGACTTTTTGAGGGTTGGTTTATAATTTCACAAACTGTTCTGTCCCGATAGTCATGAAACTTGATTTAAACTTGAAATATACGTTTTTAATAATAACTAATACCTAAGACAAGCAAATGTAGACAATTCGTTCAGGGCAGGATCGAGGCATGAGCACTGTAGGACAGGGGAGGAAGTAACTTATTACATCTACTCGAGTAACCGTAAGTAAGTCTTTTTGGGGGGTACTTGTGCTTTTATGAGCATTAACTTGTATTTGAGTAATATTTCAGTGATGTCAGTTTGGCCTTTAGGGCCTTACTGCCACCAGGGGGCCAGAACTGCCTGCTTGAAATCATGTTTAACATTTTAAGATGTTTAAATCTAAAAGAATCTCCGAACTGAACCTTTATTCATTCATTTTAAAACACACACAACGCCAGCTGTATACTGTTTTCTTAGGAGGGAAAAGACAGAAATATAAATAGAGTGGTGTAAGAATGAGTCCTAAAACCTGGAAGTCAGTCAGCACTTTGGCACATTCAGTTCCCTCGTCTCAAAGTCAGTGAGTTTTTTGAATTGGTTTTCGGTTAAATGCCTGAAATAAGGTCTTAACATATCTACACGTTTTGTTCAACGACGTAAAACACATCATTGAAACGTTCCACAGGTGAATTATAAAGCACTTACGTGTCTTAAAAACGGTGGTTGCCAACTCGTATACTCACTTGTCCGTCTTTACAGGCCGACTAGAGACTGTTCAAACTCTAACTTTACAACATGAGATGCATCAGTTTATACAAAACATGTACAGTAATTGTGAGGGAAGATGTTTAGTGGTGGTGACACAGGATTTATTTTCGGCGATAATCCAAAATAATCAAAAGTCCCACTGGCTTTTTATCGAGGGAACCATTTCTACACCACTCTAAAGATAAGGTTTGACATAACTAAATGAATCAGTAAAATAACAATAATCCTGTGGTATTGAAGGAATTGTATTTGTTTACCAACTATCAAAATGTTTGTGTAAGGGGGGGACACATTCAACCTGCCCACAGCGATCTGTAGATTTAATCCGGCCCTGCCATAACTGTCAGTTTTCATATGGTCCAGGTGAAATCCACACACCACCTCAAACAGAAATCACCCAAAAAAGTTGTAGCCTAGATGAAGAAACGTTAAGCTGCCTGACCCCTCAGTTGGGGTTGACTTCTGGAAACTCTTCATGAAACGTCCTCACCAGAGTCCCTTTAAGACTTTTAATTTTAAGGGGGTTTTTTTTGGTGCTTCTGCTCCACACGACAGTCTGCTCATAGCTGTGACCCGCTGTGTACTCACCCCAGGTGGATTCCTGATAGCTGACCGCAGACCAGCTCGTTAATCACCCCTCGTGTTGTGTAACTTCATCCCGGTTGTGTCCTTGTCTTTGAGGGTGGGGCTCCCAATCACGACTCCCGTCTCTCCCACCGACGCGCACGATTTCACCCGGCACCACTTTTCCAGATGGGGTTTGGCCCTCGTGTGTGTGTGTGTGTGTGTGTGTGTGTGTGTGTGTGTGTGTGTGTGTGTGTGTGTGAGGAGAATAGCAGAGATGTTTGTTTATACAAGGCCCTCGGCTCGGCCTTATCTGCTGCAGCCACTCACGCCGTGATTTCAGACTTTCTTCAGCGGTCACTTTTTTTTTTTTTTTTTTTTTACGGGCCATTGTTTTGTCGAATGGTTTCTAAAGATACAGAGGTATTTTTTTTTTCTTCCTCCCAGCTCATTAGAAACCGACTGCTCTGATTTCAAAAAGCTCCTTCAGCGCACTTCATCCCCGCCCAAACTGCGGTTCACTTAGTCAGACAATCAAAATGACCGCAGCTTCGAAACATGTGAAGGCCATTCACAGACTCAGATAACGAACTCACTGCCTGTTCGTGTGATCAATACTTTTAAGAGTCTGAATTATTTACTGACAGATATAGAAATATTTTATTAACATCTTTGAGCCTTAAAATCCATAATAAATAAAAACTGAAACCGTACGAACTGGTTTAAAAGCTAAATACCATGCGTTATTTCGTCGTATCACATTCATTAATGAGATATAGGCGCTTGTTTTATGGAAGTTAATTATTTGGCTATTAATTCAATTTATCATTTATTCTCTAAAAGTAAGAAACGTGTGAGAAATGCTGAGACTCGTCGTTCATTTCCTTGTCTGACAACCCAGGACAACTGTTGCTGAAAGAAATGACATTAACATTTAATAGTTAATTAATAATACTCTGCCAATCGACTTACCATTAATCGACTAATCATTGCAGCCATAGTTGTTTTCTTTCTTTTTTTGGTGTGTCTTTTTAACATCTGGTGAGAGACAACACATGCAAATCATTTATATTGTTTCCCCTTATAAATTAACAAATACATTAAAATTAATTAACTATTTTTAGGTTTTATTAGTGTCACTTTTATGAGTCAAAAGTGAGTAGAAGACATTATTGTGCTGTTTGGGGTTTTTATTTAATGAGTGGTTCTTTGAAGAGCTTTAGTGTACTGACAGTGGGTTGATTTATTTTAACTTCCACTTATATTATAAATTATAAATCCCACAGTGTGTATAGTGACTTTATTAACTGAGGTAGGCTATCAGTGTTAGCAGTGATGGAATGTAACCAAGCACATTTACTCAAGCACCGAACTTAAGTACAATTTTGAGGTACTTGTACTTTACTTGAGTATCTTCATTTTCTGGCTCTTCATACTTCCACTCTATTACATTCTGGCGTGTGAATATGTGGCACTTTTCACTCAGGACATTAATATAACAACTTAAGTTACTAGTTACTTTTCAGATTACATGCTGCATCAGAGTCAAGTATAACTTTTGGGTACCTTACACTGTGTTAGCTGCTATAGGACGGCTAATCAGTGATGGAGAGAAGGCTTCTTTCACTCAAGTAGGCAGGATTTAAGTGCAATTTACTTGAGTATTTCCATTTGAAACTACATTATACTTACACAACACCATCGTATATTTTAGTCAACTAGCCTGAATGTACATAAACAATAATCATTTCTAAAAATTTAGCTATATTTTAGCAACAAGAATACTACAATATTAAATGCAATGTTATAGTAATTATGATAAGATATTGCAGCAGACTATATGACAGTTACAGGTGGCATTCTGCTGCCTATGTGTACTTTTGATAGCCTACTTTAAGTAGCCTAACGTATGTTTTGTTGCATGTAGTAGCCTAGCTTATTTTTTGTTGCTAATAGTTGCTTACTTGTTGTTGCACTAGTAGCTTACTTTCTGTTGCTAGCAGTAGCTTATTTTCTGTTGATAGTAGTTGCTTACTTGTTGTTGCTAAAAGTAACTTACTTTTTCTTGCAAGTAGTGTCTTACCTTTTGTTGCTAGAGTTAGCTTACTTTTTCTTTCTAGCAGTAGCTTATTTTTTCTTGCTAGTAGCAGCTTACTTTTATACACACTACACATATTTTGAATTCATGACTTTGACTTTCATGAGTATTTTTAGCGTGATTTTGCTCCTTTCACTCAATGAAAAGATCTAATTACGTCTTCCACCGCTGCATCAGTGGGTTAAACTCTGTTATTTCTCCAGGTGTCGGTGAGTGTTTTATGAATGAGTGTTTACTTGCCTGTTGCTAGGGGGAGGCAGGAGGGGAAGGGGCGTCTGACGTCACGTTGTTTTAAACAACTCTGGTCACGACGCACAGCGGGGACTGGCCCCGCCCACCTCCGCTGCGTTTATAACGGGACCGCCCCGGCCGCAGACTGACCACTCGTTGTTGTGCGGTAGATGCGGTAAACAGAGTCAGTGAAGAGTCAAAGAGAGAGGAAGAGAAGAAAGAGATGTACTGGGACACGATCATCAAACCAGGGGACAGAAACACAGACAGCAAAGAGTCGAAAATAAAGGTAGGTTTTCACTTTTTCATTTTTTTTTTTTTTTTTTTTTTTTACAGCATGTCATTCATTCACAACATCCAGCCTATAACTTACATTATCTCTAATTCATCCCACTGAATAAGTGTAAATGTTGTCTTCATGTGACCACAGATAACAGATTGTGTTTGGGTCTTTTTCCAACATTTATTGACATTTCATTAAAAAAAAACAACGAAATGATGAATTATTCAATCAGAAAAATAATCATATTTAATGGTAATAACTAAGTTGCACCCCTGCTCGTAAAGTTCTGACTACATCCGTTTTTGTTGCAAAATGTATATGGCGTGCAATGGATATTGATCAATAATCAGAGTTGTCTTTCAACACAGATGGAGGTTTGCCAGACTGGATATTACACAGAAGACTTCAGGACACAGGAAGTGCCAGCTGGCTTTGACTTCGCTTCTTATGGTGAGTTTAGAGAATCACTTGACTGACCTGACTGCTCCATCACATCATGACTTTTGATCAGTTTAAACTCTCACAGAGTTTTGTGGGGTTTTGAAAAAAAAAAAAAAAAGATTGCGTGATCTGTTTCCTCTGAACCTGAGCAGCTGAAGGACAGAGGAAATATTTGCGCAGACTGTATCATCACATCTGTCAGAGCTTTCTCAATGAGACCTTGACACCCGGGGGCTCTCGCTCAAACCCAGGATAACGGGGGGCTGCTGTTGCGTGTGTGTGTGTGTGTGAATAATGCTTGAATGGGCTGAGGTAGGCAAAGACAGAGAAACAGGGTGGTCAGGTTAAAGACACTCCCCTCTCTGTCTTCCCTAATCCTTTCCTCCAGACTTCCTCCTCCAACAGATTTAGAGTCCCCCCCTCTCTCGCTCCCCATCCCTCCATCACTACTCTGTCACACTCCCTCCGCCTGGCGTTTCCTCCTCCCTCTTCCTCCCCCTCCCTCCCTTGTTTCCTCCTAGCTGCCTCCATCCATTGAGCTTTTAAAAAAAAAAACCTGAGGTGCATGAGCTTGAGTGCCTGGTGCTGATTCGACAGTAAACAAATGGCTTTTTTCTTGTGTCAACATCCACCGTCGAGATAAAAAAAAAACGCGATCTTACAAGTTCATCCCATCTTTCCTCACTTTTATGCTGAGCTGAGCTGTAACTAACCCCCCTGCTCAAAGGACCATACCGATGACTTAACACATTTGTCAGATGAATTTTCTACCCTCTAAAGGACAAAATATAAATATTCAGTCATTATCTACTCTCCCCCAGGTGAAGTTTCGTAGTCCACAAAACATTTCTGGAGCTTCACTTCAAAACAGCAACAACTGAAGTTTTTTTTTAAATGTAAGAAACAGCCTCCCAGAAGAACACAAAATGGCTCCACACTGCTCGTCTAGAATAATCCAAGTCTCCGGAAGCCTCCTGATTTGAAAAGACGTTTTCACACCCACTTCAGTCTCGGCTTCAGTGAAGAGCCGACATTTTTAAAGGGTGTAGGTAACGTCTTTTCCAATCAGTTTGGGATCTCGGGGCTTCTGGAGACTTGGATTACGCCAAAGCAGCCGTGTGGAGCCATTTTATGTGAATGCCGCATCGCTGATTTGCTGTGAAGCTCCAGAAATATTTTGTGGACTACAGAACTTCCCCTGACTTTCCACCTGCATTTGGGTGAGGAGATAATGACTGAGAATGTTCCTTTTTTTAGGTGAACTTATCCTTTACGGCAGTTTATTTCAGCACGGTAAGAAAAATCCACTAACAGAGACTTGAAACGACAGGCAGGATAAATTATCTTGATTCTGTAATCTAGCTGTGAACGTCAGCTGGCTGGTTGGAAGAGGTCTTCGTCTGTGGTGCATTCAATTCACCCAAAAGCTCACTATAACTAAAAAGACAAGTGGTAATCAAATATGGATGTCTTGGAAAAGATGTCTGATTAGTCCCACGGCGCCTAAATGCATCAAAATGAAGAGCTTTCAAACCAGGCCCACCCCTCAGCTGTACTGCTGCATGACGATAACACGTCTGTGACCAAAAAACACTTAGAAAACAGGCTCAGTGCCATGTATACTTTATTTAATGACTTGTTTTTTTTAAGATTCCAAGTCTCTGTGTGTGAATTTTCAAACAGTGCTGAAGCAAATGGAAACAGATAGCTGCCCTCGAAGGATGAAATCAATCTGAAAAAGGACTTGTTTGGGAAAATGTTGAGAATTTAATGTGAAGTAAGTCAGATTAAAACCGTTGGTGTGGTTCTTTTGAAGCATGTGCTGTTCCTCTATCCCGCCTCCATCATCACTCACTGACTCCACCTGTCTGTATTCTGTTTAACCTCCAGACTACACTGGTGAAGACCTGTCTTTTCTGTTAGACAGTAAAGCACCCGGACAGCAGCAGTACGTCACAGAGAGCAGCTACCCAGAGCCTCCGAAGGCCTCTCACCCATATGACCCTAAAGGTAGAGCCTCGAAACACACAAAAACACACAAATCACTTCAGAAAACCTTTATTGGCATTCATGTTTAAGTTCTTTTACTACCAAAACTAAATTAGATATAAATTAATGATTATAAATCAAACATAAACACTCCTAATTACTCAGAAACAGTTAGTAAAGAGCTTGTTTCTCTTAGTTTGTGACAATATTTTGCAGGGATTACTACTCAAACACACACCCCGTTAGTAATATGTTGGTGTTTTTGACTCATTTGAACATTTCCTCGCTCTTTCCCTCAGTGAGCACCGGCGACACAGCCCTCTTCAACCTGGACTCATACCAGGAGTTCAACTGGTGGACCTCATATCCGCATGGTGAGCCTCTGACCCTACTCATTCTGTGTGTGAGCTCTTTTAAAGGCCCTTCTTTTGAAGACTAACTTTGTGCTTGTCGAGCAGACGGTGTCACGGTCGACCAGCCACAAACTGGATACCAGGAGCCTCCACAGACGTACCAGAGCCTGGTGCCCCAGAACGGACAGTTCAGCCCGGCCATGGAGGGCAGCCACAGCCCCTTTCTGACGGCCAAAGGATCAAATACATTACAAAGTAAGACTTCACCTGTGGATATTAAAAAAACACCCTCCCAGTGGGCTAATTGTGCAGTTCAGTGAGTAATTCTTGTTTTTTTGTTTCCAGGTGAGACGGATCAGAGCTACTCGTGTCACTCGGCCGAACTCTACGACTCTGACGGGCAGAGGCAGTCCTCGTCCTTCTGGTCTGAATACCCCTCACCCAGCTTCACTGCCCCCCTGCCACACCCGCCTCCGGCCTCCGGCCCTCAGTCCTCAGAGCAGTACTGCCCCCGTGTGGTCAAACGCAAGAACACACACCCTCAGAGGCCGGACAGGGAGGGCCACATGACAGGAATGTCAGCGTATCCAGGTGAGAATGAGAATCTCCTCTGTGCCTCTTTTATAACATTTTAGTCTGATTTATTATTCTCATTAAAATTCCACTTGGATTATCTTAAAAAAAATCTATCTATCAAAGAACTTGATGCCACTTTATACTTTAACTCGGCTTCACTTCAGAGAGGAGTATCATACTTTTTACTCCACCACATTTATCTGACCGCTTTAGTTACACGATTATTTACAGATTGAGTTTAAAATATGATATATAGTTTAAAAAAATAAGTGCCGCATTGACCAACCTTAACATTAATGCATCACTAGTAATCATTTATTAGTTAAAATATATAGTATAGAGGCCACATTCTGACACATTTGGTAATTTTCAAAGTAAATTTGAATTTTGCTTGCGGTGGAGTATTTTTACGCCGCTTTATAGCTTCTTTTACTTGTGTAGAGGTTAGAGTGCGTAGAGTTAATAAATAATGATATTAATTGATTAATCAGTGTATTAATGAATTCATTCATTCTCTCCTTCATTCAGGTTCCGGTCCGATCCAGCTGTGGCAGTTTCTGCTGGAGTTACTGCTGGACTCTGCCTGCCGAACCTTCATCTGCTGGACGGGAGACGGCTGGGAGTTCAAGATGTCCGACCCCACAGAGGTGAGGAGCTGGCAGTGGTGGTGCATCTACTCAAGCGCTGTACAGTCCAGCTTTGAAGTTCATTACTCAAGATTTCCATTTTATTACTTTAATCTAGTATTTCACTACATTTTAGTGGGGAATATTGTACTTTTTACTCCATTACATTTATTCAACAACTGTTGTTACATTAAAAAAAAAGACACTTGATGAGTATTTTTATTATATATATATATATATATATATATATATATATATATATATATATATATATATATATATATATATATATATATATATATATATATATATATATATATATATATATATATATATAAGTTATTTATCAAGAATTAAACCACCTTTTTGGACCTCACAAACATCGACTGTATATGTGAGAGAGAGACATTTCCCCTCTCAACTTCTCACATGGTTTATTTTTTAACTGATCAAGGAGCAAAGAAGTTCCACTTTTCACTTATAAATGAATGAATAAGAAACATCCTAAATGAGAAGATAAATATGTGTAGCAGGGCTTTTGTTTTTTATTCATTCCTGCCTCTGAAAGAGTAACTTAAAACCAGGCTGAAAAGCAGTGTTTTGCTGCCCTCAGTTAAATGATTCAAGCCTGTTTCACCTCTGACGTGGAGTCTTTCACCGCAGCCAGATGAGAGGTTAAGCCACTGGAGGTCAGCAAACACCAGATTTTCAGCAGGTGTTAAAGGCATGCAGTGCAGGATTTATCAGTTCAAAGGTGCAAAAAGTCTTTGTGAAGAAAGAGACTTGATTGTTGAGTCTTTGTCTACAGTATACATCTGTTAAAAACCAACCTATGCAGTATCTAGTCTGGAAAGTAACTAGTTACTGAAACATCTAATAATGTGCAGTATTGGCTCAGTAGATCACCTCAGGTGGCAGCAACAGCTGTAATGTAATCCTTTAGGGCTCCGACTGTGAAAATTACGCTCACTAAAAGTAATTGTTTTTGATTCCTATGGAGATAAATCTTTTTGTTAAATAGTAAAATCGGTTACGTAACCAGAAACACAAGTCTCGATCAAGGAGAAGCGTTGTTCTGCAATCTTGCGAGAGTTGAGACGTTGCAGGGAGACGAATGGGTCTGTCTCTGTGGCAACCATTTCCGTAATGTTGTCAGACCCTTAGATCAACAACCTCGGCCTGTCAGTGGCAAGAACAAGTCCCGTCAGTGGACGAAATCTTCACGCTGAGGTTGCCCCAAACGATAACGTTGCAGCAATTGCAGCCGGTTGAGATGATCTACTGGACTGACTCCAAAACATTTAGAAGTGTGAATCATTTACACACCAAAACATGCAAGGTTTACTTCCTCCTCCACTGCTACATTGAGGATGTATTAAGTGTTTTTCTGAGGTATAAACACAGTTAACTTCAACTCTGTGTGGTGTTCGTTGATCCAACAGGTGGCCAAGCGCTGGGGCCAGTGCAAGAACAAACCCAAGATGAACTACGAGAAGCTGAGCCGTGGCCTGCGTTACTACTACCACAAGAACATCATCCACAAGACGGCGGGCAAACGCTACGTCTACCGCTTCGTCTGTGACGTTCAGGGCATGCTGGGAAAGACGGCGCAGGAGGTCCTGACCAGTCTGAACGTTTTGCCCACTAACACTGAGTCCTGGCAGTGTCCCGGGGTGCCGGCGGGAGCGGCATCGGAGCACAGCAGCGAAACATGGGCGTCGCAGTAGGGAGCGGTGACATGGACTCTGAGTGCTGCTGGCTGAGAGTGACCAGCACATTTTCATGGAGTACTACAGAAAGAAAACAAAAAAAAAAACAAAAAAAAAGTGAACGCATCCTCTTCGAGCCCTGGCTGAACTAGAGCGTCCTCATGGGGGTGATGTTGTCACACAGAGGCCAGGAGAAGCTGCATTTCAGGACAAAATACCCCTTTTTGTTTCACCATGCAGTCGGCCGTCAAAGATAATATGTTTTTTCAAAATAATAGATGATATGAAATACAAGCTCCGATACCTGACTCATAAACATGTAGCTCCTTAACCTCAGGGCTGAATAACTGCGGCACAGGAACAAGCCGGGGGAATCCTCAGCACTGGAAATAGATCATTTTGCAACATCTGGGACCATATTTTGATGTGTTTTTTTTTACGAAGAAAATGATTTGTAAATAGTGTTTATACTTTTGCCACGTAGAGTTTTGTGCATTTATATTATTATTTGTTTTTGTAATACAAAACTCATGTCTACCTCTGTTTTTAATCAGAATAACATAAACTGCATAATCTTTATGCATAATCATTATCAGGTGAACGTTTTAACCTGTGGAACGGTTGTTTTTTTAAAATAAACTGTATATAAATAAAGATTTGTGTGAAGTTCTCACTCTGTGCAAGTTGTTTGGTACATCTGGGTCCTGCCTTTAACTATTATGAAAATATTTAAAAAATGTCTAATTAATAATGACACTTTTTTGATTTTGGTACATAAGCATCAGGGCTGAATCCAGCCATCTACTAAACACCATGTAATCAACTTAAACCGAGGTGATAACCAGTTAAACTACTTAATAGAATCAGTAAGTATGAAGCTGCTGCATGCTGTGATAGTGTAGCCTGAAGTGTTGTTAATCCATCATAATTATTTCTTTATTTTAGGTGTATAAATGTGTCAGTGAGTGAGCTGTTGTCCCCCTAACATAAAGTAATGTACAGCACCACAGTTTGGCTCCAGGCCTTCGCTTCTTCCGTATCTCATGCTGCCTTCAGGGCTGCTCGTAAATATCCACACCAGAGGCCGTAAATGAAAGTTGATACTCACACGGTAACACCTGTGACACAGCTCCAAGGAACGATTACATATTTTACAGTATTTATTTGGAATTCTATTATTATTATTATTATTATTATTATTATTATTATTATTATTATTATTATTATTATTATTATTATTATGTTGCAAATGGGAGAAAACATGGCTTTGAGCTCAAAATAAGGCACTTTCCTCATATGCATGACTGCAAGGGACAAGTCATTCTGTGGTGCTTGCAATGTTAAAAAGCTGATTAAACAACAAAAATTGACAAATTGACGACCGGATTTTTTTTTTCTGTGAAGGCTAAGGAATGAAAAAAGGACGTAGAAGGCTAATTTCCTTTTTCCGGATCTGTCGGGTGCGGTCGCGGATCATAATTCCGATATTTTTCAAGCGTCCGTGAATGCATCTTTCCTGTCATCTTTTCTTCCTATTTAACGAAGTGAGGGAGGAGAATACAACTAAAACCAAACTCAAAAACAAACAAAAACAAACAAAAACTACAGATTCACACCTTTCAGCAGCTGGCAGGCTGAGAAATGCCTCCAAAAACCATCAGGAGTGCTCTGGCGGACACTCTGGAGGATCTGTCAAGGCGGGACTTTGAAAAGTTCTGTCACGAAATTCTGGACCGCAGAGAGGAGCCCAGAATCAGACGGAACAGGCTGGAGGGTAAAAACTACTTAGATGTCGTTGACGTCCTGGTTTCCAATTTCACAGAGTCCGTAGCTCTTCAGGTGACCGTGGAGACACTGAGACAGATCGACTGCAACGAGGACGCAGATTCTCTCGGTGAGATTACTTTAATATTTCCGCGAGTATTTAAACTGGGCTGCAGTAGATCATGTTGTTCTGTTGACAGCAGTCGGATGTTATCATGTCCAGCACACAGCATGAAGGGGCTGCAAACACAAACCCAAGCTGATTAAATTAACCAACCTGTAAAAACGTAAAAAGCGTCTTATTATTGTACTTTCATTTTTAAACTTGGCCACATTAAAATGACAGATTATAGAAATGGAGCCTGGGCCTGGTCAATACTTTGGAAGGCTCGTGTCGATAACAGTATTGGCATTATTCATTTTTATTTTTTGAAGACATTCCACTCTCATATCTGTCTGTGGAGTAGGTGATAAGGCTACAGCCAGCAGCTGGTTATCTTAGCTAAGCATAAAGACCTGAAACAAGTGGAAACAGCTAGCCTGGTTCTATGCAATGGTTTAAAAAAACAAGCAAACTCCACCCTCCAGCTAAACCTCATTAATCACCATGTTATATCTCAGATCTTCTCTCCTATTGGTTGTATGAGAAAACCCACTGGCTGTAGCTTCATGTTCAGCATACAGACAGACACGGTAGTGGTATGGTCAGAACTTTTAGGGCTGATATTGTTTTTGATTGTATTTGGGAGTTTAAAAATTTAGATAACGTTGTATCAGAAATATTTATTTATTTTTGGCATAAATAAACACATAAACAACACACATATATGTGTGTGTGCATATATATATATATATATATATATATATATATATGTTGTTTATGTGTTTATTATCTGTACATGGGGTGCCCGCTCTACCAACTGAGCTAAACGGCGCCTAAAACTACATATTTTTAAAGCAAAATCATAGGAGTTTGATACAACTCTCATATCTGTCAGTTAAATAGCCATTTAGGCTACAGCCAGCAGCTGGTTAGCTGAGCTTAGCTTAGCACAAACACTGGAAACAGTGCGAAACAACTAGCCTGGCTCTCAGCAAAGATAAAAAAAAAAAAAGAAAAAAAAGAAAAAACACTCTTTGCTTGGTGCTTGGATGCCTAACAACCTCACAGGTGATCTGGAAATCACGGCACCTGGGCAGAAAGTAGTAGAAAGTAGTAGAAAGGGCATTTTACCAGTATACTGTGACCTACCAATATGTTGGCCTGCCTTGTTTATTATCAGTTGGACTCTCTTCATTAAAACGGCATTTCAAGAATTCCTGCAGTTAAAAAAAAAAAAGATATGAGTATAAAATAGTAATAAAATATGAGTAACAGCTGCTTTTGGATCACATTTTACAGTCACAGTGTATTTGATCTGAGACAACATATCTCAGCTTTCCAGTTGTAACATAAAACCTCACCTCAGCTACACGGCAGACTGAGGCCCAGACGAGTTTTCACTGAAGAGAAAACTGTATGCAGGTAATCTGTCAGTGCTACTCAACGTGTTCCTTTCTGTGTTTTTACAGTCAGAGCGACAAACGGACTACAGTAGACACCTCGTTTCGACAGTGAGTTGACCTGCATGCACTGAATTTGACTTGTACGGCATTGTGCAAGGAGTATCTTTGCTATACAGTTGTATTTATTTTAAATATTTTACAGCTGCAAGACCCTCAGCAGAGCCATGGTGGTGGGAAAAGGTACAGATGATTATGCACCTTCTCATTTTTACTGCCTGCAGGCTGGATGTTGGCTCTTATTGTCCTTTCTGTCCTCAGTTTATATGAAAAGCCTCCCTAAAAGAAGATCAAGCTCACATTAAAGTCAATTATTTCATAAATCTGTATTCATGTAACTGTTGCAACCGTTAATTTTGACACATTAAAGCTAAAACCTTATTGTTGATACCATTTATGGTGCATATTTTTTCGTGCAGCAGCCATATCATATATTTGTATTCAATAAATACCACTCTGTGCGGTCTGTAGTCTTAGTACTTTGTGGCGGGGTCCGCCATTTCTGCACTGGGTTCAAATTGTCTTCACATGCACAAGGGATTCACAGGGAGCGATGCAGCATGTTCAATCTCCAACATCTTCAAAACGTTTCACAAAGCAAAATCTTGGATTAAGAAAATTACCATATGACCTGAACTTGAATTACTCAACAGCAATCAATCCTAATGTAAGACATAAGCTATCAACTCCAGTATGTTCCATTAATGAGTCAATGTCATTCTCTTTCTCCTCAGTGACACACTCAAGGTATCTCATCCAGGAAGTGAATACCAGACACCGTGCTGGATGAACTGCCCAGACAGAACAATGTCAGAGAATACAGAGGATTACCTGCAGCGACCGCCCTGAAGGACTCGAGACATCAATGTTTTATAATTTGCCATCATACATCTTCTTGGGTTGCCTTTTCTCTGTGGCTCACCGTCTTATACAAGTCAATAATGTTTTTCTATTAAAGGTGCTCTGTGGAACTTGACCATTTGTGATCAGATCTCACTTCCACTTTTCATACAAGGAACCTCAAAAGGGTTCATTATGTCATTGAATCTCTCTTTGGGGCCAAACTGTGGTCACAGCTGTTTATAAATCTATAAGAGATGCATGAAGGAACACACTAAACACAACGTATCTACATCGTATGACTTCTGATGAAGAAATGTCTCCAGCAGATGAAAGAACACATCAGACAGTCGGTTAACACCTGACTTTTTTTCAATCAACATGTTGTATTTGCTCCTGTTGGCAGTGTAACTCCAGTTTCATGAACAGAAATCAGTCAAACCTGCCCTGTTTGATCATGATATTATCAGCCCTGTCAATCATTTTGGGTAAAAGGAATATAAATTATGTCATACGACGTAGATATGTTGGGTTTTTCGTGTTTTTCCATGCATCTCCCACTGACTTCAACACAGCTGACACCACAGCCTGGCACCAAAACGAAATTCAGTAAAATAAAAAACCCTTTATTCGTTTTTAGGTTCCTTGGAACTATATGCACATAAACACACTCATCACTGGGGCAAACGGACACTACGTATTTTACACAAAGAAAAAAATTATTAAGAATTTGTCATAGTCAACATTTCACAAAGTTTGTAAAGTTTCTTTGAACTCAACAAGTCAAAAAATTGAGTGATTTACAAGGAACAACTCAATGTTTATTACATTTAATACAGGCATGGAGCTCCTTTAATATTTATTACTCTTGGTCTTGGCAGGTCTTTGAAACAACACACAGGTGCTGTGTATTTCCACAAATACATTAGTCTGCATAAATCGACCTTTTATTGACTTTTAACTGTTACGCGGCTGGTCTGTTTGACCTGTTGATGCATTTTTACACCTGCATTACACCTTTAATAAACAGTTTTATGTGTGGGTTTTATGTGTGTTCATACTGTTATCCAATAAGGCATCACTCACAGAGTGAGAGTTATGATTAAAAGGGTTTATTATTATTATTATTATTATTATTATTATTATTATTATTAATAATAATAATGATAATAATAATAATAATAATAAATAATACATTTGCAATTAATTTGTTAAATATTTATACAAAAGTTAAAAAAAGGTTTTGCTGCATGTCACACACCCCGCCCACTCCATTATTTCCTGTCTATCAACTGTCAAATAAAGGTGTCTGTGCCTGAAAAAAATCTTTAAAAAAAAAAGGTTTTTTCAACAGAGTTTCAACAGGCTGCTGAAATGTCTGGCACATCTACATTTCACTCGATCCAGTCAGTAACAGCTGGAAGTGGAGGATGATTTCTTCTTCTAGCTCCTTTTCTGCTTCCTCCATATGGGCCTGGAACTGAGGCAGAGGAAACTTGAGTGAGTCAGGCCGTCCAAGGCATCAGAGGACAAACACACAGTGCATACACAAACAAATGATCTACAAGTGACACTTAAAGCAGCACATTAGGTTTAGTGTATTTATTGATATTTATAATACATATACAACATATGCTGCTCTACAGTCATCAGGAGAATGCAACCAAACTTGTTCCAAACACAACACATACCTTGAGGCAGCGCTGGGCTGGCCTCTGAAACGATACAGTCTGACTTTTTTCAAAACCTCAGCGTAAGCCGTGGCGTATTGAGTCAAAGAATCCTACAGATGAAAAGAAATGTGTGTTATCATTAAAGCTCTTACTACACAATTTATAATCAATTAGATAAAACACATAATTTGCTCCTCAGGGGCAGTTTGAGTAGATGATCACATGATACAAATAACACCACAATTAAAGGGACTTGAGGCAGGATTTGTGAAAAAATAAACATGCATTTTAAGTTTTTTCTTAATGCTAATGGGTGATGAAGCGTTCAAAACCAAAAACAATGAGCCCACCCACGTTTCTCTCCGTTGCCTTGAACAGGCTGTGTGCTGCATAATGTACTGCAATTCATGTTCCAAATTTCCTGCGCAGTCCTGCGGACGTGATGTCAGATGACGCTGAATGCGCGTCCTCGCCGGCGTGGATACAGAAAGAAGACAAGCGCGGTGGACCCAAAATAGTGTTTGTGTAGTAATGGATTCTGCTACGGCCAGAAAACGACCCACCACAACACAAGGTCCACTAAAAAGTCATACTAAGAAGAAAACGAAGGTTTTATCAGCGGCAAGTCGAGAGTCGAAACGAAATTACGACCAAAGCCGGACCGGCACCAGAATAAACATCAGATATGGTTCAACTCATGGAGGCAGCTTCAACTTGAACTGGGACTGAAAACAGATGCAGACATGGCTCATTTCCTCGTGACCAGGTAAGAAAACATTGCAAGTCATGTTTAGAGCTTGATTTGAAAATCATATGAGATCACAGAGGACTCGGAGTGACCTAACGTGCAAAGTAGCGTTAGCTGCTAACATGTAGCTTAGCCCACCGCTGTGTAACACTGAATAGTTACGGACTGCGCATTTTCCACGGTCCTTTAGTCTGAAACCGAATAGTTAGAAATATGTCCCTTTATATATGGGACCGAAAGCCCAACCTGTTATCCGGCAGGTGACGTTAGCAGCTGGCTGTAGCCACATGCTAACGGTTTGTTTGTGTCTGTGTAGCAACATAAGCCGCTAACACACAGCAGTCCCGTATCAGAGACGATGTTTTTGTCCCCCAATATGGTCGTCTTTGCTTTCGCCTGTGCCTTTCAGACTCGCCGCGTGTGTGTCGCTACACACAGCGAGCCGGCTGCTTCATGTGTGTAGGGGATAAGGCTATCCCTCACACACAGCACAGTTCGCAGCTGTAGGCTACCAACGTCATTCCGCGGAGGTCTTGCAGTAAACAGTCACGTGAACAGCGAGTAAGGAGATAACAGCGTCACAGCATCAGCTGTACTGCTGTGAAGAGTTAAAAAAAAATAATAATAATAATTATGATGTCACAGTGATGTTATTCTTTGACCTTTTGGATATAAATGTTTTCACCATATCATTTTATCCTATTGCATAATTTTCTGTGGAAACATGTTTTGTCATACTTAGCGAATTGTGACGATTTAAAACAGTTCATCACTGAGTCCATGTGGATATTTTGTGCCAGATTTAAAGTAATTCCCTAAAGGTGTTCTTGAGATATCACGTTTCCAAGAATGAGATGTAGCAACGAGTGGACAACCCAAAAACAAATTGCTCCAGCCGGGGCCATCGCCAACTTGGAGGCATAAAAATATCACCTCTCAGGACATGAGGGGCTGCGTTTGCTAAGCTAATCAAGAGCCGAGAGGTGCTGCAGCTGACCACAGCATGTATAGGCATGCTGTAGGTTGTCCATTCTGCCAGAACGACTTGCAGGTGAAGGCACGCAGAGTGCGAGTACCTCAACTCTGCTTTGTCCAGACGACCTTCTAGGTTGAACAGGTTTCGTTCATAATAACTTTTGGGAACCTGTTTGGTAGGAAGTGCCATATGATATTGTTCATGATAATACTGGTATTAAAAAAAAATCATATCATAACAATAGCAAAACTCCAAATTGTTGACATGAAAATGTTGTTGTGTTACACACAGCAAGAATCATGACTGAAAACAAAAGTAAGATTACTACCTATTGCAAAAAAAAAGAGACTTAAGTACTGTGGAAGTGGTTTGGTTACAATAGATCAGATGTGCAACAGTAAAATGTAATAAGTGCATGTAAGTAACAGCAATCTCAAGCACAGACACCCAGTCAGGTATGATTTTTTTTGCAGTACCTTGTGAACCATCAGTGGGCTCTGATCCTTTGCATGCTTTCGCTGCTCCCAGTGGGTGGCCACTACATAAACAGCGTAGCCCACATGATTCTCCAGCAGCCACTTGAAGGTTTGACCTTTGTACTGGCCAAACTGAATGATAAAGCGGCTCAGAACGAGCCTCTCATTAGAGGGATCCCCTCTCTCAGATCGAACGCGGGCCTTCGCATCAGCCTCCACCTCTTCTGGCTTCTTCACAGAACCTCTCTGTCCAGTAGCCCGTAAGGGATAACGGTCTGCCGCAATCTTCAGAGCCTCCTGTGAGGGCTCTGTCTCCAACTCCCCGCTTGAGGTCTTTGGGAGGGCAGGGTCACCATTCTAAAGGCAAGGAACAAAAATGAAAACACCAGTGAGTATTATTTCTAATGTTTGAGCTGCATGTTAAAGAGAATTCTTGAATTTCAGTGTGTGAAGTTAAACTTACATCCACAGAGACTTTGGTTTTTGATTCTGTAGAGAAAGAAAATAGGATGTCAAAGGTTGCTGTGAGATATTCTTAGTACACTCTTCCAACATAAACACACTAATGACCTGAATTTCTAGACAAATGAATACACCTAAAAATTCTCAGCTGTTCTCAGAGGAAAAATAAGGTCCTCAGAACACTCTTTGAATATAGAAAGTTGGCAGGGTCCGCCACATATAAAAAAAGTATGAACAGTAAGAAATTGTGTTGTCCTTTGAGGAAAAAAATCAGTGAAGATCTTTTTCTTCTGACTAAAATGTCTTTCATAGCGCACCTTTAAATGAATTACAAAAAAGTCTCATCCAAATAATTTTTTGATAATGAGTGAAATTCAAGCGCTTTCAAGATACCAGAACCAACACTGTCCTAATTCTGGATGACGTTGTGAGCTGTGATGTGTGTCTAAGGCTGTTCACTACCATAACAACACCACAATCTTGTTTAAAGAAGAGGGAAATGCCTATTTGGATAAATATACATATTGAAAACAAGCCATACAATTTATTTATTTATTTATTTATTTATTTATTTATTTATTTATTACCTTTTTTGGGCCCCCTCCATGCTAGGGGGGTCCGGGGGCATGCCCCCCCCACAGGAAGAAAATTTGAAAAATTATCCCTTAAAGGGACTTGAGGCAGGATTTGTGAAAAATAAACATGCATTTTAAGTTTTTTAATGCTAATGGGTGATGAAGCGTTCAAAAACAAAAAGAATGAGCCCACCCACATATCTCTCCGTTGCCTTGAACAGGCTGTGTGCTGCATAATGTACTGCAATTTGGGGCCCGAATTTCCTGCGCAGTCCTGCGGACGTGACGTCAGATGACGCAGAATGCACGTCCTCGACGGCTTGGATACAGGAAGAAGACAAGCGCGGTGGACCCAAAATAGTGTTTGTGTAGTAATGGATTCTGCTACGGCCAGAAAACAACCCACCACCACACAGAGTCCACTAAAAAGTCATACTAAGAAAAAAACGAATGTTTTATCAGCGGCAAGTCGAGAGCCGAAACGAAATTATGACCAAAGCCGGGCCGGCACCCAAATAAACATCGCATACGCGTTCGACTCATGGAGGCAGCTTCAACTTGAACTGGGGCTGAAAACAGATGCAGACATGGCTCATTTCCTAGTGACCAGGTAAGAATACATTACAGGTCATGTTTAGAGCTTGATTTGAAAATCATATGAGATCACAGAAGGACTCGGAGTGACCTAACGTGCAGAGTAGCGTTAGCTGCTAACATGTAGCTTAGTCCACCGCTGTGTAACACTGAATAGTTACAGACTGCACATTTTCCACGGTCCTTTAGTCTGAAACCGGATAGTTAGAAATATGTCCCTTTCCCCTCTATTTACTCATGAAGATACCAAGGCTGGCTACTGGGCAGAGTTTACACAGATGACGCAACTCTGTCAGTGGGTAACATACATCCATTTCTGTTTTCATAGTTTATCAATCTATGATTGGGAGGGATGACTTACAAATACTCTGGTGTCTCTGTCCGTATTGAAAACATCACTGGTACTGATCTGTTATTGTTCTTATCTTTTGTTTTTTTCTTTAGGTGAGTGCATGGTTGGTTAGGGCGCCATTTAGCTCAGTTGGCGCGAGTCCCAGCATGGGGCTGTGTGTGTCACTCCCCCTCTCTCGCATCCTGTTTCCTGGCAGCGCCCACCCCATCGTCAGTTGATAGAAGTGACAAAGTAATACTGTGTTTCACTGACCGCAGTATTTAATCCGGAGGTTACTAAAATGACTCTTTCTGTGTATGTAGGCTAATAAACCACCGCTATTCTGGTGCCGCTGGTCAGATGATAAATCCGGTTATCTTTGCGCGGTAAAATGCTTATGCATCTTTCAAGTAGAGTTATGTTTAGGTCATTATTGGACAACTTTTAAGATGTGTACTTGAAAATAAGATTGCACAGTGCTGGGTACGGCCATGACCCTGATTATGAATGTATAGCCTGTTTAAGAATCGTAGGAGGCTGAAGTATGAGGAGCCCAGATGACTATTACGCACAGCCTCCTTCAGGAAGCCTGTGATGGTCTCTGGCAGTTGTCGTGCCATGTGTTTACTCACCAAGTGTCTGTGCTGCTTCGTTGCAGTTAATCAGCCTCAGTGTGTCCAGAGCCACTTGAAGAGCTTTGGGCTCGGTAAACGTTGACACCAGGAGCTGTGTTATCTCCACTGGACCTTTATACTCCACGGCGCTGCGCCGGACCCGTGGCTCCTCTCTGCGGTCGAGCAGCTCGTCACAAAACTTTTTAAAGTTTATGTCACCAAGATTCTCCAGCTCGTCCCTGATAGCCCGTTTGATTGTTGTTGCCATCTCTCATTCGGCTCGCAGCGTCTTTGTTTTGCTCTGTGTTGGTAATAGGCGGGTTTAGACAGCGTGCAGTTAAATTACGCGGTAAATAGAGCAGCCAAGTTTCACTTTCGGGTTGACCTCATTTCAGAAAAACTTTGCATATGCAAATAATCCTGTTAAATTGCAGTAAACTACTGGCAGTTACAGTTGCCAGCTTGAAACTGTTATTCTACAGTGTACCTACTGTAATCTACAACTACAGTGTATTACTGTAAAAATATAACAGTACTGTGCTGTATGGGAAATAAACATTACAGTATTATACTGTCAGCTCTTTGGTTGCCATTATACTATTATTTTCCAGCTCCTACAGTATTCTCCATAAACAATTTATTACTGTAAAACAATGTTAAATACTGTAGAATGTGATCTTTTCAGTGATATAAGCTAATGAAGTTTTACACTTAAAAATGAAACCCCCTGAAAATTGCTGGCACAAAAATGGCTCAGACAAAAGATGGTCTTACAACTTTAGGCATTTATTAAAGCTGAACATTTTCAGTATCCACATAATCCATAAAAACACCACTACTTGGTTGTCATATTTT
Source organism: Lagodon rhomboides (assembly GCA_039737535.1). NCBI lineage: Eukaryota > Metazoa > Chordata > Actinopteri > Spariformes > Sparidae > Lagodon > Lagodon rhomboides. Next base: position 27,669,531 of record CM077788.1, on the reverse strand, counting down.
TTTCTGGAACTATGACAAGCAGATGGCTAACATTACATTTATCAACCTTCGTTTGTATAGTCCTCCCAGGTCAAAATGACCGTGTCTTGTTTGACTGTTTGTAAAGCATACAGTACAAATCCAAAGTCCATCAGTTTTTTAGGAGAGTGGCCACATGGGGATTCACCATTGTTGCCTTTTTGTGGACGAGCTTCCTGGCTGGTCTTTCTTCCCCTCTCTGGATTAATACCAATGAAGCGCCTAAAATGTAATAACAGAGCAAGTATATAAGATATTAGGTGTGGTAAGTAAAGATCATTTGCATTTAAAATGGACCCTATCACATTAATCAAATAAAAATTTGAGCTGTTTTTTCATGGTAATGACCACTGTGTCTCATAATTATGAGAGAATGATCTCATTATGAGAAACTATCCTATCATTATGAGAAACAAAACATTCATGATTCAGGATTACAACAGATCCGCTGTTGCCATTATTACAGTGGTCTGCTCAAGTTCAAGATTTACTGTAGATACCAATACATGCCAATTGCTCATACCAAGGTGGACAAAAAATCAAACCAATGTCATAATGGCCTTATCTTCTGGCAAAATTACGGCCCAGTTTTTATTTTTTATTTTTTTTTACTGTATTTCAGGCTCCTCAACCATGGTGCCTGTTGTCAACTTCAGAAGAGCAGTTGGAGAAGGACACATTGCTCATGCAGAGCACCACACACAGTGACATGGCCAGGCTGAACAGCAAGTATAAATATATAATATATAAATATAGCAGCATGGCTTATAATAAATGACAATTCCATATTCCTGAACAGAGCTGGGAAGAGGGGTAACATACTCAAACAATATCTCTGGCAGAGAATTTACCTTTGAACAAACTCCGGTGTCCTTGCAGCTTCTTCTTGGTATTGCAGGTTGAACACGTAGTAGTGAGCCCTGTGATGAAGGTTTTTTGGATGCTGTATTTCATCACCAATGGATGACATGGGTTCCACAGAGGTTATGCAGCCTTCTTGCACACTGCTTGAAATAAGTATGTTTACTTTCAAATCTTAATGTCCATAGATGGATGAGTGGCCCAAAGTGAACGATGAGTTCTGGATAATGATTTAGGTAGTGAAGTGATGCTTAGGCTTGAGTGGATGATCCCCAAAAGTCTGCATTCTGATGTACAAATACTCATCTATCAGGACTTTTAAACATGCTACCTGGCCTGTGGAAATGGTTGGAGCACATACAAGCTCCACAATCTCCCTCAGCTGTAAAATAAGCTGCCATACCTCACTCTCTCCAGGGCTTTTTATTTTATCACCAATTAATAATGGCAACATTCTCAGGAAACACCCATTTTGAACTGCATGTCAAGAGAGTTTTCCAGCCCCTGGGTTCACCTGTTGTTGGCGTCATTACCAAGATATTTAAACTGGTTAATGCGCCGATTCAGTTCAACATAAGTAAACTCTTTTTCTTTTGAAACAAGGTGGTTGAGGTAAAATGCCAAATCTGTAGAGACAATGCCCTCAAAAAGGTCATGGCCGAGACAAGGAGGTAATCCAGAAATGAAAATATACTGCCTGCAGGCTGGATGTTGGCTCTTATTGTCCTTTCTGTCCTCAGTTTATATGAAAAGCTTCCCTAAAAGAAGATCAAGCTCACATTAAAGTCAGTTATTTCATAAATCTGTATTCATGTAACTGTTGCAACCGTTAATTTTGACACATTAAAGCTAAAACCTTATTGTTGATACCATTTATGGTGCATATTTTTTCGTGCAGCAGCCATATCATATATTTATATTCAATAAATACCACTCTGTGCGGTCTGTAGTCTTAGTACTTTGTGGCGGGGTCCGCCATTTCGGCACCGGGTTCAACATCTTCAACACGTTTTACAAAGCAAAATCTTGGATTAAGAAAATTACCATATATGACCTGAACTTTAATTACTCAACAGCAATCAATCCTAATGTAAGACAGAAGCTAACAACTCCAGTATGTTCCATTAATGAGTCAATGTCATTCTCTTTCTCCTCAGTGACACACTCAAGGTATCTCATCCAGGAAGTGAATACCAGACACCGTGCTGGATGAACTGCCCAGACAGAACAATGTCAGAGGATACAGAGGATTACCTGCAGCGACCGCCCTGAAGGACTCGAGACATCAATGTTTTATAATTTGCCATCATACATCTTCTTGGGTTGCCTTTTCTCTGTGGCTCACCGTCTTATACAAGTCAATAATGTTTTTCTATTAAAGGTGCTTTGTGGAACTTCTGTGTTGTGCTGGAAGACGGTTGTTAGTTAATGTTCGCGGACTCCGTTTCTAAAGGTTCATGGTTCATTCATTTATGATTTTACAACACCGGGGTATCAAAAACAAAACTGAACTTGAGACTCTTTATGCTACATCACAGATAAACAAAACTGGTTTGTAGCGTGACCAGCTGTGATCAGATCTCACTTCCACTTTTTCGTAACAAGGAACCTCAAAGGGGTTTATTATGTCACTGAATCTCTTTGGGGATAAACTGTGGTCACAGCTGTATAGATGCAGCATGAAGAAACACGATGAAGAAATGCCTCCAGCAGATGAAAGAACACACTTCAGTCGGTTAACACCTGATTTTTTTTTCAGTCAACATGTTGTATTTGCTCCTGTTCGCAGTGTAACTCCAGTTTCATGAGCAGAAATCGGTAAAACCTGCCCTGTTTGATCATGATATTATCAGCCCTGTCAATCATTTTAAGTAAAAGGAATATAAATTATGTCATACGACGTAGATATGTTGGGTATTTTGTGTTTCTTCATGCATCTCCCACTGACTTCAACACAGCTGACACCACAGTCTGGCACCAAAACGAAATTCAGTGAAAAAAAAAAACCTTTATTCTTTTTTAGGTTCCTTCTAACTATATGCAAATAAACACACATCACTGGGACAAAAGGACACTACGTATTTTACACAAAGAAAAAAAAAGTATAATATTTGCCGAATTTAATTAAGGCCCAAATTATTAAGAATTTGTCGCAGTCAGTGTTTCACAAAGTTTGTGAAGTTTCTTTAAACTCAACAAGTCACAAAATTGAGCGATTTCTTAAGGGAGTCTGGAGACTTTCCTGGGCGACAAAGATGTATGTATTGGTTACTGTTAACTGAATTTGTAAAATTTGACATGTTTGTTCTCATTTATATCAGTTTAGTGTAAATGATGAAACAGTTCAAACGGCTGCTAAATGTCAGCAAGTAAGACGCACTTTAGATCAAGGCTGTGGCAGTATCAGATTTTGACTACATGATTATTGCGGCCAAACGAATGCACCATAAAAATATTGCGACAAAATGACACTTACAAGGAACAACTTAATGTTTATTACATTTAATACATGCATGGAGCCCCTTTTAATATTCATCAGTCTTGGTCATGGCAGGTCTTTGAAACGATACACAGGTGCTGTATGTTTCCACAAATACAGTAATCTACATAAATTAACCTTTTATGGACTTTTAACTGTTTCACAGCTAGTCACTTTTGATCTGTTGATTCATTTTTACATAATGATTTCCAAAGAAGAGACCTGCATTACACCTTCAATAAACAGTTTTATGTGTGTTCATATTGTTTACCACAGAGTAAAAGTTATAATTAAAGGGGTTTATTAATGTGGATTAATAATTTATTCATCAGTCCAATATCACAATATCAGTGTATAAATTTGTATTGGTTGAAGATTTGTCATTACAAAAGCTTAAAAAAGGTTTTAACAGGCTGCTGAAATGTCTGGCACATCTACATTTCCTGGTTTTAAAATCTGGAACAATTGAATCTGTAATTAAGAAGTCCTTCCCTCAGACACTCGATCCAGTCAGTAACGGTTGTAAGGGAATGATTTCTTCTTCCTGCTCCCTTTCTGTTTCTTCCGTATGGGCCTGGAACTGAGGCAGAGGAAACTTGAGTGAGTCAGGCCGTCCAAGGCATCAGAGGACAAACACACTACAAGTGACACTTAAAGCAGCACATTAGGTTTAGTGTATTTATTGATATTTATAATACATATACAACATATGCTGCTCTACAGTCATCAGGAGAATGCAACCAAACTTGTTCCAAACACAACACATACCTTGAGGCAGCGCTGGGCTGGCCTCCAAAACGATACTGTCTGACTTTTTTCAAAACCTCAGAGTAAGCCGTGGCGTATTGAGTCAAAGAATCCTACAAATGAAAAGAAATGTGCGTTATCATTAAAGCTCTTACTACACAATTTATAATTAATTCGATAAAACACATAATTTCCTCTTTTTATGGGCAGTTTGAGTAGATCACATGATACAAATAACACCACTATCAATTGGCTAAGGACAATAAAAAAATAATTATGATGTCACAGTGATGTTATCCCTTGACCTTTTGAATATAAATGTTTTCACCTTATCATTTTATCCTATTGCATCATTTTCTGTGGAAACATGTTTTGTCATACTTATCATACGAATTGTGACGATTCAAAACTAATCAGTTCATCACTGAGTCCATGTGGGTATTTTGTTCCCTAAAGGTGTTCTTGAGATATCACGTTTACAAGAATGAGATGTAGCAACGTGTGGACAACCCAACAACATAATGCCTCCGACCGGGCCCATCGCCAGCTTGGAAGATAAAAATATCACTTCATGAGAAATGAGGGGCTGCGTTTGAGTGAGAAGCTAATCAAGAGCCGAGAGGTGCTGCAGCTGATCACAGCATGTATAGGCATGCTGCAGGTTGTCCATTCTGCCAGAACGACTTGCAGGTGAAGGCACGCAGAGTGCGAGTACCTCAACTCTGCTTTGTCCAGACGACCTTCTAGGTTGAACAGGTTTCATTCATAATAACTTTTGGGAACCTGTTTGGTAGGAAGTGCCATATGATATTGTTCATGATAATACTGGTATTAAAAAAAAGAATCATATCATATCATATGACAATGGCAAAACTCCAAATTGTTGACATGAAAATGTTGTTGTGTTACACACAGCAAGAAGCATGACTGAAAACAAAAGTAACATTACTACTGCTTCCAAAAAGGGAAGAGACTTAAGTACTGTGGAAGTGGTTTGGTTACAATAGATCAGATGTGCAACAGCAACAGTAAAATGTAAGAAGTGAATGAAGACTGTAACAGCAATCTCAAGTCACCAGACAGTAGGAGGACTCCTACACTGTGCAGACAGCATCTCCTTTTCCTTTCTTTTTGCAGTACCTTGTGAACCATCAGTGGGTTCTTATCCTTTGTCTCCTTTCGCTCATCCTGGTGGGTGGCCACCACATAAACAGCGTAGCACACATCATTCTCCAGCAGCCACTTGAAGGTTTGACCTCTGTACTGGCCAAACTGAATGATAAACCTGCTCAGAACGAGCCTCTCATTAGAGGGATCCCCTCCCTCAGATCGAACGCGGGCCTTCGCATCAGCCTCCACCTGTTCTGGCTTCTTCCAGAGGAGGACCTCCATGTCTAGTAGCATTTGCTGGATGGTCTGCTGCAATCTTCAGAGCCTCCTGTGAGGGCTCTCATCTCCAACTCCCCGCTTGAGGTCTTTGGAAGGGCAGGGTCACCATTCTAAAGGCAAGGAACAAAAATGAAAACACCAGTTAGTATTATTTCTAATGCTTCGAGCTGCATGTTAAAGACAATCTCTTGAATTTCAGTGTGTGAAGTTCAACTTACATCCACAGAGACCTTGGTTCTGGTTTTTGATTCTGTAGAGAAAGAAA